>CM077510.1:19159067-19650642 GCA_039654745.1 Houttuynia cordata
GGTGAAAGTGATTTACAGATTTAAATGAGTTCAAACTTATCTTTGTTTTCAGTTCTCTTATTTAATATAATAACTGTAAACCAGCCTTGCTTAGATCATTGTGTGGCCCACAAATACAGAGCTCGCTTAGGTGTATGCGTATTGTTTTAGACAGGATTTGCAACAACCTGTTTTTCATCTTCTTTTTCATTATTTTGTCCTGTTTGCTTGCCATACTCGTCCACTTTTTAGGCATACTCCTTTGTCAGCATGTTAGTTTCCAAAGATTCCATTTTTCATTTATATGTTCTCACTTGTCTTGTGAAAGTTTCTCACGTTCATTCATCAGGTAGAGTGTCCACCTTCTACATCCACAAGAAGTTATCCTGTCATGGAGGACTCAGTCTCTTCTATTCAAACTTCTGAAGATTTTGCTGTTTGTATGGCCAAAGGGGAAATGTCAATCAAAACTACAAATACAGTTGAATTAGTCAAGCATTCAGATGGAGAGCTTAGCCCGTATTTCCACTCTGAAGGAAATATTGGGATTGCTACTGGGAATTGGGGTTGTGGAGCCTTTGGGGGTGATTTTGCGCTCAAAAGTATAATCCAGTGGCTTGCGGCTTCCCAGGTGATTGGCTCCTTTTTATGCTGTTACAATGTCGCCACATTCATAGTGTTGCCTCAAATATTGAGGAGAAAGAGAAACGTACAAAGCTTGGAAGAATTATGGTATTTAATTCTAACATGCAGGCAACTAATGACTATTTGGATGATGTATTTTGTAGGCACGAAGACAATTTATTTTGTATTATACATTCAGGGAGAAGGCTTTGAGAAGGTTAGAAGAGGTATATTTGCAGCTCTTTCTGTCTTCTTTATTATACATCTGCTATATCATTGATTCTTCTGAAGTTTTATGAAGCTGGTACAACAGTTTGACATCAATAATATTATGATATTTTGACATTCTCAACCCCCCCTCCCCCGCCAAAAGAAAGGAAACAAACGTGTGCCGACAGAAAAAAGAAACACAAAACTTTGCTATTGTCCAGTCATATTTTTTGTTTATCTTATTTACGCTTGTTACTCACTTGGTGACTAAGTGAATCGTTTTTGAGGCAGTATAGCTGTAAGAATGCCTGTAACACCACCACAATAAGAAACAGTTGTACTTATCAATCTGTCCGTATTTCCAGCAAAAAAAGAGTCAAGCTGTTTGTACACTTACTTTTTTATTCATATTTGAAGGCTGCAATGTTTGCTAGTACTTCGAACAGTCATTTACGCAACTGGTTTTATATGGTATGGTCATTTGAACAGGTAACTGAGTGGATTTTTTCCCATGAATGGTCAGTTGGAGACCTTTGGAACATGTTGCTGGAGTACTCGTCTCAAAGGTTGAAGGGTGAGACGTACCTTTCCTTCTTTGATTGGCTTCTTCCATCCTCTACAGGACTGAGGCATAGCTCTGAACAAATGTAAACAATGATTAAGGATAATGTCTTTGTTTGTCGCCTAATCTTCTTGTGATGCATGGCTCATTCATCTTTGGTTCCTGAACTGGCAATTTCCTTTTTCTTTTATTTTCGTTTATTTCATTTATGCAAAATGCGCAAGGAATGGTTCACGTGGTCATGTATGTATGGGTGACCACTGAGGCATTAAATTTCATTACAACAGTTGCATACTTCTGAACAAGTGTATGGCGATTAAGATGTCTTTGTCATTTTAATCCAAAAAAAAGATGCTTTTGCAGTCACACAACCATTATTTTGTGTTACATGGCTCACGTAGCCTTCATATTTTGATGCATGGCTCACCCACGTGAATCATTCTTTGGGCATTTTGCAGCTCCAAGCCTCCAACACCAGTCCTGAGTTAAAAAAATAAATCAAAATTGGTTGAACTGTGGGATGGTTAAAATGGTACGCGGAAGTCGTAACTCAAATGTAGGATTGTTTCACAAAGCAAAAAGTCCTTTCGAGATCACCAAATTATCCTACCAACCTTTTTTACGGGTAGATATATCCTAGCTACTTGAACTTCCAGACCTCTATATAAGCATTACCAAAGAGCTCTATGATATCTGTTAACTGTCTCTAATCACATCATTCTATCTCATCATAGAGCTCAATGTTGGTAGCAAGGGCAGGGTAACCGGCATCTTAGAGCAATGTATCCTACCACCAATCACTTCAAGCATGTTCGGGATATAAACTTGGGTGGGTGGCGAAGAGGGTGGGGATTCGAACTCAGAACCTCCACTTCAGGATGCGTGTCCTGTCAATCACTCTAACAGCCCATTGGTTGTTGTCCTAATCTCGTAAGCCTTTCTGTAATGCTTCCCTCCACACCTCCATACTCTTTTATCTTCTACGTTCCTACATCTATCAGTATTCTATTGTCACAGAAAAACATGGACAAGAGAACTCTCTGGAATTTGATATGTTAGTTCATCAGAACTTAGAAGATATTGTTAACCTCAAAATGCCCGCTCCCTGATAATCAATCAGGTGGGGTTTTCAAGATAGAACATGGCCTTAAACCATGACAATTCCAATGGTGGTGCATCATATAAGTGCTAATCGACAATTTCTTGAACATCCTCCTGCAAAAGAGACAGCTGCTTCTGCACTCTTCATCCATGAAATTCTGATAGCTCAACCAAATCACGACTACTTTGGTACAAGGACTAAGAAAGAAAAAGAAGCAAGGCTGATAAGCTTTTGTGCATACTTTTATTGATGATACAACAAAATTGTAAAAGAAGCACTAAAGTAACACCACATTATAAGCAGCAGCCAGATTTTTTCTCGCTAGAGATAACAAATTCCATCACCGATCTGTACATTTTTAACTCGAAGTGCCAAAAAAGGGCATCACTATCTAGATTATGGCATATCAACCATTTTAATATCCCTTGTTCCCACGGATTCGAGCTCTCATGTCAACCTGCCAAACAACAAGAGAAGAGGATCAGATGGAGGATCTGGATATGTGGTATGCTACAGGGGGTTCAGAAATAAATAGAAAAAGTCACAGAGAATTTTGTGCCTCACAAAAAATAAATGTATGCATTTACATGCTATAGTTATCAGCTTTTGCTTATAAGATCTCGAATGCATTTGGCCGATCATCAAGGTGATATATCTAGGAAAAGAGTTCCAATTTAAGGTACACTTTTCTTTTTGCTACTAGCATTGTAAGTTACATATTCAAGCAAATCCAAGTAAACCTGATGTAGTGTTGAATTAAAAGTAAACCTGCTATAGAAAAATATACCTGATTAGTGTATATTAGTTCAGTATGGTTTTCTAATCAAGACTATTGACATGGGGCAGAGGGAGTAATTTGATCCTAATATGAATTATCAAGTTCATATACAACGATAACAGTAATAATTATAATTACACTACACTATTGTCATAGGACCAAGATCCCTCTCTCCCTCCACCGCATCTAGCAAATTACTAGAGCACAGCATTCGTTCTTTGTCTTCTCTGATTAAAGCCCATTTAAATATCAGTTTAAATAGCAGACGATATAGGGAATCCTTACTGAATTCTTCCCTAAAGCCAAAAATCTTGTTTGTTTGCCATTTTGGTACCCTACCAAAGAATATATGTACAATCAACATTCTTAAGAACATGGTGAAATATAGGGGACGGGAGTTTGGCTTCTTTTCAAAAGATCCTCATGAGGAGATTATCAGCCTAACAATCAGATCGTTTTGGTACAAATTCTAAAACACAATGCTGTCAGTCCCAATTGCCACAACAATCCTCAGCCCAACAACCATTATTAAAATTATCTTAGCAATATGTTGCCAATCAGGCCCTTTAACTCCTCAAACCTATTTAAATCACTAGAACAGAATCTAGTAACAACGTAGTCAGGATTTCAATAGATTATTTTCTAAAAGGTAATTGCAGTTACACCAGAAAAAGAAAATTCCATACGGGAAAAGGCATGAAGGGAAGAGAAAATGAAGGTCATATAGCACAGGCAAAGCTACCCAATTTCACAAATCAGGATTCTCCCTTATTTAATTAAATTATCTAAAATGCAGAAAGGACAATAACTGGTTGTTAGTTATTATATGCATGGTAACTTATATATTGATATTATCAACGAGCATGTGATATATTGACTATTCCAAAATGAACTACTTATAGTTCATTTGGGTGTTCTAATTAAGACTTTCAAATGGGAAGGGAGTAATCTGATCCCAATTTTGATTACCAATTGCATACGATACAATAACAATAATAATTATGATTACACTCCACTTTCAAAATGTGAGCAAGTTCCCTCTCTTTTCTCTACCTCATTTAGCAAAATATTAAACTACAGACACAGGATCTATTTGTTATCTGGTATCTCTAGTTTAAACTCCTCAAACCTAACTAAATCAGTAGAACATAATCTACTAACTAGAACAAAATAGTCAGGATTTCAATAGATCATTTATTAAAAGATAATTGCAAATTATAAAAAAAGGGTAATTGCATTTTCATAAAAAGAAAAAAAATTCAATATGGGGAAAGGCCTCAATGGAAGAGAAAATTAAGGACAAATAACAAAGGCAAAGGTACTTAATTACACACATCAGAATTCTCCCTTTTAGATTCCGGAAGCAATCTGGCACATTGGAATCAAATTATTTACATCAAAAAAAGGACAATAACTTATCATAATCATGAACCAAAAATGCATGGTACTAAATACAGACATTATCAATGAGTAGGTCATATTATTAGTACTACAACTTCCAGTAACATTACCCCTCCCTCCGTCCTGAATTAGTATCACCATACGGGCTTCCAAATGAACTAATTTTAGTTCATTTTAAAAAACCTTATGGTGATAATAATTCCAGACGAAGGGAGTATAGCAATGGTTATTTTACACAGACATCCATAACAAATGAGAGAACAACGTGACAACATTGGTTTGTAACATTAATACAGGGGGCAGGCAAGTTTGAATCATTCACCCGCCCCCGCACGCCGTCGGATCTCAAGCCGTCATGAGCTGAGATGCATATTAACTTTTCCTCTGATATTATCAATGAGTGAGTGATATTATTAGTGCTACAACTTATTACTAACATTCGCAGTGGTTATTTTTACAGACATACATCCTACAAATTAGAGAAAAATTTTGACAACATTGCTTTGTAACATGCATTAAAGAAGAAAGAGGAAGAAAAGTGCCTGGCCCCTCTTGCAATTGAAATAAGTCTCCCTTAAACCGACGCATTCGCTTGAGATAGACGGACTCTTCTCCCCTGCACATTCCCTGTATGGTCTCTTCTCCACCTGCACAAACACATCATAACAAAAGATTACAGGCAAATCCATAGCACAATAAATCATCCTTCCTTGAACACCCTATTGCCACAAACTCCACCTAAAATCAAGACTTCACTAAAAGCCAACGCTCTCATCAATCCATACCAAAACAAGGGGAAAAATTGGCTCTTTGAGCAGAAGAAATCAGAGAATGAGGAAAGGGGGATACCTTGATACAAGGGCTTTCGCTGAGGCACTTGACGAGCTCCATGGCTAGCCCTTTGCACGACTTCGCCATCTTCTTCTCCGGCCAAAATTTTCAGGACTTTTTTAGCGCATATTTACCAGGAAAACATATGCGGAAACCGCACTCTCGGACCACGCTACTCGCGGCCACAAACGGCGACGCTAACCCAAAAGGTCATGCCAGCCCTACGTCATTTTATTTACAGGATAATCACAGACGTGTATTCAAATTGTGGGCCCCAAAATCAACGGTTGATAAGTATCCCGTGCGTTACGCTTGGCTGATTCGACGTAGGTGGAGCGGTCTCTGATATAGCGACGAACCAGTTGGCGGGAAGCCCATGCGACCGCCTCCTGGTCTGGGTCGGTTTCGATTTGAGGAAAGGGATTGTAATCTCTCCTTTGATGATTTTGGGTTGCTCGGATTTGAGAGGATTTGGATTTCCAAGTTTCGCCTTTTGATTGTTTTGCGGATTGAAACGAGCAAGTACATCATATCATACGTATGAAATAGGGTTAGCAATTTGAAATTGGTTGATTTGAATTTGATTTTTTGGTCGGAGCAGAACGATGGAGGATCCGAGACCCGGAAGGGCTTTCCCGAAAAGACCCAGCATCCTGATTGGAAGGTAAATGTATTCTTCTTTGTTTTTTTTTTCAAATTGAATTTGCAGGTTTCCAGTTGATTGTGATATGCAGTTATTGCTTAGTTCTTAATTTTGTGTTTTTGTAGTCTGGATGATGATGATGGTAATTAGCTAGTGTAATTATGGGTGGATTTGTGTTTTGCAGCTGCCGCAGAAGTGTATGCAAAGAATACAAGAAGAACGGGGTCGTTTGCTTTGAAAGATGAGGTCAAATGGGGCAGTTGCGAGCAATCGGAAGGTTAATATGTTCTCTTCCTTTCCAATTTTTTGCCTTTACAAGTAGTACTAGGGATGAGTCTGTCAGATATTAAGTATTGGAGACAAATCTTTTGATAGAATTTACCAAGGGCGTGTTTGGGCAAATGAAGCGGCTTCGCGTTGCCCTCCTCCTGAGGGGATTCTGGTGGGAAGGGGCTGCAAGAGAGGCACTTTTCTTCCCCAAACGTGCCCTAAGTAGCAATCAATATATTAGGGGGACTCGTTTTATGTTTCTAATTAAGTTTAGACTTATCTGAAAGTTGTTTTGTTTTTTTGCTTTAAAAGGATGCCATCGAATGCATGTTTCGGGACATTGTTTCTGATGAGCTGAGAAGTGTTTGGAAGAGCTCAACTAATGACACTGACTACTTTTCAACTTCTGAGGCTGATGATAGTATATGGGAATATGATGGTCCTTATTTGGCCTCTGGCTTAGCTGAAGGCGAACGTGAAGTGCTAAGTGAAGAGATTATGATAGAGATGGATAGGATATTTCATGCGCAGCTCAAATTTGAAACCATTCAAAGAGGTAGGCATGCTTCCAGGGATTTTGTTTTCTGTCTGTCATGATAATTAAAGTTTTTGCAAAAATTTGAATTATTTGTGGATATTATTTTGCTTCATGTTATTCTAAGACTTCCGTCTTTTAAATAATAGTTGTGCAAAGTGGCTGTATGATCGTTTAAATATAAAACCCTTGCAAGTGCACAAGGCAATTGCACTACAGTGAGTATTAAAGGGTTGTCGAACCTCAGGGACGGATTAATATTCTACCAAATTCAAGAGAAAAGCAGCAGTTTTTAATTAATCTAGAGAAAAGCAATGAACTTTAATTAAACTAAGCTGAGATTAATCAATAGGAGAAGTACCAAGGCTTTGAATCCACCACAATAGACTAGTGTATCGTCTCTCTCTCTCTTTTGAATTCAGATTTCCAGTTGGCTAGTGTATTCCTCTCGGACATACACTTGTCAATTCAAATTATAGTGCCCTCCTCTCGGATGTAACACATAAATCTATTAAAACATGGAACTGTGATCTATCTCTCTCGAGTATAAACCAATGAGACTTTATTAATATGTAACACTTCAGAGCCCTTACGTTCCTCTCGGACACGCAAGTGCTCTTTCAGATTGAAATCCACAAAGATCCACTCTTGTCTCTCTCGAGTACAAAGAATAAACTCTAATGAATTAACTTTTATTGCATAACAAAGATTCATACACCAACTAGAATAAAAACATAATATGAGAGAAAGAAACAATACAACCAATCAGTTGGGTTTCATCTACGCCTTGGAAGAGAGTCTAGCCAAGCATGGGAAGAGAATCCATCAACAAGTTCTTCATCTTCTTCTTCTTCTTCCTTTGCTCTAGCCTCCAAGGACTCCAAAAGAACTCAAAACTCTATTCTTGCATACCCCATACGTTCTCCCTTAAGGCATATATATAGGGGTGAAGGAAAGCCCTCAAATCCCCTTCCAAATCCGAGTCAAAATAGGGTTAAATTGCGTTTTCCGTATGCACCGATCGATCGCCCGTATAGAACGATCGATCGCCTTGCGAACGCTGCCGAACGAAGCCGTTTTCCTTTGTTAATTGCTTCCGATCGATCGTATGGCGAACGATGCCGGACGAAGCCGATCGATCGTTTTTACTGTCTTCGCAAGTCCAAAAATTCCAGTAGATACGATCGATCGTTTTGGTGTCCGATCGATCGTTTTCTCCAATGTAGTGTTTTCACGCGGAAGACGCGATCGATCGCGTAAGGATGCGGTCGATCGTTTTTACTGTCCGGAATCTTCAAATGACTATAACTTTTTGCTCCAAACTCCGAATTACGCGTGGTTGGTGGCGTTGGAAAGCTGACATCTTAAACTTTAACATGAGACCTGAATCAGTCCAATCCGATATTTGTACACGGAGTTATGATAATTTGACCATTGAAGTCCGTTTTCGCCATATTTTTGCATCTTTGCTCTCATTTCCTACAAAAACCAAAAACTATATTAAAGTAGTAGTTATTCTAACCAAACACTAGCATAAATATAAGTTTAGGAGATAATAAAATGCATATTTCATGTATAGATCACTGTACAAGATATTAAGGAAACTGTTAGTTCCAATCAACGATACTTTAGAGAGTAAAGACCAAAGTTGTTTTGAAGTTGCATGCAAAAAAGTCAGATTATGCATGTTTTTTTTGAGAAACGGGCTATTGATAGGTCTGTTTACAGTGATCTGCTTTCTTTAATCATACCTGATGACTTGAAGCAGTATAGATCTGAGCATATTATTGGAAATCTTGACATGTCTATTAGGGTTATTTTAATTGAATCAACTAAATCGAACTTTGAATATATTTAAGTCTTTGGAGAAAGACATTTATGGATAGTCAAGAAATTGTTTTGAGTCAGATCTTTACCGATACTTATGATAGTTGCTTTGAGTCACAGCTGTCAAACCTTGAATTTAGGCTTTTAAACGTGGGATCCATTTCACTCAGAAGCAGTCCATGGTATCTTTAGTATGTGTATTTGCACATAGAGATTGTCGTGGTCCAATTTTTAATGCAATGAGTTTGACTTGTGGCAGAACTGGATGAGTTTGAGAGTTTACAAATGGAACAAGATAAACACTTGGCCCTAGCCGTTTTTGAACAAATGCAACTTAAAGATGGGCAGGTACAAGAAAAGGATCACTCCAGCTGTCGCATGATTGCAAATTTCAGCTTGGTGCACATAACATTAAATAATCATAAGACTTATTTCATATTGTTTTCGAAATATCAAATATACGTAGCTTGTAGTTTGCTCTTATATTTCCTAGATTGTTTAACATTTGTGTTATTTCATTTTGGTTCACGCTTAACTCCTGCTACACTGTCAGTCAGATTTATATGACACTTTCATTGGCTTGCTGTCGGCTGGAATTGAACTTTGGTGTAAATCTGAAGTATTTTTTGTGCATCTTATTGAAACGCATATGATATCTACCTCTACCCATTCCACTGTTTGCCTGGTGAAAATTCTAATATCTTGGAAATCTTACAGAACAGCTACATTTTTGGATTAAGATAGTAGAAACTGAGTTCCACTATGAGTAATCAGTACTTGTTTGTTGTAAGGAATGTCAATTTCTTTTGCAAACTACAAGATTATCGAACATGTTTTGAACTTGATAATGGCTATTGTACTGAGGGGGAAAAAGTGATCTGAAGGCCAAGATTCCTTAAGCGGTCACAGACTAAAAGCTCTCATAATGAAATATAGTATCAATAGTACAAGTGGAAAAATGGTAAAAGAAGAACAATAGAGGAGTCAGCATTACTTGACTAAACCTCAGTTTGTGGGTGAGCTTGAGCCATCTTGTCTCAACTCTCATCCAATCCACTTGATGCTGACATTTGCATTCTCCTGTTTGTGTTGACATGGTTCATTGTTTCCTCAGCTTGGTGACTGCGTGCTCATCTTCCTGACATTAATTGTTTCTTTTACTGCGTTGCATGCTAGGCTGATGAGAATGGGAAATTTTGGTGCCCCATATGCAAGAAGGGCGAGGTCCAAGAAAATCGGCACTATATTTATTGTACTTGTTGCAACCTTCTTTTTGATAACCTAAGAGATCAGGTACCTACCTTTCTCATCTTCAAACTCTCTGGTATTTTGTTTTATGCACAGTTTTTATGTTAAAAAATTTAGTTCTTGTATAATCAGTTTCATACCATTTGTATTTTGAACGTTACATGGCAATAGGAGGAAAAAGAATAAAATGATTGTGGCTAAATTTTATTAATCCATGCATGAAACTGTGTTGTGTCAGGTAAATTTAGATGTTTTGCGTCTTCGATTGGCCGATGCTCACATGGAGCATTTGGATCGAGGATGTCAAGCAATGCCTAAATTCTCCATGGAAACCAACTTTGGTATTAGTGCGTTGTACGTAAATTGTGACTTTTGCAATACATTTGAAATTGTGTTGTAATCATAGTTTATCTTTTTGCTGCTTTTTTTATACAACTTTTTTGCGGCATAATACTATATATTTTTTCAATGAAAGAATAAAGGTATTTGAAGTCAAATTACTTTGTCTCTTTTTCCGTGGAGAATTTCTTCAGGTTGGAGTGGGAGATTTACTCCCTTCGTCTTAGTGTAATTGTCTGGTTTTGAAACAACCGCTGTGCTATATTAACTGTCTGATTTGATATGAGGTCACGTGTCTGCCACAGTTTATATTGTTTTCATTGGTTACAAGCTCACATGTAGCACGATGTCGTGACATCTCTTCCCATAAACATGCAACGGAATTGACAGGAGTGGTATAGTGCAGTCACATGACTTGAAAATTAGACAATTAGACAGAGGGAGGGGGTGCTCTTTCAAGGGAATGGGTGGAGCATAAAGAAAGACTTGATTGTGACCACAAGCTTCTTGATCATGCCACAATGCGGCCTTCTTAATTAACATCTATTTGTTTCTTAATTTTTTGTATCCAAAATATATTCTCACCTTCTCTTCAGGCTCTGGGTTTGGCACTTTTGTAAAGTTTCAGAAGCAAGTAATGCATTGTGGTTTTGACCAGAGACAACTCACAAGATATCAAGGACTTCGAATTCTGTAAAATGAAACTTCGAGTTTCTTCACACCTTTTTTTTTTGATAAAGAACATTCCACACAAATCAATACAACATAGCTCGCTGCACAAATGAAGGCCCCGAGAAGCAATACATATATACAACCAGTTCGCATCCACAACAATAAAGCCCTGGCGAGAAACAGAAAGCCCATTTGCTCCAGTGGCATACACTGAAGACCCGCTCAAGAGGACCTCAAACTCAAGCTGGAATAGAAAGTCGAACTCCAGTACTACCCAAAGATAGTAGAATATGATTTCCATACAAAAAAATACTCACTAACCCATGAAAATGGGCTTTTTGTGGGAATCCTGTTACCTAGCACTAGATAACCATCTCAATGCCTCCCCTGAACTTCAGAGAAGCTCCCTTGGAGAGGCTCTAGAAAACTTAGTCCTTTCGCACTATCTTATTCCGGTTATTACACTACTCTACTCACACACCCCACCAATTAAGATGGAGCAACCTTAGGATATATCCTGCATTAATTTTTATGCACCTGTTTCAAATACAGCCCAAATCTAAACAAAAGTGTCACATGCAACTTGCATAATATACACAATTACCAGGCTCAAAGTGTGAATTAGGCTTCTTACCTATTTTTGGCAACTAATCCATGTCAATATGGACATGCAAAACTAATTTGAAGTTACTATTCACATAAAGGGGGAAGCTCAGACTGTCTTTGTGCCGTTCGATGAAAACAAACAAGAAACTCTGTGTTTCCCTCAACACCCTTTAGAGGAGATTCTACCCATCCTCTGTTCAAGAAACCAAAATCTTCAACACCCTTGATGATTTTCTCCAGAACCTGCAGAATAAAGACAACCTCATTAGTGAAAACCTTATTACAGATGCAATTATATACTTTATTGTTTCCATTTTCCAGCAAACCCTTCCAAATGATGAGCTGCCGGTGATGGATGTTCGACAATCTTTGAGTAGTTAATGAACCACCAACACATACCAGTGAGTGAAGAGGGGGGAAAGGCTGCCTATGTACATAATTTTCAGATAATTTTCTTATTTTTCCAATTAGTTAAAATCTAAGAATGACAAAATTATTTTAAAAAATTGGCATCTCCTGGTGCTGGGATGTTAAGTTTAGGAGTTTAGAGTTGCCTGACGGTGGTCATAATTTATTTAATCAAGCTAACCAAACAGACCCAGTTTTTGGATGTATTACACTCTTTTAAGATGTACTCAACCTGAATTGATGGAAAATGTGGCTTCTACTTGTCACTATGAAAGCAACTTAAACCTAATAAATTAGGGGACAGTTTATTCTTTACCTAAAATTTCTACTTAAACATAGAGCAATTTAATGCTTTCATGTCATTCAAATTTTTGGATTCTTTATTTTCTTTTGGACTTATTCATGCTTCTAGTATTTCCACCTTCCCATCATCTAGGTTTCTTTATGAAGAGATAAGCACTTAGGGAAATTTATAATCTGGGCATAGTTGAATGACGACTATGATCACAATAGGGCTTTTCATTTGTAAATCACCTCTAAAATAGTTACCATTCTCTTGAAGTCAATATTTTGGTTTCTACAAAAAGTTTTCCCTGATATTGTCGAAAATCACAAGTCATATATGTGAATGAAAGGTTGTCAACCAAGAGAACATCTAAGATTGCAAAAACACTTTCATTATTTAGAAAAAGGATGTAAGGTGAACCATGATTTTATATTCACACAAATATTGAGGATTGGTGATTTCTATCTAATTGCTTCAGTTCTATAAAGTAATGAAGTTAATAACCTCCAAATGCTAGTTACAATATACCTCCTCATGGACAGCTGGATCCCGCACAATTCCTCCTTTTCCCACCTGGAAAGGAAAAGGCATTGCATTCAGTACTTAAATTCATATGTAGACTGTCTTAATATGTACTATTTGAAGGTAATACGATCTTTTATGCCAACATAGAATTAAATGCTGGAAGCAAGAACTCAATTTTGAAGTCATAGAAGGATGCGCATGTAACTAAATAATCACAGTGAAAAAAAATAAATCTAAGGAAAAGATAGATTACACGTCACAATCGAATTTTTCGCCCGCAGAATTGAACTTATAACCAAGAAATGCTTGAATGGTGGTCTGGATAGCTAGATAAATCTAAATTGTTAAAATTAAGATTTATAAACAGTATAACTGATCATCATACCCACTTTGTCGGTGCATAACATGAAACAAAATGACTAAATGCACCGATATATGTTACTTTTGCGGAACCTTACAGTTGCCTTATTCTTATTGTTAGTAGGTAATTCAATCATGAAGTGCAAACAGGCAAAGGTAACAAGAAAAAATGAGGCACAAAAAACATCCTAGAAAGGCTAACCTGAGATCTTCGAGCCTCAAACTGAGGTTTAACAAGTGTGACCAATGTAGATTCATCCTTCATGACCTTGATGACAGCAGGCATTACCTGTATGCAGTTTCAGAGTTACTACAAAAATTGCACCAAATGGTACAGGCCTCGAAGATTTACAATGCAAACACCACTATAACTTTTATAGCAACTTTTTTTCATATTTATTCAAGTCATCACAACATTTTTTTAAATAAGGCATCAGTCAACTATTCTTTGTGCCAAAACTATCATTTGGACGGTCAGGCTACCGTATTTTCAATGTTCTAATCATATTAAGCCAGTAATGAGTTCTGTGGTTCAACATCAAATAGCATACCAGAAGGATTGAGATAAATGACAGGTCTAATGTCACCAGGTCCACCTTCTGAGGAAGTCCAGATAAATATCTCAGATTTGTGCGTTCTATAACGCATACACGATCATCATGGCGTATTTTATCAGCCACCTGCAAAAGTACTCAGATCAGCTTTTGAGTCCTTATTTTGACAACAGAAGAATTTTGATATAACTGAAACTGTACAGATAAAAACATAGACGCATTTGAAGGTAACCCTAACTGAAAGATTTGCAACAGCAAAGCTTTTTATAATTTTAATGTTTAATCTTTGTATGACTTCCATAATATTCCAACAAGATGAGTTAGAATCAAGTGAAGTTTAACAAAGCCCAGGAAGCAAAACCTGTCCATATCCAACATCAATGCCATACACAAATGTTGCACCATACTGAAGCAAGCAATCAGTAAATCCTCCAGTTGAAAGCCCAGAGTCTAAAACTACCTTCCCAGCAACATCCACTTTCAATTGTTCAATAGCAGCCTCCAATTTATGTCCTGCTCTGGTTTGGATACAATAAAATCAGACAATTTAGATGAACCTCACATTTAAAGCATTACAGTGACACAAAACTATGCATTATGCAATAGATTTTCGAGCTGCAAAATAGATAGTGTTTTGGGGACCATCACCTACATACATATTTTGGAACTTCAGCCAATATTTCTACAACGGCCTTCTCAGAAACTGGAGTTCCAGCCTTGTCTACCATTTTCCCATCCACAAAAACTTTTCCTGTACCATACCATTTTACAGAAAAAAGCATACAAACCCCAAGTGAAACTCTACAATAGGTCATAATAAGTAGGAGATCTCAAAATATCCCACTTGAGAATTCTATTTCAAATGTTAATCACAGTACACAATTGCTTACAAATCCAAGGAGCAATTTACCCTGTATAATCCAGGATTGAATGAAAGTTCGACTGTATTGTTGGAATCTTTCAAGACAAATCTCGTCCAGCCTCCTTTTTCTGAAAAAAAACAAACCTAACCTCTGATGAATGAATAGATTAAAAAATCACTAGAATTGCAGCAGATATGGACTAAGCAGTAAAGTTTAGAGTTATAAGATAGATGCTCATTTGCATTTGAGACTCATTTTCCAACACGTTCCAAAATTTGGTTTATGCAGTATGCATGTATACGCCATTGTCTCTAACTCTCAAAACGATTTGAATTACAGACAATGCAGATCGGCGAGCACTCTCTTATTCTCTGCTAATTGTGAAAAAACAAGACTGGACAAAAATCAAACATCTGCAGTATATGAGCATATGAATGCTAAAGCTGGAGCTACCTTTACTAGTCTTTGCCACCAGCTAATGCGCACGTATAATGGTGCTAAAAGAAAGGTAATCACTCCAGGAGGAAGTCAACCATACAGTTCAATCCTTTTTCACAAAATCACAGAAAAAGATTACTCCAAAATAATCAGAGAGGGGACTGAATATGCAGATAGCTCACCTTTTTGGAGTTTGAACCTTTTGAGCTTTAGCAGCTGCAAACGTTCTCATTGGACAGAAGTGGTGACGAAACTCAATCCAGATTGCTGAAAAACGAGAAGCTTCACAGCAGGTACAAAAAGAGCAGAACGAGATGAGAAAGGTGATACCTTTTTCAGTAACCTATTTATCCTAAACACCCAGATACCAAACTACAGTGAAGACTGTAAAAAAAGCAAGTCATTTCGATCAAGGTACGTTCCCACAAACAGAAAACCATGAAAGGCAATGGCTTTTTTTCGCCATTAACACCAATTGAAGAACTCGCAGAACAGAGCAAATTGGTAATTGGGTACACTCGGAACCATACCAGAAGACGGTAGCTTGACATCTCTGCTGCGAAAGGAGAAGGGTGAAAGAGAACGAGCCAAGGGCAACCGTGCAGTCGCCATGGCCGACCACTGGAGCTCACCGAACCCGCCGACTTCGAGATTGTAAACAATCCGCCAGGCGGTTCTTGGGCAGAAGTCGCCAGGGGACTTATGGATTATGGCCTCCAAGCCTTTATCTCACAGAACACAGGCAGTAAGAAAGCCCTTGGTGAATGGCTAAAGAGCTGCTAATAAGCTTTTAATGATTTGCCCAAATGCTCAAAACTTAATATACTCAAACTTTTTTGACACTAATCAAATTATTCATAGTGGAACATACACTGGAATAGGAATGGCTAGACACAACCAATGTTTGCAAACCTTTTGTTTAATCCTAGAAATGTGAAAAATAGGTATTGTGGTAATTGTATTTATTTGGCTTCCCAAATAGGATAAATGTGACATTAACCCTAAAATAAAACTAAAAGGAGTGCCTGACAGCCCCATGATTATATTGATACAAAGGCGTTATTTTGAGGTTTGGTTTTCAGCAGGTCCATTCCTCGGATAAATTGGTAAAAATTCGCTGCTAAACTGTTTTATTTTTAATTAAATCCGGCACTTGAGGCTAAACAATGGGTCAACAAGAAGTACAGTAAGTATCCAACCACTTGCTTAAAAAACGTAAAAATTTCATTAGCCGAGGGAAGAACACAAGATTTACACGATATAACAGGTAAAAGCTAATGAAATTTTCCCAATGTCTATTCAGAAATAACAAAACATATGATTAGAATTTATATTATTCCGACAAAAATACATAAACTTGGAGATTTGAAAGAATATTTTCCCAACTATTTGTTTGAACTCCGATTTGGCGAATTTTAAGAATATTCAACAAGAATTTGGAGACTTTGTGACCGAGCTCATAATAAAAGTTACAAAGAAGCTTTAACCACTGCAGGGTCGTTTGGCAAAGCGACCGGTTTTGTTTCCACTTCGCTTTTGGGGGAAAGCAAAAACAAAGCAAGATGGAAAGCAGTTTCGCTTTTGGGCAAATCAGTTGCCAAATACTCGTCAGTTCTTGCCTTCTTACCTTACAAGATAATGGTATTTGATCATATATTTTCATTTGCACTTAAGTACAGTACTTGAACAAGAAATGCAAACGTGAGGTCAAGATGCAAGTAAGCATCCTTTATTAATGTATAATCTTGCGTTGCAAATGTAGTGCTACATTATTGTTGTAGGCGGAAGGTTGGAATTTGTTTTCAACCATTCACAATCTCAACATGAATAAAAGGATTAGATTACTCATTGTGGAGGCCACAGCAGCAGAATGCCTTGTGATAATGAAACCGGAAGGCGAAAAGCTGATTGGGGTTTGAGCCATCAAACTTGCATTCAGAGACTCCAACAGTATGCTTCTTTGTTGTGTTCCCTTTAGGCTTGAACACGGTCAGGCATTTCCCATTGCTCCCATTCCTCCAGAACCTGAAGTTTGTATGGTCATCCCTTGAAGGGGGGTTGAATGATTTCCAGTCCGCCTGAGCCAGGCTTGACAAAGAGCCCAAAGAGTGCAGACCCACTTTGCCATTGTTGTCCACTGCTAGGTAGCTCTGCCCATTTGAACATTTGTCCATGTAGTTGCTAAACCTGCATTAGTGAAGCTATTTTAGGCTACAACCCTTCTTAAAGACATAATGATCATAGAGTAGTTGTAAATTAACAATAAGGAGAAACTCTAAGCAATGGATAAAGCCAATGACTAGAGGCATCAGAGGCGCATCAACCATCGACCTATTTTCAAACTATTAAGTAGGTAGGATGACAATCCTTGCTATCAAAAACAAAAATGGTGATCAGAATTGTAATTAAAAAGACTTTGCCTGTGGTAGCCAGATGCTGAGCCAGAGGTTGACTGCCATCCGTAGTAAACATTGTACTTGCCGGACTCACCGCCCTTGAAATTCGGCACTGAGTAAACACCACGGTCTCCGATCTTCACATAATCAGACTGCAAGGCGCCGGCTATCAGGGAGTCATCAAAGGCAGTCATGTGAGGGTAGGCTTCACTTGCTGGGCATTGCTTCTCATGGCATGTAGAACATTGGCTGCAAAGTTGGTGACTATTGAGACAATCCACTCTTGAGAAATGGACTATGGCCATGACAACAAAAATGTGATACAGGCTAACTCTTGCCATAGCTTTCCTTGTGTGTTTATCCCCTCCTTAATTGTCTTTCTATAATTGAGAAAGATTAGTGGAAGTTTAATGAAGAATTAAGTGAGGTGGTGCCGTAATTTATAATGTGCATTGCTTCCTTTGTTGGTGCCGTCTCCCTTGTCCTCTCATGTCATGCCGCGCTTCAATTCTTCGATGCTGTTGTCTAACTATTTTTGTTTTCTACTGAGGGGCCGTTTGGGGCGTGATTATTGTAAAATATCCAGACTGGATATTGGATATATACTGTAGCATCCATGTGGATTTTTACATCCAGCTGAAACACCTCCTGAGGTGTATCAGCTGGATATATAAAATATCCAGATGCTACAGTGTAGCAAAACATCCCATCTGGATGTTTTGCTTTTAATCACGCCCCAAACGGCCCCTGAATCATTAAACAATCACTACCAACATCGAAGCTTTGTTCTCCGCAGACCTATGTCAATACAATGTGGTCTTCACTGTAAATCTGTTATCTAATATTTTTCGATGAGTTTGAAGTGGTAGGTGATGCCACATTTTTGTAAAAGATTTTTTATTGAGGGGATTCCTAGATGCATCCAAGATCCAACGGATTGTTGTACTAACCGTATAGAGGAAATAAATATTAGATTCACATGCGCGGCAATAAGGATATTCATGTGATTGCCAAAAGGATTTCGTTCTAATAGATTCTATTTCCACCAGTGTATAGTAACTGGATATTGACATCTTATATACATCTTGTTCTCTTAGTTTTGGACGTTATGATTAAAAGTCTGGTCTTAAATTATTTAAGGAAAAAGTTATTATGCGCTATGGCTCATGCGACCCTATATTCGATGATGACAATATTCTATCACTTGGGCAAAGCGCCAGTATTGGTAATATCTCCTGCTTCTTCACATGACTGAGTTTGTAGTCTAGATTATTAAAAAAAAAAGAAATTTGTTATACATGATAGCCAAAGATAACAGAGGTGACAGCTTGGAGTGGTAGAACTTGGTAAAGTTTAATGAAGCCAGTAAACAGCCATCAATTCACTGTGGTTCACAAAACGATAGAATTCGAATGTTATTGAATGATTCATTTCTTTGAAATGTTGGTCTTCTTATATGCCATTTGCTTTTGTAAATCTTAATTAACCCTGGTGAGGGCAGCTGAAGGAAGCTGACAATCCAGGGGGAGTAGAAAAAGCTTGTAAGACTTACCACTGTCAGCATTCCAAATAATAGCTGTGTGATATATATGGGAAAGAAATATAGTTCATTACAATATTTGCACCATCCAGCACATGTTGCCAATGTGCTCCTTCAGTCCTATATTAAGTGCCTGTTTGGTTTAATTTAAAAATGAGCTTAATTAAGGGAAAATGATCTTTCTACATTGGAAGTCTGGAATAGGTTCTCCCAAACCCTACACTGGGTTTTGAATTGATAGCAGAAAGTGGACCCCCTATTGTCATATTGTGAACCCACTTTCCTCTGTCGAGTGTCTAGTTTTTTTGGAGTACAGATTCGGTGTATGAATGAATATATCTATCCAAAAAATAAACTACAATTAGCCGTTTGGATCGTGAAAAATCCAAAATATCTACAGTAAAAAATCCATTTTTACTATTCATTTTCGAATTTTTCACTGTGGATGTTTTAAATTTTTTACGATCCAAACAGCCTCGTGTGCATATTCGGACATGTTCACAGCGTGTGCAGAGATGGCAACCGTTGGATCATGTGGGGAGTTCGTGATCTAATCGGCTGCCACCATGCACACGCTTTGAATAGTGTCTCTTAAACACGGTCTTTCTCATTTTCATAAATAATTCATTTTGCAAAACCGTATAGGGCACGTAATTTGGCACAGAGGGAGTATATGTTAACACTCCAAAGTGGATTTGTTACATCACCCTAGCTGCTTTGGAGGCACGTCAACCTGCGCAAATTATGCAAATAAAGTTCATTACTTTTTTTTTATAATAATGGATGTCCAAGACCTTAGGACCTGACTAGAAGGGGCAGGGCAACCGACTTCTTAGAACAACATATCTTGTTGTCTGTCAATCCCCTCAGGTGGATACAAGGCCTACCATCGTGTGTGCACGTGGTAAACCATGATATAATCCTGGATGGCCAATGGAGTGAGGTTTCAAACTCATGAAGCTTGCTTCAAGGAAGTGTGCCCCGGCCATCACACCAACACCCCTTGACCATCCAAGAACTTGGAAAATTCACTGTTCCAGGGAATTCGAAGAAGTGATCAATTTTCTCAAAAGCTTTACGTTCAGAGAGAGGACACTTCTCATCCAAAATGATAATTATACTTTTCTGAAAAAGAAACTTCCACTTGAGACACTTGAGATCATAATAAATTTAAAGAAAGAAAAGAATCAATGCCAGCAACAACAACTCTCTTCATTTTATGTCCACCTGAAACAAAAATATAAAATACTCCCTCTGTTGACAATAAATTAATTGCTACATTTTGATAAAAAAAATGTGTATTTTTTATATTAGTTGGCTACATTTGGCTCAATTTATAAAAGCATCTCGCAAGCTTGTTACAAATTAAGCTGATAATGCTTCTTACAACTCATCTGCCTACAAGCTTAGTTTGTAAGAAGCTTTGAGATGTTTTTTTTTAAGAATTCGGTCAAACTTTTACCATTCTATTAGCTGTGGGTTTAATATTCAAGAGCTTTTTTTATATTACCTGGCGCCACCTTATTTTTCCTACTCTTCTATTTCATTAGGATTACATAAAGATATATAAATTAAACTTGTAGCTCGCCGACGAGTATTTCACGTTTTTGCCCATTTTTATCCTCTTATTTGATGTCCACGAGCGGTCGAGCACTAATTGGTGGCCTTTATATGTGTTTCTTTACATATATATCTCAATTTTTGTAGTTGGGCGGGCTTCCCCGCTGCTCTTACATCAAAATCTCTTCGTAATAGATTTTTTTTCGTCTTTTCCATTGATTTGCTATTTTTCGGCATGAAATTTTTTTTTCAAGGTTGGACGGCGCCGGTGGTGATTTGATCCGCGATGATGGACGAACCTTCGCCGGAATGTCTTCTTCCCCAACCGGATGCTCCCGTAAAATGTTAATTTTGGGAAGAATGAAGCATTTTGGGAAGAGGGAGATTTTGAAAAGAAGGCCCTTATGTGAAAATGGGGCAGTCGCTACAAGGGGCCGATCGAAATTGCCGCTCCAAATCGCTGCCTTTGCTTCCTAAAACCGAGCTGAGGTGATCGTGTCGTCTTCAACACGATCCTTCGAATATAAAAGTCACAAAAAATGTAAAAGAAGGGCATTTTTGGTACTTTAGGTGTCGATTCCAGGCCATATGGGATTTTACGGGAAAAACTAGGCAATATGAAAAAGTAAAAAAAGGCACCAGGTAATATGGAAAAAACTCAACATTCAATAAAGTCCCCTATTTTTGAATGGTGGTACTTAGATGAGATGGAGCAACAAGGTCAAGTTTTCAACCTAATAAATCATCAATAACAACTCCTTAACCATCAATAACTGGGTGGCAAATTAAATGATACGGGCTTTGTCTTACCACATAAAATATAAAAAGAGTTACATGTGCTTTGCAACGACAAAAAAATTACTCCCTCCAGTCACTTTTAATAGATACAATTTTTTTTCAAATACACTAAAAATTTAGTTCATTTGAAAAAAAAATAGAATCTATTAAAAGTGACCGAAGGGAGTAGGAGTAAACGAGATGAATCATGTGTTAATGCACCCTCCATTCACTCTCAATTCACTAGAAATAAGTTTGGGTAGAGAATTAGGGACGAATTAGAAATTTTTATTAAATTTAAATTCTTTGACTTTCCATAAGAGGGTTTAGATAGTGAAAATGGGAAGAATTGAAATTTCACATGTAAGTTCAATTCTTCCTCACTTTCACCTGAAATTGGTGAAGTTCCTCTGAGGGACTTTCATCAAATTCTTCCCCACTTTCATGTATTGCATATCAATTATTAAATATTCACATTTTCACCTCTTTGTCTATCCAATCAAATTTCTCATTCTTCCCAAATTTAAATGAATTAATTAAGATGAATCTTACTTCAATTTTTTTGCAGTTTCAATATCCAAACAGCCCATGCACGCTCCGTCCAAATAATCCCGACAGTATTTAAAAATTAGTAAAATTATTACCTTATAGGACCCACAACATTTCAAACCTCCACTTACACCTGCACATGCTGTTTGTGAGGATCTATTAGCCATTTGCACATGCAGTTTGTGAGGATCTCTTAGCCATACCGGGCAAATATAGTCATTTGAATGGCGGGAGTAACTTTTTTTTTTTTTGACAAACAGAATGGAGGGAGTTACATGAAGTGATACACAGCATAACAAGTAACAACTTTATAAAAAGAACGATAAATAACAACGTGTTCCATCCATGCACCGACGCCGCCCTGACCCCACATTTTTCAGACCCTAGTCTTGCCGAGATGGACCACAATTCAAAACTTGTTGGCAAATTAAATGGCATGGGTTTTGTCGTACTACACATAATCTATAATATAAAAAGAGTGACATGATCTTTAAAAAAAAAAAGATAGTAAGTGAGATGATCAATCATGAACCCAAAAAGGACAAATAAATAACATTAAAAGATGAGAAATATCCTTCCATACATGCACTGATGCACCAACGCCCTGACCCCACATTTTTCAGACCCAGTGGTCATAAAGCTGTATGAGAGCACATATATAGCTTATGCCCCATCGACGTCGATCCTAGAGATCGACGGCTCCTTGGAGTAGTGCGCAAGGACACGCAATAATGTCTGTCATTTGCAAGCATTACATGCAAAAAAAGTATCCGATGGACCCGACCAACCCCAACTCCATAACGACCAAGTCAATCTCTAACATCTTCACCAGCTAAGCCTAGATCTGTCTTGCATGCTCTGTTTCAATATACGTTCATTACCAAAAATCAACGTAAAAAATGGCATCTCTCAGAGCCTCCTCGAGTCTCATGTCTCCATTATTCAATTCCCCAGAGTCAACAATGAACAACCAACACAGCCGACCGTCTCTGTAACCAAACAATAAGAAAAGGGCTTCTCCCCAGCCTGCACCACTCTTTGATCATTCCAAATGCTCCCATTTTAACTTTGTAGCTGCACTGATCCAGATTTGCCATGGAAGGCTTGATCCCGCTGGTCTACAAGGCCATCAAGGGAAACAAGACTCGCCGCAAGTACAGGTGCTTGTCCCAGGGCCAGGCCCTCCACCACAATCGGGGTTTCGACTGTTCGCCCAAGAAAGCCAGCTATGGTGAAGAATTTGCAGGTCACCGGCGCCACAAGTCCGTTGATGAATATTCCGGAGAGATGTTCTGCTCGCTGGAGATGACGACGGCAGGAGGAGCGGTGGCTAGTCTGTCCAAGTCGAACGGAGGTTCCAGGAGCCTCCGGATGTTCTCTTGCATTAATGCTGCCTAGTTCAGTGCCCTTCTCATTTCATTTCTTTTTTTTTTAATGTTAATTTATATGTTTTGTGTCTTCTCTTTTGTTGAAATAGAAAATTTTTACCCCTCAAATTATGTTCTCATTTATTATTTATTTGAGTAGATGAATTTTTTATTTTTTTTTCCAAGTTTGCATGTTAATTTATACATCCAATAAACCTTGTTTTTATTGCAAAATGAGTGAATTTTATTAAACTCTAAGGCCCGTATGAAAACCAAAGATTTTTTGTTCCTCTTTCTTGTATTTTGCCTTGAGGGAGCAAACACATCCATGTAACGGAAACAAGAAACAAAAAAAATTCGTTGTGTATTGTAAAAAAGAAGGAGTATTGTCTTCTTAGTGATTAAGAATTGGCACTGCCTGACGACCGAAAAATTTGAGCAGGTTTTTTCTGCACTTCAGCAAAAAGAGAACCGACAACTAGCTTGTGACACTACCGAATACTGAATACATAGTATTCTACCAAAAAAAGAATACTGAATGCATAGTAGTAATAGTTTCATATAGAATCATTGAAAATACAGGACAGCAAGTGCGAACTAAATGGCAGCCATACCTCTAATGCAGAACAAATTAATTGTAGCTTTCCTTTTATTTTTTATTTTTGATTCGGTTGTAGCTTTCCTAATGGCCATGTTCCACATATAACCTTTGTCAAGAGATTCTCTCATTGAGTTTCTTTATCTTCTTTTCCATTGTCCTTTTTAAAGGTCTCCCAAAGCTAGAAAAACCAATTTTAATTCAGCAGTAAGTAAATCGTGTAGCTTTTATTGAGTGTTGAATATAATTGAATTGTATATTGTTATGACCTGCCTTAGGGGTTGGGTCCGCCTTTGAGATTTACTAGATTAATTAAGATTTAGTATCCTTATTTAGTTAAGTCTTCTATTGTAGGTAGGATACTTATATTAGCTAGTTTCCTTTTGAATTAGAATTCTTAGAGTTCAAAGGCTCTTATGCCTATAAATATGTAGCTAACATCCTCTCTTTTGGTTAAGCAATGAAGAATTAAGAATTAAGTTTATTTTATGTATTTTTACTTTCTTAGTTATATATATATATATATTTCCCCATAGATTCTCATGTAGACCACCGTCTACATCATTGGTATCGGAGCAATCGTTCCTTCAGACCAATGAATGTGCAATATATCTTATGATCACTTGACGCACTTAAAGCCAAGTGAAAGTGACGAGATGTCGTGATACGAGCTCAATGGAAACTTCAAAACAAAGAACATGATCGGAGGTGGAAGGCCCACAAGGAGCGCTGGTCACCACCACCTCCAGCCGGCCTATACCCTGTCTCGGCCCCGAGTGCCATCGTCGCATGGCTTCCCTTCTACCCTATGGCCGCCACTGCGGTTGCTATTGTAGATCCCCCACTACCGTCACTGTTGCAAACTCCGCCACTACCACCTTCAGATATACCGCCGTAACCTCCTCTGCACACTGCCACCATGACCGTGCCTGTTGGACCACAAAAGCCACCACCTTTATGTCCGCTGGCGCACTTCAACCCCTCAACGCTGTCATGTTCAGCTCTGCCTTCTGTAGAACTGCCACCAAAGCTACCACTTTTTCTGTCACCATCGCCGCATGGGCCTCTGCCCGAGATTCCGCCTCTGTCATTCCCGCAAGATGATTAGGAGTCTATTTCTTCCACGGGGAAGATGAAAGAGCAGGGGCTTTTGTTGGTTTGGTCCAAAGTGGACCGAGCTAGCCGGTTCAAGCCTATTTTCTACATCTCGGGTTGGTTCAGTAGTCGTATAAAAAAAATTGCCGACATGTGCTGGGGCTACTCATCTACAAGAACATTGGTGGTTCCACTATATTTTGATGAAGTTGAGTCTTTCACATTCTCGCATTCGATGCAAAAAGACAAGAGCACCTCGAGGACAAGGTGATGCGGAAGCATTGGTAGAATGTTATGACCCGCCTTAGGGGTTGGGTCTGCCTTTAAAATTTACTAGATTAATTAGGATTTAGTATCCTTATTTAGTTAAGCCTTCTATAGTAATTGGTCTATTGTAGATAGGATACTTATATTAGCTAGTTCCCTTTTGAATTAGAATTCTTAGATTTCAAAGGCTCTTATGCCTATAAATATGTAGCCAACATCCTCTCTTTTGGTTAAACAATGAAAAATTAAGAATTAAGTTTATTTTATATGTTTTTACTTTCTTAGTTATATATGTATTCCTCCATGGATTCTCATGTAGATACATACATGCAGTGATAAGGCACATGCTCTGTGCATTTACCAAAAACTCCACCATAATAGCATTTGCATTTCCTGTGGGCTTTTCAAATGCCCTCTGCAGCATAAATATTGAAATAGTTTAAGAATTACATCATTCACCCCCTTATTTATTTGGAGAAAGGTAGCATGCAATCGAGCGGAGAGAAGCTCTCTCCGCTCGATTGCTGTCATAGCCGTCTGATCAAATTGAACGGCTATGACGGGTTTTTTAATCACCCACCCCCCAATACCCCTCGCCCTCTTCCTTCCCTCGTCGCTGCCCTCTTCAACCAAACAGATCGTCGCCGCCCTCTTCACCCGACTCCCCCGTCGCTGCCCTCTTCAACCTCCTCAGGAGAGCAGCTAGTTGTCCAAAGGTATGATTTTTAACCTCATTTTCGAATTTGCAATTTGTTGATGCTTGAAAAATGGTTCCTTTCGCAAAAAAATTCGTTGGTTCCTTGTTTCTAATTGATTGTAGCTTGAAAAATGGTTTTTTTCTTTTTGATTATGAACTGCTTTGTTTGTGTTATACTTTCATAATCTTTTACCTTATGTACTGTCATGTTATTCCTGTCGATATTTGATCAATGGAATTTGTTCTATATAAATGCTTATGGAAGTTTAATGTGTGTATTGGAAGTGTTAGTGCTGAATGGAATATGATTTCTTGTCCTTGGATGTTGGTTGTGTTGCTCATTTCATGTGAACCATCATCTTGGATATTTGTCACTCATTAGTCATCATTAGCAAGGAATTATTGTTCATGTAGAAAAATAATGGCTATTGATGTCTCTATAATTACCCCGTAGATTCATCTTAAGTTATTAATCCTGATGCACAACTTTGACAAATTTGTTCGTAGCCTATCACCTTTGATGTCATCAAGAGTCACAAATGATGGATGAAGCAGCACTCCAGCTTTGATTTTGTTATTCTTTACCAACTTCACTACTACCTTGGCTGAAAACATGGCACCAATTGCAAACACTCCCTTACTTTTTCGTGCTTCAACCACAGTTTCGGCATCCTCATATCCCTTATCCTAATAATTTTACCATAGCACACAATTATCAAACATTCTAAGAGACCCGATTCTTAAAAGTTTAACTTTAAATCGTTATGATGAAAAACACCTATCGGTTCATCAATTGCAATGGGTTTTTATGATATGGTGTTTACTGAAGCTCCACTTGCAATGGGTTTTTATGGTATGGTGTTTACTGCCTGTTAATTCTTGGTAAATATCATGTTTAAGAACGAACTTTAGCTAGTAGGTCTTGAATGCTAGTAGGTCTTGAATGTTTACTTATTGCATTTTGGCTTGATCTGCATTTTTTAAAATTTTCAGAAATGGATGCGTCTAGTAGTAATAATATGAGAATGGAGGAATTATGCCCTCATTGTCTCGGCCACCGCATGACATTGTATGTTTCTCATACAGATGAAAACCCTGGAAGGCCTTTTTTGAAATGTCAGAATCGCTAAGTTATTACAAGCGTTAGTTAATTCTATGTTATATGTATCTTTTATATATTTAGACTTTAACTGGTATTGGTAGGGGGAGGCAGGCTGTGGGTACTTCAGGTGGTTGAACAAGCAGCCAAAACATCTAACTGCTACAAGAGTTCATCCACAAGTGTCTTCCAACACACCTAATCAATAAAGAATTCGAACGTCTGTGGTGGAAGAGTACATTAGGGATATCACTAGGACGACTATGCTATTTATATTTTTGATAATATGTCTGATGTTAGTTATATTTAGAGAGTGATGGATGAGAACAATGTAATACTTATAACTACGTGTCATTTGGAACCAACCTTTGTTGCTTTTTTAACTCTGGGATGATTGGTTGATGTACCTCGTATGTTGAAAAACGGCAATCATGGCCTGAAATGTTTTAGCTGATTTTGTCTTGTTTTGGATCAGCATTTTAGACCTCTGCTCTTGGACTATGGGTTCCAGAAGCTCCTGGCCGAGGATGTTATTTTTTCGTCGCTCAAGACTGATCGTTTAAATATAAACCCTTGCAAGTGCACAAGGCAATTGTACTACGGTGAGTATTAAAGGGTTGTCGAACCTCAGGGACGGATTAATCTTTTACCAAATTCAAGAGAAGAAAAAGATGTAGTTTAATTAATTCTAAAGAAAGCAATGGACTTTATTTAATCTAACTGAGATTTAATCAATATGGAGAAATATCAAGGCAAAGAATCCACCACTAGACATGCAATTACTACTCTTAATTATTATTAAGCATAAGTTAACATGATATGGTAATTCATGTTCATGGTCAGACACACAAATCACAATGAATTCACTCACGTTCTTGGTCGGACACGAGAGTTCATCCACTAAAAATTAATGTAGATAATTCTATCCTTGGTCGGGCATAGAATTATCATTTGGGCTAATGATCCTATTGATCGTTTCAATATAAACCCTTGCAAGTGCACAAGGCAATTGTACTACGGCGAGTATTAAAGGGTTGTCGAACCTCAGGGACGGATTAATCTTTTACCAAACTCAAGAGAAGAAAAAGATGTAGTTTAATTAATTCTAAAGAAAGCAATGGACTTTATCTAATCTAACTGAGATTTAATCAATATGGAGAAATATCAAGGCAAAGAATCCACCACTAGACATGCAATTACTACTCTTAATTATTATTAAGCATAAGTTAACATGATATGGTAATTCATGTTCATGGTCAGACACACAAATCACAATGAATTCACTCACGTTCTTGGTCGGACACGAGAGTTCATCCACTAAAAATTAATGTAGATAATTCTATCCTTGGTCGGACATAGAATTGTCATTTGGGCTAATGATCCTATCCTTGGTCGGGCATAGAATTAACACCAGCCTACTTTTAGCTAAGTGCAGGAATTAAAAAGATCTAATTTCATGCATATCAATCAAGTCTATGGTCAAGCACTCAAAAGAAACTCATGAAATCGCATTAAGCATAAATCATAATCAACTTTATAAAATTAAACTATCAAGAGTAGCAATACATATCTAGGGCTTCATCAAGCCTTGACAAGGAATTCAGTTACACATAGATGAAGAGAAAAGAAAAGCCTGTTTATGTAGATCCATCGTCATGAATCTTTCTTCTTCTTTGCTCCAAAAGACTCCTTCTCTTTCTCCTCTCTAGCCTCCAATAAAGCTCTAGTTCTCCAAGGTTGAATGCCCAATACGTTCTCCCTTAAGGCATATATATAAGGATGAAGGAAAGCCCTCAAATACCCTTCCAAATCTGAGTCAAAATAGGGTTAAATTGCGTTTTCCGTATGCACCGATCGATCGCCCGTATAGCACGATCGATCGCCTTGCGAACGCAGCCGAACGAAGCCGTTTTCCTTTGTTAATTGCTTCCGATCGATCGTATGGCGAACGACGCCAGACGAAGCCGATCGATCGTTTTTACTGTCTTCAAAACTTCGCGTTAGGCCAAAAATTCCAGTAAATACGATCGATCGTTTTGGTGTCCGATCGATCGTTTTCTCCAATGTAGTGTTTTTTAGCGGAAGACGCGATCGATCGCTTAAGGATGCGATCGATCGTTTTTACTGTCCGGAAACTTCAAATGGTTATAACTTTTTGCTCCGAACTCCGAATTGCGCGTGGTTGGTGGCGTTGGAAGCTGACATCTTGAACTTTAACATGAGACTTGAATCAGTCTAATCCGATATTTGTACACGGAGTTATGATAATTTGACCATTGAAGTCCGTTTTCACCTTATTTTTGTATATTACTCTTGTTTCCTACAAAAACCAAAAACTATATTAAAGTAGTAGTTATTCTAATCAAACACTAGCATAATCATAAGCTTAGGAGATAATAAAATGCATATTTCATGTATAGATCACTTATCCTTGGTCGGGCATAGAATTAACAGCAGCCTACTTTTAGCTAAGCGCAGGAATTAAAAAGATCTAATTTCATTCATATCAATCAAGTCTATGGTCAAGCACTCAAAAGAACTCATGAAATCGCATTAAGCATGAATCATAATCAACTTTATAGAATTAAACTATCAAGAGTAGCAATACACATCTAGGGCTTCATCAAGCCTTGAATAAAAGTTTAGTTACACATAGAAAGGGAGAAAAGAAAAGCCTGTTTAAGTAGATCCATCGTCATGAATCCTTCTTCTTCTTCTTTGCTCAAGACTCCTTCTATTCCTCCTCTCTAGCCTCCAATAAAGCTCTGGTTCTCCAAGGTTGAATGCCCAATACGTTCTCCCATAAGGCATATATATAGGGGTGAAGGAAAACCCTCAAATCCCCTTCCAAATCCAAGTCAAAATAGGCCTTAATTCCGGTTTGCCGCATACGGCGATCGATCGTACGTATTGACGATCGTTCGCTGGCCGATCGATCGCTATTCCTTCGTTATTTTCCTCCGATCGATCGCTTGGCGATCGACGCCATATGATACCGATCGATCGTAGTTACTATTTAGAAACTTCAAATGGCTATAACTTTCTGTCCCGAACTCCGAATTGCGCGTGGTTGGTGGCGTTGGAAAGCTGACTTCTTGAATAACATGAAGCTTGAATCAGTCCAATCAGATATTTGTAGACGAAGTTATGATAATTTAACCATTCGAGTCACTTTTCACCTCATTTCTGTGTATTACTCTTGTTTCCTACAAAAACCAAAAACTATATTAAAGTAGTAGTAATTCTTAATCAAACACTAGCATAAATATAAGTTTAGGAGATAATATAATGGCATACACTTTAGGATTACAGCACTCAGATGGGCAACAAAATACATCGTGAGGTGAATCAAATTTCAAATGCATAGGAATTTAAAATCAAGAAATTGAAGCCAAGGTCTCCATGCATACATCGTGAATCGTGAATGAGGTGAATCAGAATCTCATGATGTACTCTCCATGCATACTCTTCAAAAGAAAATGCTATGAACTTGTTTCCACCACTTCCGTCCTCAATTGGAGTTTCCACCACTTCCATCCTGTCACTGGAGTTTGGTACAGGTCTCCATCTAACTTTCTTTAACTTTCCATTGCTCCAAACCTGAAATATAATTCAAAGACTAAACAAACTAGAAATATATTGTCCCCTTTTTGTTTGGTGCAAGTTCTCCATACTAGAGATCATCAATCATATCATCAGACAAGACGAAAGAGAAAAATTAAAGGGTGTTTTTTTTGGAACTCACAAAAAACACAACTTCATTTTTCTCTCGGTACCGGTTTTAGCTAGAATTGCGACAGGTTCTCCCCCTGTAATTGTAAATAGAAATGAAAAAATGAGCAGTATAATATACAATAAGCCTCCACATACACACTGCTGATATCAGAATAATAACTATTTAAATCACCTGAAATAACATTTCCTCAACACTTTGCTCCGCATGATCCATTTGTGATTGCTCACCATGATTTGCATAAGGATTATCTCCCTGCATTGCAAGTTCACATAACAGTTGGAGTTATGAAGTAAAAATGTCAAATAGAGAGATTAAAGTGTGTATCTTATTTTGTGGACAAGTACTCGTGTAATGGCCTATTTGTTGACAACTTCCGCACTTCCTCTTCTTTGCTTGAGACTGGATGTTTTGTTCTAGTCCAGATTTTACCCTCAAGATTTTTTTTGGGCGGCCCTTGGTTTTAATCTTAGATGGATCTCTTACTGTGATTGTTGGCATGTATGGTTTTCGGATGGCACTTGCTTTTGATAGACTTGGAATTGTGTCTTCCATTTGAAGGGTAGATGATGCGCTCACATTTGCTAGTTTATGGAATATCATCTTAAGTGGAGGCATGGCAAGATTCCATTGATCTAAAGAAGTTAACCTCAATTCTCCAATCTTATATAACATATCACGCATGCAATATACCATATATGGCGTGACTGTGGATGTGCTAACTGATGAGACACTGCCGCTCATGGTTGCAGAACCTGAATACTTAGCAACAATTCTCCAATGGAACAAGATATATTTTTCGGGAAGATCTTGTACATTGTTTTGGAAAAAACCCCGAAGTATGTGCCTACACAAAATACCTTTCGACTCAAACATTTTACAGCTTCAATTTCCACAAATTTCAGACTCATTTTGGAATGTCACAATGTGAAATCTTCCTTCTACATCCTTGTTCACCTTATATATAGTCATTTCTCCTTCACATGGCATTGTACTACACATGTAAATTAATCCTTGTTTGAACTGTTCTTGAAATAAGCTAAATAAATTCCTTGTATAAAATCCATATGCCTCCTCCATAGACGAAAACTCCATCCCCTCACATGGTACCATCCTCATATCAGTGTGGTCCTCGCCTATATTACTTTCATGAAATGCATCAAACCTTCACCATAATGATAAATTTTAATAAATATAATTGACATCATTAAGCACAGTCATACACATATTCCCCAGTGCAAGCATAATCACAAACATACACAATCAAGGAATAACAAAGTACCTGCCATACTGCTATATTTTCCCATATGCTGCACACTATAAACATGTGATAATCCATACCTGTATTATAATATTTTGCTACCTCTTTTAACCCTACATTTTCACCATTAGTCGCATCTAGTGTAAGTTGTATATTAATAACTCAATCTTTATAAACCTCACAACCTACTCAATCTTTCAATTTTAGAACCCCCAAGGTGCATCCTGTTTATGCAAAATTATTAAATATATAGGATTACAATAGATCAAGGTTTGGACAACATCAATCTAAGCTAACTCCAAGAAAAAAAGGAACAATACCTTTGAGAAGGAAAATTTGTAGTTGTGGGAGCTTCGTGCTGCTTTCTCTCCGCTCAAATGGCGTCTGTTCTCTCCGCTCGATGGCGTAGGTGCCCCCACCAAAATCCTCGGAGAAGAGGCCCACCTGCTAGGCCGATTCTGGAGGAGGGTGAGGAGGCGGCGACATGGGAGTCGGGTGAAGAGGGGCGATGTGGGAGTCGAGGAAGGTGGAGTCGGGTGAAGAGGGCGGCGACGATCTGCTTGGCGACGAGGGAAGGAAGAGGGTGAGGGCGGAGGGAAGGAAGAGGGCGAGGGGTATTCGGGCATTGGTACAAAATTTTTGTACAAATCTCGACTGCAGGCTACCGGGACTCTTCGAATTACATTGGTACAAAATTTTTGTCAAACAAGTCGAGAAGTGGCCAAGTACATTAAATTAAGCCTTCATTATTTAGATTACAAACATAGTCTAGCCCACACTACAAACTGAGTCATAAGCCAAAATTGTTGAGGCTCCTATGGGTCAAACACATTGCCCTTGTCCTCCGTGAGCCTCTCGTCATCCTTGGAGCCTCACAACTACTCCTCCTTCACTTGCAGATCTCTATCACTACTCCACTAAGATGCCCGAGTATATCTACATATACCCAATAGGATTTGAAGCTGCAAAAAAATAAGAGTCTAGTTAAGATATTTTATTTAATATTGGCTTGTCAAATTAATTATGATGAGCAAGCTTATTGTACTCCAAAGAGTACTCACTCAGAGGTAATTTTATTTTCTAACCTCTCATAGCAACCATATCCCCTCAATTCCAAATAATTGGAGATTCCACAGTCATTACACTATGTGGTCACCTCCTTCCTTCGGGGCACAACTCAATTTCGATGACTTACCAAGAATCCTCCTTTATTTAGTCATGCCTTTGTACAGATTTTCTCAATCAGAAGTTGAGATAACATGCTCACAATACCAGCATGCTCAAACAGACATTAGTACCATTACAAGTTTTAGAATATCCACAATGCAACTCTAACTTAAGTGCCCAATAAGAGGGCACTTTATTGGGAAACCAGCTTTTAAGCCTTGCTTCTTACTTTAGTCGTTATTGTACTAATTCCTAGAAGCATGTATACTATGATTCCAAGATCAATTTCACTTTCCACCAAAAGCATCTATGGTTGGTCAGGTCATCGGTAAACCCATAGGGTAATCAACAATTCAACCATAGACTTCCCAATAAATTAACCTACACACACATCAGATTTGCTCTAAACTAGATTGAGTAGCAAGACATCATAGTTCACTCATTCATATCATGAATTTAATGAAATTAATCACAAATCTCCCTGTTGGCAAGCCTTCACCTGCCGACACATTCGACTCTCATGTACTTCCTGTTTCAAATGCTTCTAAACACATATCTACATGTCAATCTCAGAGCATTACATCTAATCCCATCCATGTTTTGGGCTCGGTGGTCAAATGACGCCCATATCCGTGATGTTTTATGTAAATTCCACATCGATACAATGTTTGTCGTGGGCCAGGAAATGAAATGGGCAGATTCCTACACATTTCCATACACATCAGCTGTCTATGGAAAATGTGTAGGAATTTGCTGTACAAATATTGTTTCCCTTAGCTGACCCCCATCTTAAAATCCACTGAATCTCTGCTAAGTTGTTTTATTTTTTTATTTTTTTTGGCTACAACCGCCCCCATGGGCAGTGACCCACACTCCGTATGGGCAAATACCCCTGTCCAGATCTGCATGGGTTGAGATACTTTGAAGGCTTTCCAAATATGCCCCGTGTGGACCAATACTTTGAAGGCTTTCCTGTAAAAGTGTGAAGAAAATGGCAGCCATACCCCGATGTTCACAATGTATATGGGCAAACCTGTAGCTTCCTAACAGCCACGTTCAACAATATAACCTCTATCAAAAGCTTTCTCTTGTTTATTGAATTTCTTTAAGCTATTTTCGTTTGTCCTTTCTGAAAACCTCAAAAGGTAGAAAAAGCAATTTTTCATTCAGGGTTAAGGTATTAATTCGTATAGCTTTCAGTGAGTGTTGAATACATTTGAGGTAGAACTTAGAAGCAACCGTAATCCGGTTAACCTGAAGCTTGAAAGAAACTAAATGCCGAACAAATATTTTCCTCTCACTCTCTCCCCCTACATGTGAGAAGAAGAAATGATACAAAAGCAGCTTCCCTTCACATAAAAGAAGGCAGAACATAAGTAATGCGGGTGTGCTAATTCTCATAGTTAGCTTCTCAGTATTTCGTTAGTGGCTTCTGCTCAAGATAAGCGGAGGGCCATCTGCTGAAGAAGCAACCGCTTCTGCTCTGCAGTGATCAGACCCTTGCTCTGTGCATTTACCAAAACCTCCGCCATTATAGCAGCTGCATGCCCTGTGGGCTCTTCGGACGCTCTCCGCAGCATAAACATCTGGAATAGTAAGAATTACGTCAACCATCCCTCTCAACATATTATGGCTCTAATTTCTAAAGAATGTCTTACTGTTGACAAGTAATGGTTTTTAAAATTGGTTCATTTGCTATATATCTTTTTCGTGTTGACTCCACTTAAAAATTAAAAATTTCATGGATCTACGAAACATCATGTCATAATACCTGCCCATGATGTGTAATTTCTAGACATCCAGGTTGTTGTATCCACGGTTCCCCATCAATTTGAACAGGAAACGGGGCATCTATGTGTATTTTAATCACCTTTCCTTGAGCCAGTCTCTTAGCTTGAGAAAGCCCCACCTGTGGAATTATTTAAAAACACAAATAGATTGTTCAGAAGCATAAATTACCATACTTCAAAATATTAGTAAGAGTCCACTTTACATAGACAAGGCTCATGGAGTCTGCACGAGCCAAATCACCTTGAGCCGTCAGATTTCGATCTGATGGTGGATGTCAAATCAGGGGGCAGTGAGTGGGAATCACCACCCACCCCTAGCACCACCCGATCAAGATCTGATGGCAAGAGGTGACTTGGCTCATGCAAATGTGCGTGAGCCATGTCTCATTTAAACTTTTCCCTATTAGTAACCTCCTACCTGAATAAGTCATCAAAGAAGTATATTGATAAGACAATTTACTAATGTGCAGTTATAAAAGTGGAAGGATCTAAAAAAGATATGTAATCGACATAACAGAATAATCAGCACATTATATCGCTCAGAGATAGAAAAGACGATAGATTTAAGTAGATGAGCAAACCTGTAGCTTTCCTAGATGCCATGTGCCACAGATACAAACAACTTCAAGCATTTTATCGTGCATTGATTGCAACTCAAAATCATCATCATGTTCATAGTCATTCTGCCAGAGATCTACTCCACCCATGTAGCTACCAATGTTAAGGACCAGTATACCTTCAGCATCCTAGAGGACAGAAGTACAACCAGAATAAATCGATGAGAGCCAGCTACTTTACTACAATTAAAGGACCCTAAAAAAATTTTGCAGCTTACCGAGGGAATTTCAATGTAGTTCCCATCTACATTGAGGCGGACTTGCCATGGCAAGTCAGCGCATGCTCTATCCACAATATCTTTAGCACCTTCTTTTGCATACCGCAATTTGTTCATAAACTGTAGAAAAGAACTATCAGATTGACGAATTATTCATTCATGAGATTGGCAAATTAGTCTAGAAAAATTTCAACAAAACAAATAGAGTTTTTTTCTAGCGCAGAACGAAATGTCGCAGCTCACAAATTATAGGCGCTTACCTGACTATAAAATTTTTCAGGGTTCTCTTCCCTAGTTGTATGGAAATCATATGCAACCTTTGCATCACATCCAATACCTAAAGGGAAAATTATAATCAAAAGCCAGATATTTGGCACTATTATTAAAACTGCCACCTTTATATTACAATTCATATTCACATGTAAAAAGTAAAGATATGGAAAGGAAAATTGGGTACATGTGGGAAAAAGAGAACTATTTGGTGAAATGGAACTTGACAACAGAATTGTACCTAAATAATTGGTCATATATTTCACATGTTCTTCTTTTTTACCATGCTGCTGCAGGCTCCGATCCTTAATAGTAACTCTCCACCGATCAAGCATTGTCACTGCTGCACGGTCAATGTCATGCAAAAGCGCATCCAAACCACCTTGGCCCTCAACAGATGACAACCCACCTCCCCACTGCAGAACCCTGGAAAGATCATTACCAGTCCCCAGGGGCAGTATAGCGACAGGTGGAGGAGATTCAAAGTTAAATCTCTCAATGACATCAAGCACCCATGCAACAGTGCCATCCCCTCCACAGACAAGAACTCTAAAATATGGCACATGGCAAAACAACTCCAAGCCCACCTCTGGCCCCTGAGAAGAACTGAGTTCAAAAACCTGTAATTAAACACCACACAACAAACTTGCATATCAGCCTAGTCACAAAGTTACGAGATTTAATAGGCAACGCTGAAGTTCTAAAAAAATAGCAAATATTTGGAACATTTTCATACACAACTTTGCTAGCTTAAACAATATTCTTAAACAAGGAACTCGTCCAATAAACAGAAAAGAAAAAGTTACCTGAAGAGGATTCAGTAACATATTTAGTCTCCTCCGCAGAGAAGGCCCATACTGCGCTCCACTCTTGGCATTGACAAAAACAAGAAGTGGCCTACAATCTTGCGGCAAATCTAGAAGTGTGTACTTTTGGATTTTACAGAGAGTAGCACTGGTTTTAAAGCTATGAGCATATCCATTTTGACCATTTTTGCTGATATGTGACCCATTAACCTTTCCATTACGGGAGTTGTCCAATTCAACAAGCCCGTTAATCACATAATGAAGTGCTGTTGCTGCACTGGAATCATCCTGTGGTAAACAACTAGTTCCACTTTTACTTCGACGGCGCCTTTTCCTTATTCTTTCTCGCACTGATGATGCAATAATTTCCTCAGTAATTGAACTCAACATACGGCCATTTGCCTCTCCATTCTCAGCTTCTTTTACTGAAAGTGGTGAAAGAATAAGCCTTCTGAGAGGACCCAAATCACAAGCATTCCCTGATTCTTTGCACATTTTGGCATGGCATTTGACATGGATATGGTGCTGACACCACAAGCAACGCCAAACAGGAGAAGCACCAAGAAAAGGAATACCACATAGTTCATCACAGTAGAAACAAAAAGGAGATATTTCAGGATTTTCATCCAAATCAATCCATCTCTCTGACCAGTGATGCTGCAAGTTGTTTGAACCAGCTTGGGCTACACACTTGCAGTCCTTTACTGCAAAATGAGAACAATCAAAATGAGCTGCAACACCACATACAGCACATCTGTGGAGCGGAAATCCAGTCCCTGACTTTGAATCAATAGGTTGAGGAGAATTCAGAGAAGTCAAGCAGACACAACAAGTGGATGGTGGTCTATCATGAGAGCAGTCTTCAATCCAAGTATGAGGTGACAGTGGAACCTTTAATTTCTCCCACACTTTCTTCTTTGCCACAGCAGCAGCTTTCACCCAATTCAAAGATTTCTTTCTCTGCCACTTCAAGAATGAATATCCAATGAGGGCCAAAAGACCCAGGGATCCAGGAACCAGACACCCCAAAATCAAAGGATCAAGCCCTCCTGAACCTGTAAGTAAGCTGAGGAGCGAAAAGGCCAAATCCAACATCTTCGTTTTTATTTTGGCTGTCAGGGCCCAATATTTCAACTGTTTCTTACATATTAAAAGTACTCACTTCTGTTCAAATTTGAAATGTAGAACCTGCAAAGACAGTGCAATATCAAACCCCGATCCAATTGTCCACAACTATTCATACCGTGATTAATTAATAGACTTCAGATGAGAAAATTCACGATCCACAACAGGTAATGAGGAACAAAGCTCCAATAAAAGGTGTAAAAAGCAATACCAGAGCTCAAATTCACTGACGCCACAATATTCACCAGATAAGCCAAAATTAATCAATAAAACAACAAACATATCGAACTGAACAATCATTACAGTGCAATTACATATCTTCCTTCTGTAAAAAATAAATAAAAACATCAATGTTGCATGAAACATGACAGAAATGGAACATGACCCAACGCTTTCAACGCGCTAAACAGCTAAAAAAAAAAACAGTTGCAAACGAAACATCATGCAACAAGCGATACAGGTCAAGTTAGCATGTTGCCAGAGCGATACAACATCAAATTTAAATCTTTTTCTAAAATTCCAACAATACATCATGCTTTTAGCAAAAAGTACGGCAGAAAAATTCAGATCACGATCCACCAACAACAACAGAAACAATTTATTGTAAAGTAAAAAGAACAGAAACAATTTAGCATCAGACAAGAGTAAAGCAATTCAGAAAAATTTTAGAAAAAAAATCAAGAAACAGTACCGGAAAAGACGGAGGTCTCGGAATCCTTCCTTCCGGCGAAGACAAAAGCGCTAATTTGGATTTCGCTTTCGATCCCCATCAAATCAGATTCGAAACTCCTCTGCAATTTATAGGGATTAAAAATCAAATTTTAAAAAAAAAAAGGAAAAGAAAGGCGAAGAAAAAGCAAAAGGGAGACGCGGGGTTGGCGGGAGTTCATACGCATGGCTTTCGGAAGATGGTACTTTTATAGTCACGTTTTGCCGATTTTATCCTCGGAAGTTTGGCTTGTTGGACGATATTAACCCTTTGACTGATGGAATTGACGAGAAGGATCGTGGACTGAAATGACAGCAATGACCAAACTGGTTGGACTTTGGAGTCCCGTGTTGTTGCCGTCATTAAGGAGGTAGGCGGGGGCCGCTCGGGCTTCCCCCACGATCCGCGGGCCAATCAAATTCCCGTCAGTATGCGCCTTGACTCACACAGTCGAGCGTACGCCATGGCACCCATGTTAATACTTAATGAATCGTCCGATCTCGATCCAACAGCTTGCAGCCTTGGTGCATGCTGGCATACCTTAATTGGGGCACAATTTAACCTTTTTACTCTTCCGATAGAGTGATTACAATTAGGGGTGTTCACGGACTGGACAAACCTCGGACAGAGGTTGTCCGCGTCCGTATAAATTTGTCTGTGAGCATGTTGTTCGTGTCCGTGTCTGTGTCCGCATGTCCAGCAGACGCGGACAAATCTCTGTTTTTTTAACCCTCCTCCCCCCCCTCTTTCCTTCTCCTCCACAGCTCCACCCGCCGCCCTCGCTCCCTCCTCCACCCCCGCCCCTCCTCCTCCTCCGCGACCGCCGCTCTCCTCGCTCCTCCTTCCTCCTCGCTCCTCCTTCTTCCTCCCCGCGGCCTTCCTCCACCCCCGCGACCATCTTCCTTCCTCCTCCCTGCTGCGGCGCAGTCCCCCTCCTGGCAGGATCGGAGACTTGGGCGACGGCCGGAAGCCACAGCGCGCCGGAAGACAAGTAAAAAATAAATTTTTATTTTTTTTTTATCTGTCACTGGCGGTCCTCCTCCATGACCGCGTCGATGACCCGGGGACGGCCCCTCCGTCCTCCCCTCCACGACCGCCCCCCTCCTCCCCCCACCCCGCCGCCCTCCTCCTCCACTCCTCCTCGGACCTCGGACAGACGGCTGTCCGAGGTCCCTTGGCCGTGTCCGTGGCCGAAATCCACGGACGACTCTTCTCAACGCGGACACCATGGACGCAGCCGGCCCTGCGGACACGGCCGGCCGCGAACAGCCCTAATTACAATGAAAGGAAATACTCGTTATTAGGCGTTCTACCGCATCATTGGAAGTTGTGTCAGCACTCCCGTATTGTGGACATGTGTTTTAGGGGGCAACGGGTATATAAAAATACGCCTACTGATATATATAAAATATATACATTTATAAACCCTATTTACCTATTTTTAGTGTAATTTTAATGATAGAATATTAATAAAATGGGTTATTATATATTATGATAGTAATTAGGGAAATAATAATTAATTTACTCTAATTAACTAATTTAGATGCATTAATGATATTAAGGAATTATATTTTTATTACGCGTCTAATTTGGGTTGATTTTATTATTATAGGTTTAAAAGTGCGGATTGCAGATCGGCGGAAGAAAAGCACGTTAGGCAGGTTTTTAAAGCTCAAATCAGTTTAAAAATAAAATATAAGTGTAGAGATAATCCAGACCGTTGATTTCCATTCAAGGAGAAGGCGGGCGTAAGTTTTAAGTGAAGTAAACAAAATGGCCGTCCAGATTTGATCTATCGAGGAGATACCCGAGACGGGTTTTTAACCCAACTAAAAAAAAAAGGAGAGCTCGAACAAAGCTCGGCTGTTCGACAAAACAGAGCCGAGATAGGAAAAACAGCAAAAACAGAGAGAGAGGAGGGGCATCGGGCTCGGCTTGGATTTAGAAGGTGAAATCAATCAAGGACTCCCGCATCTCAATAGTGTCTTCAAATTTGAAACTTTAAGAGTCGTGTTTGGATTGGGATCGACTTATGCTTGGAAACTTGTCACTCCCATACCTGTGTTTTATATGTATCAGATACAGATACGACAACGATTTTGTCGTATCCGTGCTTCCTAGTCGTGCACACAATGATCATTACATTCATGGGGATTGTATTGACTGGTAGTAAATGGAAAAAATCGCTGATTATTTACACTATGATGTATTATGTTGATGTAAAAGTGAAGCTGATGGCAATTGACACATGGATGAAGTTCTTAGATCTGTTGAAACAAGTTGAAAAAAAAATTAGGATGCAAGTCTATAATGGGCAGTATTACTTTCAAATGTCTGGTCACATTTGCATCTCTGTGTATACCCTGCATCCTGGACGACAAGGAAGATATGGAATTTGTCTTCAATATTCATAAGACAGCAAGGAGGGAAGTCTTTGATTTGTATGTGTAGAGGACTTTCACTATGAATAAGGAGAGGATATCCCCCACCCTACCACCTATTTGAGGCACATATGATGAGCTCAAGTCATTTGTAGTGGGAAGGAATGTTTCAGAGTTTGTACTTTCAACTACAAGATAAGAACATATTTCCAGTCATGTATTTTCTATCACACTTTGGCTTCGTATCATGTTCTCAAGTACACGTTTCTGCTTCATATCATGTAATCCAATACATGAGTATATAATAATGATTGTGATGGATGTGTTTATGTTCTCCATCGTATATCTGTTTATACGCTTTATATGTCTATTGTGTCATCGTGGACATGCCTTGTGAACCATACTTACATGACTGTGGTATATCGTACATTGTGTTTATACGCCTTAGTTGGATATCGTGTTTTGAAATACACGGTTGTTGTATGATATTCTTAATATGTTGATGCAATATGGGAGAAAGTAATGAATTGGTGAAGACATGTGCCCGGAGGTTGGAGATGCTAACGTACAAGAGATAACAATTCAAAGAAAATGAGGAAAAAGAACTAGCAAAAATGGCAGTGTGTGACTCTGCAAAACATAGTTGGACGGAAGATAATTGTTCCAATGTAGTTGAAGATAAGAATGGAACATAAGAGTTTGTGATACTGATGATGAATGGTAAGGGGATGAGTGGCTTCTACCTTTACACTCTCAAACAAATGAATGGGAGAAGGTATGTATTAAAAGCGAACCCCGTCAGCAAGAAGCTTTTGAAACAATTGCTCCATAAGTAACATCAACGAGGAAGAATGACAAGAATGTGGTAGGTGATAAGCCCTAATTTTTCTACTCCGAATGTCCGCTCTTCGCCTACAAGTTCCTTCCTTTACTTTGCCAGAGACAAGCCCTAAACTTCACTGTTGTTCCTTCCTTCTCTCCACCACTAAGCGAATGGTCCCCTGGTCTTTCCTTCTTGTATCTCCTTCTAATGGGCGGCTATTACACCACATTGCTCATTGGGCAATCGCAAGGCTGTGTAGCGTCGTGCGAATGAAAGGTCATCTCTCTAAATGCATGACCTTTCGTCTTCCAAACCGGTGAAATCCTAAAGGATTGGGCAGAAGGCCATTTCAATACTAAAAATCCCATTTCCAGGGGATATGACATTCCATCTGAAATTCAAAACAATCTTGAATTCCTGGTTCTTTGGGCAAGTAATGTGGAAAAAACTCGGAATCTGTTCTTGCTTAGCTATTCCTGTTTTAGCACACAACTTATTCAAGTAGTAGAGATCATTCCCTCATATGGTGGGGGAATGGCCACGTGAGTCACATGCCTCCCCACATGCTAGGTTTGGTTTTGAAAATTGCTGAGCCATCTGAAAAGAAGGATCAAAGACGAGATGTTGTAAATTGTTATAGAAGCATAAAAGATGCTCTCACGTGGCATGTATGTCACAAAGAAAATGCCCCTCTTGCATCGCATATTTCCCTATAGACTACTTAGCTTGAATTATTATTATATATATAGGGAAAAATTTAAATGAAATTACTCTCATTTGGCTGATATGAGGCCTACAAGGGTGAGTGATGATTCACACTCGCCTAGCCAGTGATTTGATATCCACTGTCGGATCAAAATCTAACGACCCAAAAAATTAGCCTCATGCTCCTTGTATAAAAACAATCTTTTATAGACTCATATATATATATATATATATAGGACAATTTACATGAGATCGCTCTCATATAAGGAGCATGAGGCTAATCTTTTGGGTCAGTGGATTCCGATCCGAGGGTGGATATCAAATCAGTGGGGAGATGAGTGTGTCACATCAGGAAGGGATAGGTGAGTTATATGTAATTATTTGTAGCTGTCAGATTAAGATCCAATGGCTACGAATTGAGTTGGCCTCATGTAAGCTATATGAGAGCGATCTTATTTAAACTTTTCCCATATATATTGTCACGCCCCGAAATCCCATACCTCGATCGGAGTGCGGAAGCCAATCAATGAGATACATTTCGAGGTAGAGAATCTCAGACACGCGACCGAACAGTCGATTTTCAAACCGATTACAATCATCTCAAAAGGACGTGTAACCGATTATGCCCGCAATCAGTGTAATACAATAATAGACATCAATGAATACTATGAAATGAATTTACTTAATAATAATAATAATCCATTTAAGAAAGTCAATTAAAATAAACCTATAAGTCTATGGCACACAATTGCCAATAATGTCATAAGCATCAATAAAAAGCAAAGCAAATAACTAAATGATCTTTAAACTCTTCTCGGCGCCTTCAATCCGCCATTCCACTACTGCACTTCCTGATCTCACTTTTCAATTGCGCCTGCATCAGAGGATGCATGAGTATTTCATAGAAACACTCAGTAGGATGTAAAAACCCACTGAATGAAAATAAGCAGTAAGAAGAGAATAAGAATAACAAAGGTCATAGACATTCCACAACGTCTAAACTTAACCGAGGTCTATACACCTGTAAGGTTAGTCAACAACAATTCCAACTCGCAAGTATAGGAAAAATATCAATAAGGCTCCTACTACACATATGAGTAAGGAGAGGATAATAATCATATCAAAGACTCCAGACATCGAAAGTGAAAGGAGTTACAATTTCTGCTCGCTAACCTGGTCGCTCGCAAGTGACTAAAATATACCAGAACCACCCTAGGGGTTCTCTCTTTGGAACCCTACCATGCGTCTAGGATGCTGGCCCCACCAGTGCTTACGAACACGATAGGCGGAGACTGAGGACCTTCCGTAATGTCCACAATCTAACGTACGTATAGTGCCTCTCTTTGGGCAGTATGAAATGGCAATTTCATAATTATAAGTGACCTCGCAAGATCTAGCAATAGCTTATTTGAGCATACTATGAAACCACCAAGGGGAGAGTCTCGCAAGGTCTCCGGTGGAAGAAACAATCATGTAATCAATATGAGCAATATCTCAAAGGAATAGAGGTCTCAACACTCTAAGATTATAAGGTATCTCTTACCAGAATAGACTCTCTCAAGGAGTATGGATACAAGCATCAAAGTCTTTGGTCAACACATAACTCACTCATTGGAGTAGCATAGAATAACAAGACAACTCACACAAGGAGTAACATACAATCAATACATACCTTTCATGCTCAGCTCTAGATAGGAATTCCTCATCCGCATTAGAGTTTATGATACCAATATCAGAGAATCTTAGATGATTTGAATTCCAAGTAGAATATCAAACCGACATCAACGCTTTTTCAAATAGATAATTATGAATCACTTGTTCAAAGGATTATCCCGCATATTTGAATTACATCTAACCCAATTCTTACTGTGATATACCATAAGTATATAGTCCAATTACTGTTATTAAATAATTAATCGTTATTATATCATATTACATGATGTTATTTGTATACTTAGTATTTTCTCTCAATTCTGCTCACTGTCTCCTGCATAACCGTCCTCTTCCGACGGCCACTGTGCTCTGTACAATAAGACTTAACCTCTGAAAGTTTTACTGATAATACGCTCATGAGTCTAGTTTCTAACCCAACTAATTTTATATTTTTCCGATTTTATTTGAATTAGTTATGAATTATTTACAACCGACTATCAGCACATAAACAGTTCTGGCCGAGATTAAGACTCTTGACCAAACTTGATTATCTTACTTAATAACACATTATAAATAATAATACATCAATAACAGACCATATACTCCCCTCCTAGACCAATTACAGAACCAATAATTATCTGGAATTACTAAAGTTCACTCCTTTCTTGTGTTCTTATATATATAACATAGTTTGTAAACATTAATACACCCCAAACATGACAATTAATGTAAGACACACCTTAAAGTCACAAATTCAACATGAATCGTCATTAACCAAACAATAACAGAACTTCTGCTCTCTGGAAAATTAATAAAGTATTAGAATTTAGATGCGAATTCCCATCTAGAAGTGACACATGAATGCACATATGATTTGTAATGCACTACGCATAGAATTAAAGACATAACTCATTCATCTCGCAAGAATTCAAACAATAACTAAGGTATTGACTCAAAACACTTGTCAAAAGCATATATAATCAAAAGAGAGAAAAGGGGAAAAACCATCCTACTTAATCCTTCAAAGATTTCGCCTTTCTACGCGCCTCTCGTCTCTTCCGCTTCTTCCAAGGCTCCCGCTCCAAGCTCTCGCAAACTCCCATAAGAACAAGCCTCCAAGGAGATGGGTGAACATGGGAAGGAGAAGGGAAAAGTCTCTGGACGTTCTAGGGTTAGCACAAGCCAATTCTCTATTGTTTATATAGAGTTGGGGGAGAATACATTCTCAAACTAATCTTCCAAATTATGGACACTTTCAACCAATGGGAAGGCTTCACAATCCCCCTAGAGACGTGCAAAACAAGTCCACTTGGGATTTGGTATCTTTCCCAAGCAAATCCACCCCAAAAATACTTCTAGAAAACGCAAACCGCAACCGGCGATCGATCAGCTATACGGCGATCGATCGTCGTATGCGTTAAATTACACTACCGAGTTACAGTCGATCGATCGCCATTATTGCCGATCGATCGCTTTACGCGAGACAAAATATTCACAAATCACAGTAACTACGATCGATCATTTTAATACGGCGACGATCGGTTCAAGCTTGCCGATCGATCGGATCTTATGGCGATCGATCGCTGTCACGTTTAATCAAATTCAATTTCTCATATATTTTTACTCCGAACTCCAAATTGCACATAATAGGTGGTAAATGATCATCCCAATTACCTTTCCAGTCAATCGCACAGGTTCTTAGCATGTCTTCCAAGGTTTGAATCGTACGTTCTGATTGTCCGTCACTTTGAGGATGAAATGCCGTACTAAAGTTTAACTTGGTTCCCAACGCCTCTTGTATACTCTTCCATGTTCTCGATGTGAACCGAGGGTCTCGGTCAGACACAATAGATAACGCGTACCGTGTAGTCTAACAATTTCTCTGATGTATAACTCTGCCAAGCTTTCCGGGTTTTGTTTCCATCTAATCGGAAGAAAGTGTGCTAACTTTGTGAGTCGATCCACTATAACCCAAATCGCATCTCGCTGTCTTTGAGTCTTTGGCAATGCCACCACAAAATCTATTGTAACGTGCTCCCATTTCCACTGTGGAATTTCCAGCGGTTGCAACATTCCAGCCGGTCTTTGATGTTCAGCCTTTACTTGTTGACAAGTCAAGCATCTCGATACAAACTTGCCAATATCTCTTTTCATCCCATTCCACCAAACCGTCCTCTTCAAATCTTGATACATCTTCGTACCTCCAGGATGAATATTATACTGAGAGTGATGTGCTTCACGCAAAATTTTCTGTCTTAATTCCATGTCCTTAGGTACTACCAATCTTCCTCGGAATCGAATACTTCCATCTGCTCCTTTTCCAAAATCCATCCTGTCCAATAATTTCTGTATCTGCGGGTTCTTCTTTTGTGCTTCAAGGATTTTATCAAACACTACTGATCTTATAGAAAGATTCCCAAGAAATGATATCCTCCTTGAAGTATGCCATTCTAAATGACATTCTCCCATTTTCTGCATCAGTTTCCACTCTTGTACTAACATGTGAGCAATCATCCCAGTCTTTCTGCTTAATGCATCTGCTACCACATTCGCCTTGCCTGGATGGTAGTTAATGGAAAAATCATAATCCTTTAAGTACTCTAACCACCTTCTCTGTCTCATATTCAGGTCCTTCTGGGAAAAGATATACTTCAAACTTTTGTGATCTGTGTATACTTCAAAAGTTTCTCCATACAAATAATGTCTCCAAATCTTTAAAGCAAAAACTACTGCTGCTAATTCCAAGTCTTGTGTTGGGTAATTCTGCTCATGAATTTTCAGTTGTCTTGATGCGTAAGCCACAACATGTCCGTGTTGCATTAGTACATACCCGAGTCCACTCTTTGATAGGGCTGGGAATCGGGTCGGGTCGGGTAAAATAGGGTCGGGTCGCCCTTTACCCTAGCTAAATAGGGTCGGGTAATTACCCGACCCTATTCATGAGTAGGGTCGAGAATGGCCGACCCTAACCCTACTTCGATCGGGTCGGGTCGGGTAATGACCCGACCCTACTTTTAAAAAATAAAATAAAAATAAATAATTTTATTTGCTAATCTAGTATTTAAAAAGTCAAAATTGACCTTTATTTGACTAAATTTTAATATAGGTATGGTTAATATAAAGTTTTTAGTGATTTAAAAATAAAATTATATTTAAAAATTAGATTATTCAATATTAAATATATATTATAATATTTTATAATATGTACATCGGGTAAAATAGGGTTGTGCGGGTAATTCGGGTAATTACCCTACCCGACCCTATTTTAAATAGGGTAAAATTTTCAAACCCGCACCCGACCCTATTTTGCAATAGGGTCGGGTCGGGTCGGGTAATAGGGTCGGGTAGGATTTTCCCAGCCCTACTCTTTGAAGCATCACTGTATATAACGAATCCTCCAGTTCCCGACGGTAAAGTCAAGATCGGTGCTGATGTTAATCTCTTCTTCAATTCCTTGAAACTCTTATTACATTCATCATTCCATATAAACTTCACTCCCTTTCTGGTTAACTTCGTCATTGGCAAAGCTAGACTTGAAAATCCTTCAATGAATCTTCTATAGTAACCTGCCAATCCCAAGAAACTTCGAATCTCTGTCACATTCTTTGGTTGTTCCCATTTTAACACTGCCTCTACCTTCGTTGGATCAACTGATACTCCATTTTCTGATATGACATGTCCAAGAAAGTTCACCTTGTTCAACCAAAATTCACACTTATTCAGCTTAGCATATAACTGATTATCCTTCTAGAAAATGCAAACCGCAACCGCAACCGCAACCCAAAAATACTTCTAGAAAACGCAAACTGCAACCGGCGATCGATCAGCTATACGGCGATCAATCGTCGTATGCGTTAAATTACACTACCGCGTTACAGCCGATCGATCGCCATTATTGCCGATCGATCGCTTTACGCGAGACAAAATATTCGCAAATCACAGTAACTACGATCGATCGTTTTGATATGGCGTCGATCGGTTCAAGCTTGCCGATCGATCGGATCTTATGGCGATCGATCGCTGTCACGTTTAATCAAATTCAATTTCTCATATCTTTTTACCCCGAACTCCAAATTGCACATAATAGGTGGCGTTGGAAAGCTCTTCTCACCAACTTTAATTTGCATAAGGCACAACACGACTAAATCAAACGTTAAGAGGGTCAAATTTAAGTTTTAAAATACTTACTAATTTTCTTAATGTTATATATATGGGAAAAGTTTAAATAAGATCGCTCTCATATAGCTTACATGAGGCCAACTCAATTCGTAGCCATTGGATCTTAATCTGACGGCTACTAAGTAGCTACATGGAACTCATTGATTTGACACATTCACCTGCCCACTGATTTGATACCCACCATCGGATTAAAATCTAACGACCCAAAAGATTGACCTCATGCTCTTTATATGAGAACTATCTTATGTATACCGATCCTATATGAGAACAGTTTGCATAAGATCGTTCTCATATAAGGAGCATGAAGCCAATCTTTTGGGTCATTGGATTTTGATCCGAAGGTGGGTATCAAATTACGTAGTAAGTGAGTGTGTCAAATCAGTGGATAGGTGAGTTTTTTATAACCGTCATATCAAGATCCCATAGCTATTAATTGAATTAGCCTCATATAAGCTCTACGAGAGCGATCTCATTTAAACTTTTCCATATATATATATAGCTTCATTAGTTAAATGCAGAATTTAACTCTTCGGAGCCATGACAGATAGAAACCAGAATTCAAGTGAGAAAGTTCATTGGAATCATCGGAGCTCTCTTTTAATGATCATATGTGTTTAAAATACCAAAAGTAGGAATCATCAACCCATCGGCTCCTTACCACAAGAAGAAAATCAGCATATCAATGCAGAAACAAAGTTTGTTTGGCAGTATATCTACTATCGTTTGGAAATTTCAAGGGAATCTAAATTCCTCCTTTTGGGTTTATGATATAATAGGACAGTTCTGCTTCAACTCAGGAGCAAGACTCGAACAAAACATCATACAGTCATGGTGGATAATACATGATGAAACAGAATTGGAGAACAAAAATACATGTTTATACTTCCTATAACCGATTCATGTAAGAAAGGTTTCAACCTGAATTGCCAGATATACTGAATCACTGACGTCTGTGCTGATGAGTCTGCATATGCAGTAAATTCAAGATTAAGGTCTTCAACCAAGAACAGTTTATGCTCTTTACCTGCAGAAATGGTCAAACATCTTTTTGACATTTCTTAAAAAGGACAAGTTTGTACAGCAGAAAAGCAACTATATAGTATGGATTTTTTTTATATATAATATGGGATTAGATGGACCAAGAAAGTTGCTTCTCAAAGGAGGGAGGAGCATTAGCTCTCAGCCTTCAGGCATCTTTACGTGGACATAGCTGATTTACAAAGTAGGCTCGTAATCAATAGCTTCCCAGTAACCGACCAAAATTTGTGGTTTTCTCCCTCGATTTCACTATAATAAAGGCAAACAGCTGCTTATTCAAACCAAACAATTGGTGGCACGTTTTCATACAAACATTTGACCGTGAACTTAACTTAGTATCTCATACTGGCAAGTGATAGGCTAAATTTGTTTTCTGGGATTGTACTTCAATTACTTTCCCACAATTTGAATGCAACACAACAAGTAATGAAGAAAGGTACACAAAAGCTCAACTTGAAATGCATATAATCTAAAAGTACAGTTTACAATAAGGCCAAGACGTGAAGAACAAGTCATAGCCGTAATGCAGAATACATGATGTGAAAATGGAAATCAGGAAAAGCAAACACAATTTATACTTCAAATAATTGGTTCTTGTAACAAAGGGTCCAATCTGAACTGTCAGATGCATTCAATCCATTGCCATCCGTGCTTATGGATTCAGCACATGGAATAGATTCAAGAGTGCAAGTGACTTGCTTGTTTTCTCCAATCACTTGTTTATCATACACCAAATCTGGAGTCCCACTGCCTCTAGCTAATTGAAAGTCATTATCATCATCATCTTCATCTGCAATTAGGGTGGAGCTTTTTACAATTGGAGCAAAGCATAGACGCAAATCAGATTTAAACGCATTAATTTCTTCTTCTTCTGATGACCACTGGCAGCAGTCTAATTCATCCATCTCATATATCATACTAACTAATCCTTCCCTCCACGAAATTCTTAATTCTGAAGCATCCTCAAAGGTGTTTTCAGATTTCATCTTTTGAACAGTAGATTTACCAATGGAGTTTAAAGATGTCTCTGGACCTGGAAATTCATGACTCAGAGCTGGCAACAACAATCCATCAGTTGTTTCACTTCCAATAGGGCTTGGAGGTGAAAATTTGACAGGTCCATCATATAAACCACTTGTATCCACAAAACTCTCATACTCTGGTAATGCGTTAGTAATGCTATGCATTTGATTTCCAAAACTAGGACTAGGTGTTGCCTTACCTGAGTGAATCAAGCACGGGCTATTCAAAACTCCAAAACTCAACTCAGCTGATCCACGTCGAACCACATTTTCGGTGCTCTTCGCTTGACAGTAGCCATGACCGGATGAAGGAGGAGTAGCCTCTGAAATCAACTTGGTAGGTTCCACCAGACCTTCAAATCCAAGCGACCTTCTTCTCGTAACGGGTTTGGGGATAGATTGAACAGGTAAGGGAGTAAAAAGTGCTTCAGAAACTATTCCTCTAGTGCTTCCAACTTTATCCAATCCATCATTACCACTTTCTAGATTTTCTTTCTTCTCATCTTCACCTGGAGACACAATCCAATTCATTGCAGCCTCAGCTGGGGCTGGCAAGAAAGAAAACCTAGCAACATCCCCAGAATCCTCACTTTTGTGAGTTCCTTGATTCTCTTGAACAGCCAACACTCCCCTAGGCCTACATTTTCGCTTATCAGAGACGCCGGCCAGAACATAACCAGCTCCAAAACAGGCGGAACTTACACTAGAATCTCCATTAGGCACACTTAGGATTTCTGGAGACACAGAGGCCTGAAGTGGAGGAGTAGTAGATTCTGGGGTCGAAACCACATTACTAGTTCCTGATCTCAGTTTAGCTGCAGGGGTATCAGTTACCTGAGAAACTCGTCGGAAACCCGCAAGAGAAGCCGGCGACGAACAAGACCCAGAATCCAATTTTATCACAGAACTTCCGTTGTCAACCAGAATTGGCTTAAAGCTGAATTCAGAACTCTTACCTCCACCATCTCCATCTGACGAAAAATTCCCACTTTGCCGGCGCTGGGAGTGAGACGGATCCACCACGCAAAACCTATGAGCCCTCTGCCTGTTCTTGTCATTCTGAGGAAGAATAGCAGGAGACAAAGAACTGGTTCTCCTGGGAACCTCAAAACTAGGCTTCGGAGGCAACTTCTTCTCGGAGGGTTTGGATCTAGGCTTGGAAAGAGCTGGAGCCGATCTGGGTGTTCTTGAAACAGCATTTAGAAAGCGGAAACAGCCTCTGGGGGCCTCTGCTGAAGTAGAAGAAGCAGAAGAAGATGAGGAAAGATTGAGCTCCGTCAATGGACCCCTCGGCCTAACCGTCTTCTTCTTCTTCCAATCGAACTCATGCTGATGGGCCCTCACCGCCGGTGATTCCTTTCTGCTCGCCGGTTTTACAACTTTGCTCATCTCCGGCGAGATCTTGGGGAGAGGGGCGGCGGAAAGCAGAAATTTTTGAAATGGAAATGGAGGGACATGGGCAGGGCAAGACGAAGAAGAGGAGCTATAGTTCACCCTTGGAGTTTCAAATAATTACGCAATAACCAACGGATGCCTGCGCACGTGGATGGGAAGTGCGGGGCCCGCACCGCACGTGGGATATGATGTTTCGGAGGAACACGCGACTCCTTCGTTTGGTTGGCGGCCGATGCCGGGGTGGGAGAGCATCGAATCAGCGACGGATTGAGGAAATGGCCATAGAAAGTGAAGTGAAGAAGATCATTATCGATACTGATCCTGGAATCGGTGAGCTTCTTTGTTGAATCTTGTTCTGTTCTATTTTTTTGTGTTTTTGTTGTTTGGTTTTTACTTGAAATTTCATGGACTTTGGACTTGTTATATATCCTCTTTAAGTTTATGCTGTTTCATTGGAAATTTGGTGCTTACTGGGGACTTTTGTAATGGGTTGATACTTGCTAGTGCCTGCTTCACTTGTGCTCTATGGAACTTTTAATCTGTTATGGAATTTTGGTGAGGCAATTGTGGCTCATGCATATTAATTATATTGTGTTTCTTTAGCTGTCTCTGATGTAGACTGCTTGGATCTTAAGACTTTAATGGTTGTACTTTCGTTGTAGTATCTACTCCCTCTGTCTGGTGAAGGTCGTCTGCATTGCAAAATGAGTGAATTTCATTAGACTCTAAAGCCCTTACGGAAAACAGAGTTTTTTTATTCGATTTTTTTTGCCGTGAGGGAGCAAGACAGAGGGAGTAATTTTTTTTGTTATCTTGGATTTTAAATATCTGAAGAACAGTAACTTTGTATCTTGATGCTTTCAGTTAAGCATCTGAGTCTGAACTTTTATTTTTCTGTTTTTGACATTTTCAGATGATGCCATGGCAATTTTTTTGGCCCTCCAATCTCCGGAAATTGATGTGATTGGGCTCACAACTATATTCGGAAATGTATATACCACCGTGGCAACCAGGAATGCGCTCCATTTGGTGGGTTTCTTTAAAATTCAGTTTGTGTGAGTTTTATTTTGAACATAAGACCCTGGCAACCAGGAATGCGCTCCATTTGGTGGGTTTCTTTAAAATTCAGTTTGTGTGAGTTTTATTTTGAACATAAGACTTGCACAAGAAAAGTAATTCATTAGTGCGAATGAGGGTATGGACCCAGTTTCGCAATGTCCCAATTTTTAGTTCAGGATTCAGTTTTTTTCAGATGTTGAAAACCCCTTTTGAATTCTTTTTGTTCATCCATGTAAATTATTTTTTCTCTTGTAGTTAGAGGTAGCGGGGAGGACTGATATCCCAGTTGCTGAAGGATCACATGTTACATATACGGTACTTAGCCCTGTCTTGGAATTTTAATTTACATATTTATTTTCTCTTCTTCACATGGGCAACATTACTTGTGTAATTATGCTGTATGACAAGACAAGTATATTAACTGTAAGTTTGCTCAAATTTGGATAACTTTTGTGTGTCTTCTGAAAGAAATATATTAGTTAAATGATTCGTTCATACACGAACTTATGCTTGTTGTATGTGTGCTCTATGTGCGTCTCTCTAGGTAATTAGTATTTGTTCAACTTTCAAAAATTATTATTTGTTTCTGTAACTCATTTGTGGCGTCCATGGGTCTCAATTCTAAAGTTTGATTCAAATTTTTTGTTCTTGCCAATGGAAAAGAAAGGAACAAAGCTTCGAGTTGCAGATTTTGTCCATGGAACTGACGGGCTTGGAAACCAAAATTTCCCTCCACCAAAAGGAAAGCCAATTGAACTAAGTGCTGCTTCTTTTCTTGTTCAACAAGCAAATCAGAACCCGGGAAAAGTTACAGTAGTTGCTTTGGGTCCTCTTACAAATATTGCATTGGTGAGTCTAGAACGTGAGCTTTGAATTTGCTCTTTCTTATAGATTGTTATTAAGGCTATACCCATAATTTTACAGGCAATTCAACTTGATCCTGAATTCCCAAAAAAGATTGGACATATTGTTCTCCTAGGTGGTGCTTTTGCAGTTAATGGCAATGTCAATGCTGCGGCAGAAGCCAATGTAAGCTCTTCTATTCAGTCTTTGCGTCCATATGGTGTCAATATAAGTTTGTGGAAGCTGCTATACTACATCCAGTTTCTATTTTTGTTTGGACAATAGTAAGTGTTGTTTCATCTGTCTTTTGACAAGAAGTAACTAGGACTTCAATGATCTCTTCTTCACCTTTTTTACTTTCGTTTTTTCACTTCAAATTCAGGTAGTTCAATAATATACATTTGATGTGCCCTATCCAAAAAAACAAGAAAAGAAATTCACAATGTAAATTGCACTATGTAGATCTTTGGTGACCCAGATGCTGCAGATATTGTCTTCACCTGTGGAGCCGATGTTGTGGCCGTCGGAATCAATGTGACCCATCAAGTTATTTTATCAGGTAGCTTTTTCTCAAGAAGTTAAACTTTGTATTTATTACATTAACTTCATGATGTACACCGATCTTGAAGCATTTTAGCACCTGTAATTTCTTCTATCTGGAACCAGTTCAATCATTTTTCTTTCCATTTTGATCTTGTGATTGGGAAGGCTTTTGAAAACGCATGAATTGGTGCTTCTTGGATACGTTTCACGTTCTTTACTAATTACCAAAATTAAAATGCAGCTGCTGATCGAGAGAAGCTTTCTCAGTCTAATGGGAAGTTCGCACAATATTTGTGTCAGATCTTAGGTATCTATTTCTCGTATCATGATGATGCTTATGGAACCCAAGGCAAGTGCTTATGCTGTGAACTGTGATTGGTAGATCTGTAGAACATCATCTTTCCTTGAATGTAATATCTGATGGCCATGCTTGGAGTTAATGCAGGAGTTTATCTTCATGATCCAACTGCTCTTCTTGCGGCCATCTACCCCTCACTTTTCACGTATGCTGAGGGTGTAGTTAGAGTCCAGGCTACAGGAATCATGAGGGGAGTTACTATCTTTGACAACACAAAGAAAAGGTAAGCCTACTTTGTTACTTGTACAAGTGAGATCTCTACCAGTCAGGAGTACTTGGGTTTTGTTTTGTTGCCTTTTGTCAACTTGAACTTTCTGTTTAAATTGCACACTGCTTGTTTGGGCTTGAAATTGTGCTGATGGTTGTATATGCCTCTGCTGTGTTCCATTTAGCTATGGGGAGATTACGGAATGGACAAATAAGCCTGTTGTGAAGGTAGCCTTGACTGTAGACGCTGCTGCTGTTCTCAAACTTCTCATGGATCGGCTCATGAACTCTTGATGAATGGACGAGTATACGTTCACCTTTCATGAACACAAACGCATATTAATAGTATTCGATATGATCACAGCTAAATGGAAAACTTGGAAGAAAACTATTCTTTACCAGAGGCATAACAGACATGAAACTTTATTGACTTTCTGCCTTTTGATTTATTGGAGATGTACAGCTATGCACTTTATTTTCAATAAAATATAAGCTGGTGCTGCTGATACTTTAACGAAGGGTTGACTGCAAACTTTCACAACTTATATAATGTCAATAAGAAAGCCTAGATTGCTCTTCAAGAAGCACCTCTTTGAAGCCTCAACAATTAGTACTATTTGGGATTGATTGTACATAAACAGTGCCAGATTCCCTTTACTATTGGAGGAGTAAATTAGCTAAAAAAACAAACATGTCTCGTGCCCTTTTCCGGAGATGCAAACGGTGCTTGACATTCACAAGTAATTTCATGAATCATATTGAATATGTACACTGGACCCATACTAAATCTGCACTAAATGTGAAAGAAGAGTCGGAAGAGAGAGAAAGAAAGAGGAGAGGGGAGAATGGGAAGGAAGGAGATCACTGTTCTTCAAAACAATGTTGAAGGAGTTGGCAGTGTAAAATAAATGCAAATGGAGTCCCCGATAGTCGTGCTTATGTCGGGATATTCCAGACCCCAATACACCGTCCCTTTCGTGTCACTAATACTCCCCCACACCCCCTCACCAAATCCTTCTCCTTCACACTTAATGAAAAATTGATGAGCTACGCCACCTCTCGTCTCTCTTCTTCTAGCCGTTTCAGCTCTTAATGGCATACACCATTTGCCTTATTGATCATAACAGAACACTTTTTTGCATTGTGGGGAGAAATTTTTCGGTGTAAATACGACATCAAGCTGGGATGCTAGCTTGGTGTTGATCACCAATCAACAAGGGACACGCAACCCCCTTTGTGGACCCTGGTTAAACTTGTTAAAACCTTCTGGGTGAGGCTAACCTGTGACGTTCCAATTGCGGTGGTTAGCCTCAGAAGGGGGTTGTGTGTGTCTTGTTGATTGGTGATCAACACCACGCTAACATGCCAGCTTGGTGTCGTATCTACACTGAAAAACTTCTCATATCCCAGACTAAGCTCTCTGAACATACATAGATCCGGCGGCCACAAATATGTCACTAATTTTCATAGTGTTCAGCATATATGTAGTAGTATCTTAATGTTTTGATATAAGCTACGGATTTATCCGTCACATGACTAACGGTATAATTACCTTTTTGATATGAACTAAAATAAGTTCATTTTGAAGAACCAAATTGGACTTTTAATGTAGGGAGTACTTACCAACGTAATATTCCCTCCACTCCAAATTAATCCTCTAATTTGGTTTTAAAAATGAAAAAAGAAATCAGACTACTAATGTGGAACGGAGAGCTAAAAATCACTGGGATGGGGGACATTAAGCTGAAGAAGAGTGAGAGACATTAAGCTGAAGAACAATGACAAATTAATATGAAAGGCCTCTTCTGAAAGTGAGAGTTTGGATTACGATGCTTCGGCAACTCTCAAGTAGTAATTAAAACCAAACTCTCAAGTTGCTTTAGCATTGATATCCAAACTCTCACTTTTGAAAGGCTCTCCTTGATTGGAGAGGATGAACAGAAAGGATGTATGAACGAGTGGCTGAATGTGCTTACTAATGAGTCATGACCAGACTCTGATTCGGGGGACACATCCACACAGACATGATGGCATCCAGTGTGCATTAAAAGACAGTGTCACGATTGCCCCGGTACATCATCATTATCATGCCCATTGGGTTTTTCTTGGCTAATTTTGAATACCAACAAATGGCATTTCTTCCATCTATCTCCTTCTCTTTGTCTCTTTTTTCCGTGAATGGGGATTTTGATTGTGCATTTGTGCCCCCTTCCCCCACCCTGTAAAGTATTAATTGCTGATGACAACTTTCCTGCTACGTCCTCCTCATCTTAATGTACTGTTGGGAGACAGAGAGAGATCTGGGAGGTTCATGCAAAACAGTGTGGCAGAGTGCTCCTCCCTCTGAGTGGACCTTTTGTTCCTCTGTGTTGTCATCGTAACTTTTGTGAGGGCAAAAATGCCTTCTGGTTTTTCAAATCTTTCCACCAGGGAAAGCAGTGGCAGCTGCCTACTTATGCAAGTTACAAACAAAACCCTTGTGGCCTTAGACGGTACTTTGCTTCCTTTGCATTCTTTCTTTCTGAATTGTTATGTCCTTTATATACTTGGTAATTACTTAATTAGCAAACCCAAGCGCAGACCGTTTACATCTCTTGATCAACAGTGTAAATTTCCAATCAAGCAGATTTATCCTAAGATAAACATTGATATTATTCATAAACGGATGGTGCAGCTGGTTATGGCGAAGGCAGGTAAAACCTTGATACCGTCTTAGATGGATATCTAGTGTATTCATCTTATGTAACTGTAGCTGTCAATGTGAGAGAGACGCAAGGGCCCAGGTTTGAGAGATACAGACAGCAAGATGGGGACAAGCAAAGAAGATACAGAGAAAGAAACAGATAAAAACATGGAACTCTCTCTATTATTTACTTCCTCTTGGATTTTGAACAAAATTAATCGAACTTTTCCTTCTCTTGCTTCTGTTTTTACTCCCTTCAGTTTTCAGCCTTGAAACTCCATCCTCCTAAACCCTGGACAGCAGATAACCATCAACATAAGTAGCAAGACATAAGAAATCGTTACATATACAATCCTTTTTTGGTACAAATACATACATTCCATTGAGTGAATGCATACTAATTTAAGCAAATAATTAATAATCATTAGGAAGTGCATGCATTATAATTGCCGTCTTTTTCTCCTTCCCCAATGTAAAGCAGCTTTCTCAGCTTTAAAAGACAATAGTCATTATTCAAACCCTAATATGTGTATATTATAGCTCTCTGAGGTTCAATCGTTCAGGGTACAAGTGTCACTGCGTATAATCATCATATGGAAAGCGTTCTTTCAAATCTAGTTGAGACAACCCATCATGTCATCATCAATGAATTAAAACATCACTGGCATGCATGCAAACTCCATACAAAATTAGATTAAAAGTTCATGGACCATATTCGGCAACCGGGAGAAAATTGGCTGGGAAATAGATGAAAAGTTTTTTTTTTGCCAACGGCAAATAGATGAAAAGTTGAAAAAAAAAAGCCTACCAATGTACCGTACCACATAAGTTAACGCAGAGTCAAAAGCTTGGTTTGCAGAAACCAAAGCGATTAAGTCAACTAAGACATTCTTTGGCACTGATTCACATGATTAGATTATCACAAATTTCTGAATGTTTATAAGTTGTACCATTCCCCAGACATTTGTTCCCTAGACAAGGCACTCTTTTCTTTAGAAAATCTTCCATATTCACACTTGTTCTCACAAAAATTTCCACATTTTTCAATGGACAATTAATATTTATAGCATGTCAATATTCATCATAATATATCCAGTAAATGTGGAGAAAAATAGCCAAGCCTTCAGAATGTATATTTTTTTGCGAGACAAAACTTTTTTTTTATCAAAAAAGAAACTCTAAAAAATTTAGCATATATATGTTTCAACTTAAAAAAAACTAGAATATTCTTATACTAATGTACCTGCTTGGTGAATTTAATATGATCAATATATGCGAAAATTTCCACAGGCTTAAGAGGGCCCAATACTCCGCCGCTCATCTCCGGCCGCCCTGGGCTGCTGAGAGAAGGAGCCCAACTGGCCGATGCTGGCCGAGACATTCATGGCTAGTAGTCCGGCGTCATAGGCCCCGCTGGCCCCAATCCTCGCCATGGCCTCACCGTCGTAATTCCTGATCATCATCTGCTGGTGGTCGCGGCTGGCACCGAAAAACTGGTCACGACCCAGGCCGAGACCCATTGGGGAGTTTCCTATCAGCGCGCCATGGGTACCGGCAAGGCCGATGCTCTGGTACTTGGAGAGCTCGGACTTGGCGCAGGTGAGATCCATCTGGAGCTGGCGGAGCTGGTGCTGGAGGATGGAGATGACACCGACGCAGCCGTAGACGGGGTCACGGAGGCGCATGTCGGCCTCGTAGGCGAGGGAGTTGACGGCATCCTCCCGCTGGTGGGGATGGAGGTCGTTGAGAAGCTTCGTCACATTGCTCGCCCCAAACACCTTGTGCACGTTGGCGAACTTTGTCGGCTGGTCCGGCGGGAAGTATGGTGCAAACACACACTCCGGCTGGCACTTGCGCCGGAGGAACTTGCAAGCAGCACAGGGGGAGGTGGAGGAGGAAGCCATTGAAAGATCTCACCTGGACACTGGTGCAATTATACAATATTGCTTATGATTCTCATGTGATAATTACAATGTGCATGCTTCATGAACAAAAAATTTATTTGGTCAGAATCAGAATGATGAAGAGAGAAGAGCTATGATGAGAGGAGGAAGCTAGCTGGTGTTTCTGATGTGTGTGCGAGTGAGTGATTTACTGGCATGGGGGGGGGGGGGGGGGGTGATGTAATGTTGTTGCAGCCTCCAGCTGGAACCTGGGAGATGAGAGATTATGTAGTTTTTTTTGCTAAATAATGAACCTTCTATCAATTCCTGCGAAGCTCTTAATGGCAAAAAAGAGGAAAAATGGGAAAATATAAAGAGTGTGAAAGAGTATTTGATGGGTCGATTTTTGGTAAAGGGTGGATGGTTTTAAGGGAGGATGATTTATTTATCTATTCCTTCTTGTTGTTGTGAATGAATGTTTGATATCAAAATAAGGCTAAATTTTGCTAAATATATGGAAAAATTAAGAAGAAATTAAATGTAAGTTAAGAGGAACAGTAGGTTACAGGAGGAGGGGGAGGTATAGTACCATGAGGAAGTAGAAATGTAGAAAGGCACAGTAAAATTTTGCTTTTCATTGACTTGGGTCAGTGCAAGGAAATGGCAAACAACATTAGATAGTCCCAGTCGGCAATCCTTTTCAGCCACGTGAAAAAAAAAGATAATAAGATTGAAATCAGATGACAAAAAAGACAGAATACACGCGTAGAAGACGCTGGAATATCTGTATTTTGACACTGAAAGTTAATTAAATGACAAAACAAAAATAATCAAGAAAAGACATAATAAGCTAGCATGCAGATGTAATTCCCTTGGCAAAAGTCAATTGCAATGTGGAAATCGACAAGCTGTGGAGAAAATTTTCCTCATATATCTTGTGAAAAGATTGTGGAGTAGTTTGTATTTGACTATATGTGCAAGAAGCTTGAGTTTGAAATGAAAAAAATAAGAGAAATACCCATAAATTAAGAACTTTGCAGACCTTTTGATTTTCTTGATCTGATGCGAACAAAACTCTTTGGAGATCCTGAGAACAGCTTTCTCTTTGCCTCTGACAGCAACTGGGAAGAATATGCTTGAATCTCCTCCTCCTGCTGAAAAAAGGGAAGAGAAGAAAACGTAAAACAAACACAAACCCAGATTCAGACTGACTTTTTGCGCACACCTGCAAGTCCTACTTCACAAGAACAAAAGTCTGGTACCAAAACGCTAAACCCGCTGATTAGGGAGAGTTTCGAAGAGAACTAAGACGTGGGTTTGAGACGGATTACGAGGGAGGTTTACCAGTTAATTGTAGTATTAGTTTCCTGATCGGATCTGCACCAGCTCTGAGCAAAGCCCTTTGTATGAGCCCAGTTCTGTGTTCCGCATTTCTCCGCCCGAATAAACAACTCCAAAATCAAAGAGACGCCTCAAAAGTCTCAAACACGCAGCGATCCGATGACTTGGAGATCACAACACAATCTCTTTTTTTGCTGGGTGATCACAGAACAATCTCATCAATCACAATATCTAAACTTTCTATACTCTTGATTATTCCTTTCTTCTCCTCCTTCTACTTCTTCTCCTCTCCTTCTTCTTGGACTTTGGACATTGTTCTTCTTGCTCTTGTAGCACTATGCTGATGATGGTGGACTAGTAAGTAAGCGCCCGGTTTTAACTCTGATGTAAGTATAAGTGATCACGTAAGTCGCGCTGGTGGAGGGAGTTCCTTGCTGCTTCCGGGTATCTCTCCGCTTGGCCGGAGGAGGCAGAAGAGGATGACCTGCTCAGACTGAAAGAGCCCCAGTGGCACGAAAAGATGGCGGTGCAAATGGACGGCGCAAAATTAGGGTTTCTACCTCTCTTCCTTCTCTTTCTTTTCTATAAAAAACACTCACACGCTCTCAGCAGCAGCAGCATATACCAAAATAATGTAATGTAATGAAACCAACAACCAATTAGTATTAATTCTACTATTCAGCACAGCAGCTGCAGCAGATGCAGTGGCAGCAGCACAGCAGCTCTTATAGTAGTAAGAGCTATGCTGCAGATATGATGATGATAGGAGTGGTTTCTACTTCAGATGATCAAAAGAACAAAAAGAGAAGATGAATACCAGTTAAGTTAGAAAAACAAAAAAATTGACCGGCAATTTGCTCCGCCCGCCGATTAGGACACCGCACGACTGGTCACATGAGCATGTCCCTGACATGGCCCCGCCCCCTTGCCCTACCGGCCATCCACATCTCCCTATTTCTTAATTTCCACTGTACGTCCTCTCCATCATGGAGTATACGTATTTTATATCTGGAATTGATTTGTATTGTAAAATTTGCATGGCAAGCAAGGGATTAGCTACGAGTTGATTATACATGGGGAAGAGGGTTGTTTTTCGATTTGCGGATTTGACTCAGTTTCAGTCAAATGGGAGGGAATGGAAGCTGAGAAAGGCAAACTGATTCTAATTATAAGCCCTCTTGAGTCATTGACCATGCACTTCTTTTGTTTTTGCTAAACCTTTCGTCTTGACCACGTCAATAATAACTTGATTACAAAACTTTGATTATTCTGGATTGCATTGGGGAGCCATCCACCTATTTCTGCAGATTTTACAGCTGTTGAAACACGACGAGTACTAAAAGGCTTGTATAGGACGACACCTATAAGGTATTGTATTGTATAGGACGAACTACAGGATTAGATTCAAACCTAGCTATATAATTTTCGTTCATTACTGAATGTCTTTCCGTTTTCTTTGTCATGTTTCATTATGTACGTTTGGTGCAAATTACCGTGACAGATCTTATACAGGAAGAAGAACAAACACACACGGGAACTAGAAGGTTGATAAAAGTTATCAAGCTGTTTCTATACAAAAGAATATTTTTTATCAAAAAAAAAGTGGACCAAGAGGTTGGTGTATAATAGTACTGGCCCTGGGATTCGTGGACCATAGTTGTCTGATTTAAGTATCGAATATACTTCTATTTGACACGTGAATAAGACCTAGTATATCAGGGAGCCTGACTAAGATCAGTCCACCAATTTATTTATACTTGTCTTTGCTTCAGCCTTCACGCATCTTGGTCGTGCTGTGTGGCTGTTGGGTGCTGCCACACTGGTTTTTTGCACTGTTTGCAAGTGCAAGAAATTCCATGCGCAGTCTAGCTTGCAAGTTACAACATCTTTGTTCCATGAGTTCCTCCCTTATCTTGTAATAGTACAGTGGTACTAATTAAAATGGCACGAGTTATAGATTCTTGTTAGTTTGTGTTTCTTACCATATGAAGAAACACATGATGCCATATTAATTGGTGCAGCCATATGAGATGCATGTAAATATATTGACACTGTTATGCATGGTGTGAAGACTAGTAACTTTTAATTCTCGTGGTCCTAGTCTCGAAGATGTGGATCTCTCAGTCTCGATGCCCCTTCCACATCTAAAGCTGTAATATGTAGGGAATCATGGCAATGGAGTAGACCATATATAAATGGCAGAACTGCAATAAACCAGTGCAGCTGCAATCTGAATGACTTAATGAAATATGCTCAAGTCTGAAGACACACATATATGGGATCTCAGAGCCATTAAGAGAGGAGAGCCTTCGAGAAAGAAAACAACGAGGCAGTGGTGATGGAGAGACTAATAAATGGTGCAAAGAAAGGAAAAACAAGAAGTCACACAACTAGGAGGAAGAGAACAGCTTGCCTTTCAATTCAGACATTGAATGCAAACGACAAACATCCCACTGCGAGTTAACGGCCACCTGCGCCAGTCCTTGTAAATATCCATACTATTTACCATTTCGATTTTCAACCTCCACCGGCCATTCCCGGCCTCAACATGGTTATTGGTTTAATCTTTACTTGATCTTCAATTACCAAAAAAAAAAAAAAAAATCTTTACTTGATCACAATTTTGGCTTGAACCGGTGGGGTCCATCTCAATTTGCTGTTTTGCCACTCGTCAAAAGCAAGGCAGAGGGGAATGGCTGGTCTTGGGCTCCACCGTCTTAGTCCGGACAAACCGGGGCCGGTTCAGTCCGTACATGCGGGGACAAGTCACCTCAGCTCATTCGAAGTGACTAAACTTGCGCAGGGCTCGGGAAACAGGCGGCCTGACCGGCCCAAACAGTGGAGGTCCTCCCTCCGGGTTCGTCCGGTTCTGGTTTGGACCGGCCTGGAGGGGATGTGATTGTCAGGTTGACTTGCTTGGCCATTGGTTTCTGGGTTAAGGGTGCAAAGAGCATGTTCATGTTAATGTGACATATCATGATGTCAGTCTGGGCCTCCCCCTGGCCACTTCGGGAGGCGTGCTTGAGGGTTTAATTGCCCATGGGCCCACTCCACCTCCATGTACGGCCCATCCCGGATTTCCACTGGCCCAGACAGGGATGGTGGTAGGGGCCTGGCCTCCTATAAATGCTCCTCACCTAAACATCCAACTCTATCCATCATGATGCTTCATGACTCATCGCTAATGCTGGTATGGCTTGCCCTTGCCTGTACAGTTCAGCTACACTTTAAGAGACTTGTTTTGGAAGAGGAACTGTACTTGGAGACATGTTTTTGGGAATTAAGAGAAGAAAAGGCGAATTCGGAGTGGTGGTGTTCGGAGTTCGGACTGGTTCTTCCTCTTGTTCGTCGAACGCGTCGTCTTCCTTAGTGGGAGTGCTCAAGCCGGTGGAGGAGCCTGAAGCTGAAGCCAAGTGATGGGTTCTGGGCGTAGGTTTCTTGGAAATTAATGCATTGTAGTGGCGTAGATTGGTCGAATAGCCTCCTCTAATCTCCTGCAAAATGACATACCACAGTTTCGTTTCTATCCTTGGAAACAATAAGGTCACCTTGTAGGCCGTACACATAGGTATCTTATATTCGTATCATACATTGAACTCTTCTTAGTCCCAAAGACCAATGCCAGTTGGGTTCACATGTAAAGGCTCGCATTTCACATTAAAAGGAAAGAAGGTCAAGATGAACAGATGTTCTGTTAACATAGAGGCTTGCTTGTATTACTACATAACTGAATAACCATTTTACTCCCTCCGTCCCTTGTTAATTGTCTCGGTTAGGAATTAAAAATAAACCAAGTTTAGTTCATCTTGGATTACCAATCTAGCCAATTAATGTGGGAGTGAGGGAATATATCTTGGAAGTGTATTGAAGTCTAGACTAGTCTGGAGCATTATAAAAAACAAACGGAGAATAGCATATTAACATCTCAAAAGTAAGCTTAGAGTGAACCTCACCATGTGTTTCAGTGCCGTCTCCAGTGAGCCTCTAGAAATGTTTCGCCCGAAACCCGCTCCATCGACACCGGAACCACAAGATCTCTGTTTCGGTTCCTTTTCATCTTCCCCTCCGCCGGGCTTCCTCGCATTCATCAACCTCTCCACCATCCTACTCCCGAATACCAGAGTAGCATTCCCCCCCTGGCCTCTCCCTCTCCCACTTTCTTGCTTTATTTCAGGCTTCCTCCCTCTCATCACGCTGGGGGAGCACGACTGGCGTCTCGGTTTCGCCGGTTCAACTTTCGTATCTGCCGATACAGGATTGCTGGCCCGACCCCTCGTGGCTGACGGCGCCCGGTCCGTTCTCAGATTGGGCGGGGTTTCATTTGAAAAACCGGGAAGTGTGGCTGGGATCTTGGACCGGACCAGAGGGGACACCCCACGCTGTTTCAGTTTCGACTCCGAAACGGTTCGGGTGCTGCTAATTTTCGGGAGAGTGTTTCGGGGAGTCGCTGGTTTCGTTCCGGCCGATTTGGTGGCCTTGTCGTTGGACGATGCAGGAACCAGTTTGGAAGACCAACCGCCGAGTTTGGGGCCGGGTGTCATGGACCGGGAGCGAGCTGCAGGTTTTGGGTCCGGTCTGCTCTCTTGGGTTGGTCGCGATGCACCTGACATATTAGAAAACTGGAGGAAATAATTTCAGTTCTTTATGTCTAGATAAATGTTTACCACAAAAATTGGACTGTTGATTAAATCAATGTTTTGAGATTGAATGGTTGAGATAGCTAATTATATGAAAATTTGCTCATATTTGGTATATAATGTTGTAGAAAAGGGTAACGCCAGGAAGTGGACCATGCCACCATGAGCAGGCCAATATGCCAGGTTCATGTTTCCTACCCCCTCCGTTACAAAATAATGTGTACATTGAGAAAATTATCGTTTTTATTAGACCATGAAGCCCGTAAAGAAGTCACATGACTTCTTCTCCCTGGGTATCCCGTTCGTATGCTCTTTTACAAACTTAAGTTTAAGTCAATCCTTCCAAGTCATCTAATTTTGGAAAGAGAAAATCACATGATTTGGCAAAATATATACAATATTTTGAAACAATGAATATTTTTAAATAGGAAAAAGTTTATATGAGATCGCTCTCATATTGCTTATATGAGGCCACTTTCAATCGTAGCTGTTGGATCTTGATCTGACGGCTACAAATACCCATAATGATCTCACCCACTCCTTGATATGACACACTCACTTACCCACTGATTTGATATCCACCCTCCGATCGAAATCTAATGGTAATAAAGATTGGCTTCATGCTCCTTATATGAAAACGATCTCATGTAAACTTATCTCTTTTAAATATACATAATATTTTAGAATGGAGGGAATATTTAATAACTGTGTTCAAATTTTTAGGACACGACTAGAAGGGGTAGGGCAACCGGCCTCTTAGAGAACAGTTAAGGTGTCCATCACCTCGGGCATACATAAAGCCCACCCATCATCCGCATGGCCCATGCTGATATGCAAGCCCTTGCCTTCATGGTGCCACACATCAACAAGCATTCCTAGAAGTTGAACGGTGTAACATTTGCTTTTACCAAGAGCGATAGAGCATTTTGAAGTAGAAAATTACCCGAGGAAATCTGATTGATTGGAGGATGGGAATTTCTCTTTGGACGAGCAACTGGGGCCCGCCGGCGTCCATCTCCAGTGAGGGGAATAGAGGAGTTGCTGGAGGAGTTATCAGCCTGTAGTTGCAATTAAGCTTAATCAAAGTTCCTTATCGTGTATAAATCATATTTATGACTGATGGTTCTTCTAGATTATTTAGGCATAATCTGATTTACCAATCATAATCATTCTTGTCATCCCCGCTGCTCAGCAGCTCATTTCCATTTCCCCCCTTTTTAACTGATGGGATGCGATACAGCTGATAATTCCCTACATAATAGCACAAGGTTACAACTTACAATTATGTCTATGTACCCAAGTTTTGCTTTTAGTATTATAAACCATTCACGTTGGCTGATAAATTAGCTTCATTTGATAGGGAGGGGAATTAGAGAATTACCACCAGGGTTTGGGTCAAATTCCTCCGAGACAGGCTGAAGGAGGCTGACCATCCGGGCCTTGTCTCGTTTAATCATCTCCCTAAAGAGAGCAAGATCCTCATCGCGGTCCCTGTCCCGCCGAGCATCTGTTGGTGGCCCTCCATTTTTCCGTCGACTAGTACCTTTCATCGTCTCCGGCAAGGTCAATGGTGGCTGGTGCAAGGAGGGGGCAGGGAGATGGACTATGGAGGAGGCTTGAGACCACGTCAAGAAATGGAGGAAGAGCAATTTAGATTATATGGTGACAAAGAAAGGGTGCCAAAAGTTGTAACACTAGCCGGCAATTCCAAGGCCTGATAAAGAGTTGGTAAACAACCACATCTACATATGAAAATCATCTTCATCTTCATGTTTTGACAATTGGCGTTTTCTTATGATATTCAACATATATTTCGGCTTTATAGTCTTTTTCTTGGCTTATTTTATGTATCCGCAGCCCACCGCTATACAGAATTACGTTGCAAAATCTAGTACTAATGTACAACATTCTATATGCACCCAATACCTTATGTTACATCGCTGAAGACAGCTACGGATGGGAACCTGTCACCAGCTTGAGGATTGAACATATTGACATTGTTGGATTACTACTTACACAAAATGACGTTTGGATGGCCGGATATGCAATACTATGATAATGCTACACCAAATATGTACACCACGCCCGGACACGTGTTATAGCGTGTTTTTGTTGCACAGTATAAGTCCAACAAAAACACGCCACCTCACTAGTGTATAGGTATGTTGTACTGATGTGGTTTATACTTATTCAGTACAATTAACAAGGAGCCCCATTAGGCTTGATAAAAAACATTGAATCATACACCGGAATTGGACCCATTCAGGACCATAACAATTGCCCTCACGGGCCAGGATAGATGGGCCTAAGGAGCCGACACAAGTCCACTGAAGTAAAAAAGTCTTCCAAACTAGGGAGCTTCGAGCGTTCTTGTCTCTTCAGTTCAGTAAGCCCTCTTGTCCCTCGGGAGCTTTGAGCGTCATGCTCACCTCCCTGAGAGGCCTGCGCAAGCTCGCTCCTTTCCATCCACTTCTTCTCCGTTCGTCCATCTCTTCCAGGCACATCGCGCTCCCTTCCTCCCTCTCCCTACCGGCCAGCTCTTCCATCTCTCGCTTCTGTCATTGCCCTTCCAATACCTCTCCCGCCATCACACTCTGCAATGGCGGCGGCAGGCTCGTCTCCTCAGGTCCGCCGACTCAAGTGGGCAGTCATGTGGATGTTGAAGAGGTTCAATGTGTTGCTGAGATTCCCAGCCGCTATGCCGACGCTTACGCGGCTATCGAGCTGGCGCTGGATTCGGTTGTGAAGATATTTACGGTGTCCAGCAGCCCCAATTACTTCCTTCCGTGGCAGAACAAGTCTCAGAAAGAGTCCATGGGCTCTGGTACGGCAAAACCCATTGCTAAACTTTCTCATTTACTTAATCAGCATTTGTTGCAGCTTGATTCTTGGAGAAGCCGTTTTTTGTTAGAATTTGGTTTACCTTATGTTCTCTCTCGTCTTTTGAGTCGCAAAATGGCAACAGAATGTCACTAGCAAGATGAAAGATGCATACTACTTCCTCCGTCCCATATTAATAGTTCCAATGGGAAAAAGTGATTTTTATTGAATGGTACATTTTGAGTGGGTAGATACTTTTTTATGTATCCAACCACTTGAATTGAGCCAAATGGAGCTATTAATACGGGGCAGACTTATTTTCGGAATGGAGCTATTACTATGGGACGGAAGGAGTATTAGATTCAGTCATGGGTTTCTGAGATTATATGATAAATCTGAATGTTAAATGTTTTTGGCCATTTTTCTGTGTTCGTGTACAGTTATCTGTATCATTTTTTGTATCTGACGAGTGACCTTTTTCTTTGGATTCTATGTGCGATAAGGTCTGTTTTTGAAGACTTGGGCGATTGTTATTCAAACATTATCGCCTTAGGCAGTTTTTTAATACGAACGAGCTTTTTGAATTATGCTAGCATAGCAAATGCAAACAGAATTGAATCTTGAGTTGCCTGTTTTATGGCTCTTGTTTATGTAGGATTTGTTCTGCATGGCCGTAGAATTCTCACCAATGCTCATGTGGTTGCTGACTATACATTTGTCATGGTGAGAAAGCATGGTTCACCTACGAAATATAGAGCAGAGGTTCAGGCTGTTGGGCATGAATGTGATTTAGCCATTCTCACGGTTGAAAGTGAAGAATTTTGGGAAGGAATGCGCTTTCTAGAGCTCGGAGATATTCCATATTTGCAAGAAGCCGTAGCTGTTGTTGGATATCCTCAAGGTAGCTTTCTGATGATCGAATAAATGCCCCCTTTTTAGGTAAGTGTTGACTTTCTTTGGGGCTCTTTATATACTGAGTTTATCTTTCTGGATGCAGGTGGAGATAATATCTCTGTTACCAAAGGTGTGGTCTCCAGAGTGGAACCAACACAGTATGTTCATGGTGCAGCCCAGCTGATGGCCATACAAATAGATGCAGCCATAAATCCAGGAAACAGTGGTGGCCCTGCAATCATGGGTGAAAAGGTTGCTGGAGTGGCCTTTCAGAACCTTTCAGGTGCGGAGAATATTGGGTGAGTTGATGTCATGATCCGCTTCTATTTCTAGTTATTCATAAAAACATACATAAGATCTTCCCCTGTAATTGCTCACAATGATGACTCTATGGGAACTCTACATGGGGCTACACAGGTCCCTCGAGGGAATTGAAAGAGATTAAATAAATATCTGGCACATTCAATTTGGTCACTTTTTACTTATGGACCGCTTCAACCAAGATCCAACCTTCATAGAATTTCAGCCATCAACAAAAAAAGGCTGATTTGAACAATTTCTAACTTTTATGAAATTTATGGATCTCCTATTCTAATGTAGACATTAGTCTCTAAGTAAATGTATGCACAACCTGTTTATTCTATCTTATCAGGTTCAACATAATCGCAGGTACATAATACCTGTTCCCATAATAAAGCATTTTATTGAAGGGTGGAGGCAAGTGGAAGATATGTTGGATTTTGTTCTATGGGTTTGTCTTGCCAGCCAACTGAAAATATGCAATTGAGGCAGCATTTCGGTATGCGTCCTGATATGACAGGTGTCCTTGTAAGCAAAATAAATCCGCTTTCCGATGCATATAGATTGCTTAAGAAGGATGACATTATCCTAGCATTTGATGGTGTGCCCATAGGAAGTGATGGAACGGGTAAACTCATTTTCTTTTGTTTTTGTCAGGCACGTGACTTTTTTTTGTCATTTGGTTTATGTTGAAGACTGTTTTATACTTTATGACTCTTATCATGGATATTTTTTCGTGTCTTGTGTTATGGGCAGTTCCTTTCAGGAATAGAGAGCGGATAACATTTGATCACCTAGTTTCCATGAAGAAACCAAATGAAACGGCTCAAATTACAGTGCTCAGGGATGGGGTGGAGCATGCATTTAATATCACTCTAGAACCTGTAAGTCTGTTTTCTTCTATGTCATGTCTGTATCGCGACATGCCTGATCACATATTCAACAATAGAACTTTAAAGTTCTAGGCACGACCAAAGGCTCCATGGATGTTGCTTAAGTTTATTTGCTTACAAGCTGCCAATTTGGTATGATGTCTTGGGCAGTATTGTATCAAGCGGTTTGTCAATTAGAAAGCATTCTACAAATTTATCCACGGTCACACAAAATTTGTTGCTGAGTTTGATAGAGTAGCCAAATATGTTCATAAAGGCATCTACTTCTTACTAAAATGTGAACACCTGCATATTTTCAGCTGCAGCCGTTAGTTCCAGTTCATCAATTCGATAAACTGCCCAGTTACTTCATTTTTGCTGGCTTGGTTTTTGTTCCTTTGACGCAACCATATCTTCATGAATATGGAGAGGACTGGTACAATGCCTCACCGCGTCAATTGTGTGTACGTGCATTACGAGAACTACCTAAGAAGGCTGGTGAACAACTTGTCATCCTTTCACAGGTAATCTTTTTTAAGATTGCTCATGGTCTTTCTCAAGTGATCTCCACCTTTTTTGTTTATGTTGGCTATTCTGATGTTTTGAGGTTACGTCAAAATTATCTTTTTAAGTAATTATCATCAATAATCTGTTATTAGGTAGTTGATCCGTAATTTTGTAATGACTCACTTCTCAGATTTAATTGATTTATTTTGGCTTAGGTGCTTATGGATGATATTAATGCTGGCTATGAACGGCTGGCGGAGTTACAGGTAAGAATGCATTCTGCATATGATTCCGATAGTTCAAGTGTAGGCCATCCTGTGGAATTAGAATGGTTATTTGAGGCTAAAGTGAAAGAATCTAGTTATCAACATGGGTTTCCAGTATTTTTTATGTGGTCGCAAAGCAGCGCTGAACCTTACTAACTCCTGTTTGTCCTTCTTCATGCACGTTATTTAATTTTCAATAGCACCATGGACAACCGAATTTTTTGGTGAATAAAAAAATCTGATTTGAACATGATAAGCATCTGGATGTTGGGCTAAAACTATACATTTTCCTCAGGTGAAAAAGGTAAATAATGTGGAAATCGAGAATCTGAAACATTTACAAAGGCTTGTGGAGGAATGTAAGGAAGAGAGCTTGAGATTAGATTTGGATGACGAGCGAGTGATTGTGTTGAACTATGAATCTGCGAAAGTTGCCACCTCCAGAATTCTAAAGCGTCACAGAATACCATCAGCCATATCTTCTGACCTCATTGATGACCAGGATTCAAGCTCAGAATCTGAGGTGTCGGCATCTCTTGTTTTAGGTTGTTTTAGCTTGTCTTAATTTGGTTTATTTTTGTCAGTTATGATGAACAGGTAATAACTGACCAATTTTTTTTTTATTCATCTATTCTTTCACTGGAATTTGAATGCTTGCACCTTCAAATGCCTGCTGCTTGAATTTGACTGAAAAAGTATACAGAATAGTTGGGAGATTTTTTTTTAGCCTAGCTGAGTCGAATGAAGGCAAAGTCTGAGCTTGATTCAGTCAACAATCTTAGCTCCACGAGCTAAACTTAAGCCATAGTTGGAGCCCGAGTGTTGAGCTGGTTCGATTTTTATCACCCAAGTGGTAACTGACTTGAATTGTTTTGGGCAACAACTGACTTGCATTTGGAACCGAAGAGAATGAGTTTGTACTTGTACCCTCCCTAAGTAAGGTTCATTCTGCATTCAGCTTTGATCTTCACTCAGCATTGTTAGTACTCCAATTGTGTGGCATGAGGAAAAAACCACTGTACTACTTTCTGTTTCTACGATCTTATACGGACTGCAATGGTGATTTGGCACTTTGACAGCGGGACATGCAATTTCAGATGATTGATCAATTACGGAGATGCAGACAACGAAGCTAGGGGTTTGGTTGGATTGAGATAGGTTTGGGTGGTAATGATTGTTTTGGGTTTAGCTAATCCGGTAGATTTGGGCCTGGAAGGAGAAAGGAGGGAATTTGGAGTGTATTCCAAGCTATCACATGACAGAGAGAGAGAGAGAGTTTAGGAGAGCCTAGGTAATTTCCTATTTTGGGTTCAAAATACTCTGGGTGCTTTTGGAAACATGGATCTGGATTTCAGGATTGAGATTTGGTGAGTCGAACTCCAAATTCTTTGGATGCCATTCTGTTTTACAAATTTGGATTTCCACCAAAATCTCTAGGAATTCAAAAATTTAACTTTTTATACTAATGGCTTGTTTGGTTGCTACTACAAAGTCAGTTTTTAAGTTTTTAGGAGAATTAGCAATTCTTTAAGAAAATCTCTTAAAAATTAAATTTTCTGAAAGAACGTGAGGAATAATTTCTTTGAATTTTTTAGGTAAAATATCTTGTAATTTTGTAAATAAGACAAAAGTATATAAAAGCAGAATATATGTCTTCTCTTCTATATTTATTTATGAAATATGTAATTAAACCCTAAATTTTTCTCTAAAAATAAATTTTTCCCAACCAAACGCTATTTTTCACCCTTCTAATTATTTTTTAGAATTCCGCTTTTTGTAGACATCACTTACAAATTCTCATGCTTTGGTTCGGGCTTGGGGCCTTCACCTCCCCCCTCCAATCCTCCCTCTGCCATCCTCCTCCCTCTTGGGCGACCACTTTCTTTGTCAAACGTCGTACTTCTCTTGCCTCCCTTGCCGCCTCCGCTTCTTGCCCGCGGGCCTCTCCCTCCACCCCTCCTACGTCGCCAAGGTCGGCCCCGACTTTGCCTATTCCATCTCTCACTCTCCCCTCCTTTCCTCTGCATCTTCCCCCAATTGCCTTTTTCCCACGCTTGTTTCGATGATCAGGCCAACCGCCTCCTCCATCACGTTCGCGCATGTGACCCTGTCTCTCCCGTCGACCTCCCCTCCTCCCCATCTTGCTTCAATTTCTGCTCGCCGTCGGTGTAGCCAGCAAGATCCCCTCCAGACCCTCGCCCGCATGCTTCACCATTGTCGGCTTGTATTGTTGTCGCGCAAGATTGTCTCCTAACTACAAAAAAGAGACTAGAAACAGAGCAATAATAAAAAAAGAAAATGCACCTACTTTAGCTACAGATAGAACCCAGAAAAATAGGAAAAACATAGCGAAATGAACTAGTGGTGGCTTGGAGCGATCGGAGCTGGAAGATATCATCCACCTATTTCTAGATTCTCCCTCTTTTCTTCATTTCCATCCTCAATTTGATCCGTTGAGTTCATCTGATCTGATTCTCTTGTGTTTGTTGTGTGTGTTTTGCAAGTTGGAGGAAGACAATGGGCCCAAGAGCTACCCGAGCATGGGCCTAGTGGTTGGCGTCACCGGCATCATCGGCAACAGCCTCGCTGAGATCCTCCCACTTTCTGGCGGTCCCTGAAAGGTCTACGGCGTCTCCTGCTGCCCGCCATGCCCTTCTGTTTCCCCACCGCTGATCACCCTGTTGTCGTCATGTCCAGCGTGATATATCCGATGAGGACGACGCCATGGCGAAGCTCGCGCCACTCACTGACGTGACACTAGTGCGTTTGGATACTGATATTAAAAACGCGAAAAAATGTCGGCCTGAAAATAATGAAGGCAATTTTTCCTAATTGGTGAAAACCGATTTGGAATTTGAAATTAACCATATTTTTAGCCTTTTCTCGTTAGTTTGATTCCTGGCTTTTTTCTCGTCAACTTGATTCTCGTGCGAATGAGAATCAACATTTTCACTCCTTTTATGATTTATTGATTTTTATTAGTTATCACTGCCAGGAGTGAAAAATCATCACTTTCAGTTTTTAAACGCACTCAACCTTGATATGTGAATTTTTACCTTTCTCCATCAGTGGCTCCTATCAGCTCAATCAGTATCCAAACAATTTTCAGGATTTTCACTCTTTTTCATCCTGAAAGTTTTCTTATTTTCAGTATCCAAATGCGCTAGTCCTAGGCGGCTCCCCTACCGAGGCTGAGAACTGCGAGGTCAACGGCCGGATGCTCCGTAACGTCCTCTGCGCCATTGTCCCCAAAGCTTCCTGCCTGCAGAAGGACAATAGAAATTTGTGAATCCACAGTTAAGTTTTATCCATTGTGAAATAGTAATTTTAGGAATATAAATCCTTATTCTGTAATTTAGAAATTTTAGCATTCTTATATCTTTTGGCAAAATCTAAATCCATGTTCCCAAACTCACGCCAACTGGTTTGGGAAGGAGGGGAAAGCCTAAGAGGGATTCAATGAGTTTCGCCCTCTACGAGTAATTAAATGTAAGTGGTTTCGTTAAGACGGAAAAAATGGTAACAACAAAGTTAAATACTGTTTTGTTTTGGTACAACTTAAAAAAAAAAGCAATAGAATGTATAGGTTGGCATTTCATGTTTATCCTCAACCTCATATAGCTTTCAAGTTTCTAGTCAATCCAAATCCAGAGATGATTCAGCAAAGAAGAAAAAAAAAAGCCATTGATGTATTCACACTTCCCCCATACCAGTAGAGGGGCCACCATGCCCCATGAGTTTGATATTCCTTTATAAGGATAAAGTTTACATGCACCTGACTCATGCGCATTGGCCGCATGCAGCTGCCGGATCAAAATCCAACAACCTGCATGCGTGGAAGGCTTCGCAGTCCGCTAGAAGATGTCTACGAGGATTTCCTCCACCAATGGGAGCCACCAATTATTATCAACAAGACATGAGCTTCTGTTGGAGTGCATATTTCAAGTGCATGCATTGTAGATCTTGATGATCGAGGCGCCCATCCGATGGAGGATATCTTGGTGGACTACCCTCTGGCAGACAAAAAATGCTTCCTGCAAGCCGACGCACGTAAACTAGAACACGTATAAATAGAACCCACAACTTACAAGAAACCCAAATACTTCTCCCACCCAAGGTTTTAAAAAACGGAACCGGTGACTGACCCGGAATCCCTGTCGGGTAAGTCCAACCGGGGGATCAACCCAGGTTGATCCGGTGATTAAAAAAGGAAAAAAAGGGGGGGCATTTCCCTCTGGCCGCCGTCAGAGGGGGCTGTCGAGGCAAAGCCCCCCGCTGGGGCTCTGGTTTGAGGTGGGGCCGCACCGTTGAGCAGAGCCCCCTGGTTCGAGGTGGGCTGCACCGTCGACTAGAGCCTCGGCCGGGGGCTCTGGTTCGATGCAGGGCGAGCGCCCGCCGAGGGCTCTGCCTCGGTGGCGGGGCACCGGGGGGGGGGGGGGGGGGGGGGGAAGGGGGGAGAAGAGAGGGGGGAGGTAACTCAAACCGGATCGGTCGTCCGGGTTATACTGATCCGGCCGGGTCAACCTACCTGGTCAACTTGCACCGAAAAAGCCTCCAACTCCAATCGGATCGGCCGGTACGGTCTGTTTTTAAAACCATGCTCCCACCCCAAAAAGTCTACATTTAAAGAAAAAATAGATCCTAGCCAACTTTGCTCCCAAATAAAATGTCACGCCCCGAATTTCATAACCTCTAATAATGCGTGGAAGCACTAACACAATTAAGGTCATGAGGCTGAAATCCGGGCCATGACCGAATACTCAATCACAACATCATCTTTGTCCAGAATGCTTAAACAATTTTTGTTCTACAAGAATCTTAAATAATAAAAACATTACGAGCTCCACTACTGAAATACATTAATCCAGTCAACAATTCATTAAGCATCAAAATAAATTTAGCACACATGCTGATAAGTTCTCTGCGAACAGAAAATAAAAACGATAAATAAATTCACATCTTATCGACTTCCGTCACCGAGCTCCAAACACGAACCTTGCTAGTTCTTCTCCACTTTAATTCCTGCATCGAGAGATGCGTGAGTATTTCGAAAGAAATACCCAGTAGGAGCCAAGAAAAACCCACAACATGTAATAAAATAGAATACTGAAGAAATGAGCATTAACGACACATTTAAGAATATCAGGTAGAGTAAATACAGGGTTCACTTACCTGCTCAAAATCAATATCAGAGACCATCAGCGGTCAAGAATAAACATAACTCGAACTCTAGGGACCATCAATGGTCAAGAATAGATAAACCATAACTCAATTTCCAAACGTACAGAGCGTCAGGAAGATCAATAAGAATACTGATTCCAATCATCCAGAGTGTCGGAGATAACAATTTCTGCTCTCTGTTCAGTCCACTTCCTCTATAGACATCAATTAACAGATCATCCTTGAGGTTCTACAGAGGAACCCGGCCATGCGTCTAGGGATGCTGGCCCCATCGGTGCTTACGGGCACAATGGGCGGAGATTGCAGACCTTCCGTAATGTCATACAATCTAAAGCGCACGCGTTGCCGTCATCGGCTGAACTACAGAGGTTCATAATAATCTGAGATCTCGCAAGATCTAGCAATGGCTCGTGAGCATACTATGAATCCAACTAAGAGTATTCATCAAGCTCCTAGTGGAGAATCAGTTTACATGGAACTGAATTCATCTATAGTTAATCAGGGTTCTAGCAAATAGAGACCCAGAATATAATCATCAAGGAATAGACTCTCAAAGGAGTAAATCAATATCTCTGTCAAGGTCATCAAAAAGGACCCACATCGGAGTACACAAACTCGTAGAATAATCAACATCATCAAAGAAAGACTCTCAAAGAAGTAACTTTCAATATCTGACTCAGAAAGGAGCAATCAAAGAATTCTCAATGTTCAATCACAGGATAATTTAAGACTGAGACTTATCAGGAATGACTCAGTAACCACCTTCACCATGCATAGCCCTAGTTAAGACCATTCCCCGAATCAAAAGACACTCCGATTATTATGTCACAAGCAACAAGATGGTAGGGCTCAGAAAGTCAGACCCTATCCAAGAACTTTGTGGACACGAAGTTGGTTTATGAGACTCACGACATGTAGTGTACCACACCACCAAGGAAGAATTTGACTCACTTAGGAGTACTCAAGAAATATAATCTGAATGATCAACATCGGATGACTTATAAAGAATCGGAACACTGAATCGCATCATAGTACCTAGCCTTAGATATGACAATCCCCTTGAATCAGAATATAAGGTTCTCATTATCGGAAATTGGTCAACAATAGTGCACAAGGTGCTGAATCTGTGATAGAATTTCTTGGACAAAAAGCCGTTCAAGAACTCAGACACTTGGGACAATTAATTTTGGACAGTAACCCTTAACTCACCACTCATACTCATAATCTAATAATACTGTACCCTGTACCATCAGAGTCTTACATTATAGAAATCAGATAATTATAATATATATATACTTGTAATGTATAGTAGTAAACCGAATTAGGGTTTTAATACGAATTACAGTAATCTGTCTAGTACATAACAGCCAACTTCCATCGGCGGTCACTGAATACCCAGCCCGAATACTTCTCTGAAATTTTTATCCTATATAGCCTTGATTGTCTAGTTTCTAACCCAACCCAAATCATAATTTTCTGAATTATATAAATTTATTTATGATTTTCTGATCACTGCTCGTCGGTGCAGGAACAGTCCTGGCCGAGAGCAAACAGCCCACTTCCTACGATTACTCTGATCTGACCAGTGCTTATCATGTTCTGAAATTTTTATATCTGAAAGCCCTTTCTCTCTAGTTTCTAACCGTTTTAACAGCATATTTTTATGAATTTTCTATAATTAGTTATTAATTTTTCATTACAGCTCATCGGCGCAGAACCAGTTCTGGCCGAGAGCAACATACTTATCCGATTTGTTTAACTACTAATAGTTACTTACTTTAATACTTAATACTAACTCTTTGACATCAGAACTCACTTTCTTAAGTGTCTTACTGACCCCAATTTTATCTGTAATTAAGTAATTTATTCTATGTACTCTTTCATACAAATCAGCCTGCACATGTATTTTCCCCTTAATACCACCTTAACCAAAAGAGACAATTAATCACAGACACTGAAATCAATTAGCCACGAAATTGGATGACAACAAAAAGGCTCTTTGAAACATCAGTAGGTTATGACACATGAATCTCCATAATTTTGAAGCAATACTAAGAATATGGCTTGAAATTACGAGTACTTACTTGAGATAAGACGTACTTAACATAATCCCAAAGCAATTCGATTAGGAAAGGTGTCAACTTTATTTGGACAGAACAAAAAAAAAAAGGATACGACAACATGAGACAAAGCACATTCAAGGGTCCAATACGATGGGAATGTCTCCTATGGTCTAGCATGTGAAGGATGAATATACATTGATCATATGAAAGCAAGATTCTACACACATGGTAGACGAATCGGTATTTCATTCAAGGAACCACAAATATCAATATAACCAGCAATATTATCAAACCAATAATCATGATCCACGTGACATACGAGTCATGATAAACAACAATTCAATATTAGAAGTTGTAGGGAAAAAGAAGTCATCCTACCTCTTTGACGATTTACCACTTCTACGCGAGTTTCGACCACCACATGCACCACCCTCTTTTCGTCGAATCACCACTACCACAGCCACTTGTAGAGCAGGGAGGAACTACTGATCGAAGGAGGAGAAGAGAGGACGAGCTCTTGCTGACTTGCACGACTCCCCAAAATGTCCAAAAGAGTGGCCGGTCTCTCAATGGGTGTGTTTAAATAGCATAAGCCCCAAACACCAAGATCTATCTCCACCGTTGATTAACACCACATCCAAGGGCCAAGATTCACCCAAAATAAGCCCCTACTCCATGTCAAGGACGTGCTCCTCCAATTTCTCCCAATTAGTCAAGGATTTGAAATCTTTAGATGTATCATCCTAACCGCCCAAGGAAATTTCAATTCAATTTCCAAATTGACTCACCATCTCCCACTATTGATTTCTTTTCAATCTAAGGCTACAACTTGACTTAAAAAAGAAGGATCCCCCAATTAGGGACGTGACCAAATCTATTAGTCAAGTTAGTTATACTCTGATTAAGGTGGGGATCTTGACCAAATCCGGTTGACTGCTCTATTTTCTGCACAACAGCACACTTTCGAGTCTCACAGTAATTTTTACAGTTCGAATCTGGCTCTGAAAATTTTAATGTATATTACCCAAAGAGTCTACAATCCAACCAACTGGAATCATATTTTTCTGAATTATCTTGAATTAGTTACGATTTTTCTCCTGCGGTCTGTCTGTGCAGGGGAAAAACTGGCCGAGGCTAATTAACCTTGATTAACTCCCAATTAGCACAATCTCCTCTCTTGCCACATGGCGCCCCCACTTAATTTGGTAACAGCCCATCATCAACCCCTAATCACATCCCCAATCATTCCTTTTAGTTTCTAAATTCCCAAATTTAAGGAATCTCAATTTCCCTCCAAAATCAAATCTTGTTTTGGAATTAAATTCAAAATTCCCAAATTTACTTCATTCTCTCTCTCCTAACCAAATATTCACATGTCAACCACGTGCATAGTGCCCAGGGCGCTGTGTCCACGTGGTTCTGGCCCTCAGGTGATCCTGCCGCCTGGTGCGTGGCACACAGATGGACGGCTCTGATGTCCCGCGAATGCAATGTTCAAAACTTACCAAATATAACATCTTGCATTACGATGATCCAATCTAGTAAATTAAAATATTCAAATGAGTCTCTACACACTGGTCTCACACCCTGGCGCCTGGCCCCCACTCCTGGCGTCAGGTGTACTCAGCCCCTGGCGCCAGGCCAGCCTCAGCGCCAGGTTGAACCCAGCGCCTGGGCTAGTCCCGCACCCTGGTGTACTGCCTAATCTATAAGCATCACGAAACCAAATCAACACACGAGATTAAAAGATTTTAAACGGCAGCAAAATTTTACTATTTTAGAACAGTTTCCTAAAATAGCAATTTTGGTAAACTTACAGAATTTTCGGGTGTTACATAAAACGTGAGAAAATTTTCGATGTATTTACTACACCACACTGTCCACCTGTATCACCATCCACTAGTTGCCACGTTGCCACCAACGGCTGTGAGATTGTGATGCAGTCTTGTTTACTAGCGTGTCAATCACTGAAAGGTGACACACGGCCAACATGGTGTGCTAAATACATTATAACACAAACTTTCCATTAAAACTCATTTTCAAATACAGACAGGCTATGTTGGACATAGGGAGTTCGTCTGTAGAGAAATGGCATTTCTCGTAATTCTTCTGAACCAGAGGGCGACTTACCTGTCACTCTGCCTGGTAATCCCTCAATAAAATGCGCCTCACATCGCCCGCTTCCGACTGAGAAATCCTCTCCCCCGACCCGGGTCTACAAAAGGTCAAAACGCTCTTTTGTCTATCTTGACGTCGATCGCCCTCAACTTTATAGAAAATGGCACACGGCTCCCTCGACCAAACCCTAGAGTCCTCCGACGACCACCGCCGGCGCGGCCCCTCCTCTTCCTCCTCCTCCTCCTCTGCCAGCCGCCTCAACGCCCGCGCCGCCGAGTTCGTCCCCCGCAATGCCAACCACCACGGCCACGGCCACCACCACCACCACAACTATCACCCCCATCAGCGGGGCGTGGCGGTGGCCCCGGCGCCGATGCCCGTCCACGTCTTCCAGCCGCCGCCTTCGCCGCCTAGTTCGCACTTCCACGTCGGATCCCCACAGTACTACGTGGGTTTGGAGGAGCAGGAGGCGGCCGCAACGCCGGATCATGAGTCTGGGCCTGCTCGGGAGGGGCTTGCCGATGAGGTCGTGCAGAAGGTCGTGAATCAGGTGGAAATTCCGGTCCTTTTGCTGGCCTTTGTTATTGATGGTTTTTATGGGCCGATCACGGCTGAATTTGATCAAGTTCATTTTGATCAGTTACCAAAAGGAAGTTGATTTTGATCAATTTAGTTAATTCCTTACCCTCTTTAGTGTGGATTATTACTTTGATTGCTTCCATTTGAGTTTGATTAAGTGTGATCAAGTGATTTGGTCTGGTGCAGAATTTAGTGGACAGTTGAAGCTGTTTTTTTGTGTTCTTTTCTAATGGGTGATCGCGTATGGGTTTTTCTTTTAACAACTATGCTATTGCTTGAATTTTTTGCTAGGTGGAATATTACTTCAGCGATGTAAACCTTGCTACAACAGATCATTTGATGAGGTTTATTAATAAAGATCCGGAGGGATTCGGTAAGATGCAGTTACTTGCAAATATTATTAGCGTGTTTTCTTTTTGTAGCTACCATAAGCGTGTTTTAGTTATTTGTAAGAACTCTCAAACCCTTCACATGCGCCAAGGGATTTAACCATATGACCTCACATGCTACGCTAAGGTTAGATTGAGATGTTTGTCATCTGAGAGGACGTGTTCGCATTCTATTCAGAGGACGTGTTCGCATTCATCTGAGGGGACGTGTACGCTAAGGTTAGATTGAAAAATTCTTCCGGATTTAACACATGGAGAGATTTAACCAGGGCAACACAGGCTGTTATTTCTATCGCTGTGTATGCTATTTAATCATTCAGTACCGAATTTCTGCAGCCGTAAAATGCAGAACTATTGATTATTTACTTCAGAAGACAAGATTGTGGATTTTTATAATTTATACTTTGTCGGAATTAGTAGGAACTATTGATTTTCCAACTATTTTTATTCATATCAGAAGACCAAATGTTACTATTAATTCCGGATGGGTGGAGTATGTGCTCTTGAGGTGGTTTAGGTTCATTGAAGGAGCTCTTTTTTCCCAAATAAGTTTTTTTTGGGGAGTGTCAGTTACAGTAAAAGAACAGTTTGTTGCATTATTGGAGAAAAAAATTGTTCATTATTGAACTATAGTTTATAATGAGCATTTATGGACAATTGATTTAATCCGTATATTGGTACTGGAGCTGAGATTTCAGGGTGAAGAGGAACAAATATTTTGCTTCTTTTCTCTTTTGGTGTGTGTGCTGGGAACGGGGGAGGAGTTGTGTGTTTTGCTATTTGTTGTGTTTTTCCAATTGCAAATCATTAGGAAGTTTTTTTTTTAACAAGTCGTCAAATTGATTGATGGTTTCCTCTGAACAGTGCCTATGTCAGTTGTTGCTGCTTTCAAGAAGATAAAATCCCTTGTTAACAGTCACACTCTTCTTGCTGATGCTCTTCGAACGTCATCAAAGCTTGTAAGATTTAGTTTCTCTCGTTGGTTGATTTACTTTGTTTTGGCTGGTGTCATATGCATTATGCTCATTTTTCTGGAGCAGGTTGTAAGCGATGATGGAAAGAAAGTTAGACGCCAACAGCCATTCACGGATGAAGATGTGGAAGAATTGCAGGTCTTATTCTGCTTATATTTACTTTCCCTCCTCCAACCTAAGTAGCTATTCTGGCTGACTCTATTATTTCTCTGCAGTCTCGGATTGTTGTAGCTGAAAATCTGCCTGAAGAACATTCTCACCAAAAGCTCATGAAGATTTTCTCATCAATTGGGAGGTAAGTGAAGCATGGTTGCCGATGACTTTTTGGGTTGATTATTTTCTTATGGACCCTTCTCGTGATCATTGTCTTGGCAGTGTGAAATCAATTCGTACCTGTCCTGCACAGCCTGTCAATGGTGCAACTCCTGCAGCTTCTAGATCGGGAAAAATGGATATGTTTTTCAGTCACAAGGTATGTTTGTCCCAGTCAATCCTCATGTTTTCTACGAGTTCTTGCGAAGACTAGATTACACTGTTTATGTACGTTTTTGTTTCAGTATATGTTTTTTTTTCTTGGTGCTATAAAGGTATGTTTTTTTTTCTTACCTATGATGGTTATGGTCTTTGTTTTGTTCACTTGCAGTTGCACGCCTTTGTGGAATATGAGACTGTTGAGCTTGCTGAAAAAGCTGTAAGTTGCCTTTGGTTTTATGTGCCTTAGGACCCTGTTCTGTTAATTTGATGGGCTCTTTAATTGGCAGGTTGCTGAGCTAAATGACGAAAGGAATTGGAGAAGTGGCCTTAGAGTTCGGCTGTTACTTAAATGCATGGTACTCCACAGTTCTGATTCATAAACTATCTTTCTAAGATTAGCCAATCTTTAGATAGATCCATATTGGAACTATGTTTGCTATTACCTTACCATCTTTTTATGGAAGATTCGTCACTATTGATGCTTAGTTGATGCTTTATACCTTGAAGAGAGGCACTTGCTGTAGTAGTTCTAAAACCAGCGTAGGTATGCCTGTTGGAATACTGCAATGCATATTCTTGAGTCTGGAAGTGCCTAAGGTACCTAACTCATAATTTTAAGTCAGATTGGTGATGATTCTCCTGTTTATTGCTTACATACTTTATATGTGGCCATGGCAAGGGATCTGGACATAAGGGAATTTGTGAAGTCGGTGCATGAGGAAAAAATATGCCTTGACCTATGTTTTCAAATTGATATGTCGTGGGGATGTCTTGTTATTGCATGGAGATATTTTTTGTTGGGTAACTTAATGCTTGGAGATATTTAATTAAATTGTTCTGCCCACTCCCACACTGCTTACGTGTCAGTGTGCTGGCTTAGCATCCCTCTCAAGCAATAAGAATAAGTTTTAAGAATTACATTTTCATAAAACAAGAAGATAAATATATGAACATTGTTGTAATTTTTCATGGCAGTCAAAACCTGCTCGAGGGAGGAGAGGAGGGCATGATGGTGACTGGAATGGGGATGAAGAGGATGCCTCCACAGTGGAGCAGTCAAATGATAAGCAGCTACAAGATGATTTTCAAGGACTAGAAATATTAGTTGATCACACGGTGAAGAGCCCCTCCCTCTGCACCTTTTAGTAGATTTGAGTTTGAATTTTAAGGTTCGAACATGTGTCGCGTGCTTTTGATTATGACTAGTGACCTGGTTGCTGATATGAACAGGGAGATGAAAACTTTAACGAGAGAGAGGTTGGAGGCAGAAGAGGAGGGAGAGGCCGTGGCCGAGGCAAGAGTCGTGGGAGGGGTCAGCACCACAATAACAGAGGCGGCAGCAGTCATGCAATTGGCACTCCCCCTTCTTCTGGTAACCATATTCAGAATGATCAACCCAAGCAACCACCACCTGGCCCTCGTATGCCTGATGGAACCCGGGGCTTCACAGCCGGCCGTGGAAAGCCACTCTCTTCTGCTACTACAACAGCAGCAACTACTACTTCGCCTACCTAGTGGTTCATATCAGTAATGCGATTATACATGTTGTGCATGTTGTGGACGATGTTTGATGGAAGGGCTGTTGAGGGTGTATCTATAAACCTATATATCTATATATAGCATATGAAGCCGGTAGTGCTATTAAAAGGGCAAAGTTGTGTTTTTGGCAGGTGGCTTTTTGTGAAGTCCTTTTTTGGCTTTATCGATTCGAATGATAATGTGGAGGATTTGCGTTCCCCTTTTTGGTTTTCGTGTATAATGTAAACAAAATGAAAAGGCAAGAAAAAAGGAGGTACTGTAGTTATATATCTTAATGTCTTATGAATATGGGTGTATGAAACAATGTAGACATAATTGCTCCTACCTCTGTTGGGGAGAAGGCCTTTTGGGCAGTAGGCGTTTGGTTGATCAGGGGGTAGAGTTTTAAGGGCCCTTAAGAACTGTATTGAAGGGAAGAAAGGTTGCTCTCTCCCTTCCTGCGAGCGTATAGTTTTATCTTGATTGTCTGTCAGGTAAAGCTTGTAATTGGAGATGTGGTAGTGCTATATGTGATGGTTGAGCCTATGTTTTGTTCAAGATCGTCAATTAAGAAAAAGAAATAATTGTTGCTCAGGTACTAGAGTTTTATACCTTAATATAGACAATGTTTTGTCGTATATGTGATTAGACATAATTGTGTCTTTCTAATCTGGTGCTTCTGAAATGACCCAATTATGTCTTCGGCATGCATTTCCCTGTAGGCTTCAATATGTAAAAAGAGATTCACCTCACACCGAATGGCCTATTAGCTCAGTTGGTTAGAGCGTCGTGCTAATAACGCGAAGGTCGCAGGTTCGAGACCTGCATGGGCCAAAATCCAATTTCCTTTTTCTCTATTTCTTCCTTTTTCCTACTGGCTTCTTCTAAGAACTTTCTCAGCGGGCCGAACCCATGGGCCGGAAAGCAGGCCCAGACGAAATCCAAACGCCCTTTGATTCCGCCGTCCGCGCCTCCACAGATTCCATTTTCCCCAAAATTTCGAAATTGAGAGCCACCATAGCTCCCCTTCCACCACTCCACTGAGACAGCTCCCCCCCCACCACGCCCATGGCCATGGCCGAGCCCGAAGAACCCCAACCCCAATCTCCCCCACCTTCGCCTCCTCCTTCCGACTACCTTCCCCCTCATCCGTCGCCTCCGCATCCTCCGCCACCGTCGAGTCCCGGCGGCGGCGGCGGTGGAAGTTTCTCCCTGCCGATCCCGGCAATCCGGGTGACCTCCGAGTACGACAGCGACAGCTCCATCTTCTCCCACAAGGTCTCCTGCAGATTCCTCGACCGCCTCGCCAAGCTCAAGTTCTCCTTCCAGAACAATCGCAACGGCGACATCGCCTCCCCCCAGCTCAGCTTCATCTCCCAATACCTCTCCGTCCTCTACGACTTCGAGGACAACAACGCGCTTGTTCGCGGTAACGTCGACCTCGGCTCCAGCTTGCAGCTCCGCACTACCCATGATGTCAAGGTCTTACTCCTTGTCCTTTCCTTTAGTTTCGATTGTATTTTATGTGTTTCTTCTGGTGAGCAATTGAATGCTATTCCTTTTTCCTTGGTCAATTTATATGCTTGGTTGAATGGATGTCTTGATTGGAAATTGGGAATTCTGTTTAGGCGTTCACCATAAATTCTCTTTGATGTACATGCTTATTAGCTCGAGTCAATTTCCCATCTTCATATCTCTTGATATTGATTTTTGAGAATATTGTATTTAAGACGTTTGGTCCTCCATTAACATCTGCTGTTTTATTGTGATGCAACTGTGTGTGCTTGAGCGGTTGAATACATTGTTGTTCTTAACTCTGTTGTTTTTAGTGGTTTTCTGCTTTTATAAGTGTATAACTTGTTTTAAGAGAACTTAGATAACTGGAAATGGTTCATCTTTGTAAGATTTTATAACATTTGTACTTTTTTTTATTATTTGTCAGCACACGGGAATTTACTTGCATGCGCACTTTTTTCTCTTATGTAGGGCATACTGCATACTGTTCTATGAATTTTCTTTTTAATTTTATTGATTAGATGCTAGTTACTTGTGTTTAGTGCTTGCTTCTAAACGAAGTGAACTTTTTTTTTCTTCTTCCAATAAACATTTTTCAGAGTGGTCAGAATGGAGAACAGAGTTGCTATAGTGTAGAATGTTCGACGAAATCTATGTCTATGTCATGTACTAGCACTGATAACGAGTCTCTAATGTCTTGCTTTAAATTGGGTAGTATTATCCAATTCAAATATCATTATAGAAAGGTGCGTCCTCTCTATTTTGTTATTTACTTGACGAAAATTTTACTTGACTGAGTTCATGCATTCATGGTTGCTGTCTGGCACATTTTGGTGTTAAATGTGGTGGTTTTAGTTGGTCACAATGAGGGTTCTGGTGTGAACACTGAAGGACATGACATCTCTTTTCAATAAAAACAGTTCATCCTGGACTCACTACAGAATGGTATTTCACATTCTTTAGTCAAACATTGGATTAGAACTGATCATCACATGGGTGATGTGTGGCTCCAGCAAGTGATTCCTCATGGAAAATAGCAAAATGCATACGTAATATTCTGATTGTAATTTTATGTGCCTCAGTTTGTTGCATTTAGGAGTCTCATAAAGCCATGTGATGGCAAGCTTACCAAAGTGAAGGTAATTAGGCAAATACGCACTCTTACACAAATAAATTGTGACATCTTCCTGAAACCTTTATACTTTGATTGATCTATCTTACCAATCAAAACCACGGACTCTTTATGTCATGAGCTGTTTGCTCTTTGAAGAGATAACCTGCTAAGGCAAAGACTAAAATGTCTAAATCATGCACGTCATGATAAAAAAATTTATTAGCGGATTTATGTGAAAGCATAAGCTTGTGGCAATTCTTTAAGAACAGACAACATTGACGTAGTAGATACACTTTCTCTGCGATTATTTGATAGAAGTTCAGATAGAATGGTTGTGAATACTAAGTAGAAAAATGATTGAAAACAGAATGAGTGATCTTGTTTATTGTGGTCTATCTCCAGGCAAGTGTTTTTTTTTCTGCATTTTGTATATTTATGCCTTATATTTCGATTCTTTGTCTTCATTGCCTGTGTTTCCTATATCTTGATTTGATCTTTTTTAAACTTGTCCTGCACATTCTGTAGGCCAAAGTGGGAGAAGTGGCAATGGTTGCAACTCTTGTTGATCCATCATATAAACTGGAATTGGCTTCTACAGTTCCATCAGATGGTCTGGTGCGTAAATTTTGAGCATACTTAATATGGATGTGCATCATTCTGCCAATTTTCTTTCAGCAATGATGAAATACCATTATTTGAAATAATGTTGTAGTCAAGGGAAACTGTGTGGCAAGTAGAAAATAATCAAATTGACGAATAATGAAACTTGTTATATTTGTTTGTGCAGCCAAGAGCAACCTTCAAATTCCCTGCTGGCGAAGTTACATTGGAAGAAAGAGAAGAGGAATTAAAAAGAGTTTTGTCAGTGAGTGGCATAGTGAAAGGCCAGCTCTTGAATGGGCTTTGTACTGCACAATACAGGGATAATGACTTGAACCTCAGATATGCGTACAAGGTAGACTCAATTTTAGGTTAATGTTAAAATGTTTTCTTTATGAACTTTCACCAATCTGTTTTTCTGCATATTTTTGAATCTATTCTTGTGGACTCAATCACTTGTCTGATTAGTAGGATGAGCAAATGTCAATTATTCCAAGCATATCTTTGCCATCAAATGTAGTTACTTGTGCTTTCAAGCGGCGATTCAGTCCTTCAGACAAGTTGAGGTAAACAACTTTTAATTTGTTATTCGAACTCAGTTTCTTGTTGTGAATGCTTGGGACTTGTTGAATAAAAACTGTAGTAAGTAATTGCATCCAAGGAATTTCCGGTGGTGAAAATTAGTTAGAATAAAATTTACTCTGTCGTCTCTATAAAATTTTTTTGCAGAATATTATGATTATGGCTTTGCTTTGTAATTTTTCAAGTACTTTCCATGGTTTGGTGGTTGTATACTGTTTTTGAATTCTTTATTACATTATCAGCTACTGGTACAACTTTGACTCCAACTACTGGAGTTCAGTTTACAAGCGCACCTTTGGTAAAGACCTCAAATTGAAAGCTGGTTATGACTCAGAGGTCCGACTTGGCTGGGCATCCCTTTGGGTAAAGCTCTTCCTGCTACATTTGTGTTTTCATAAACTAAAATATTATTTAGGGCTAGTAAAGCTGATTTTTTTACAGAAGAAAAAGTGTAGTAATTCCTCTGTCTAAATATATCTGTCCTCATTAGAAAATCAAAATGAACTAATTTTAGATCATTTTGGTTTTGTAATGAGGACAGATATTTTTGGATGGAGGGAGTAGGAAATTATCTTATACTAATGTTAATAATTCCAGGTTGGAGAAGAAGATGGAAAAGCTAAGGCAGCCCCAATGAAGATGAAAGTTCAGTTCATGGTCCAAGTGCCACAAGATGATATTGCAGCCTCTGTTCTTATGTTCCGGGTGAAGAAACGGTGGGACTTCTGAGACAAAACCGCGTTTTTTAAGTTCATTTGTATGTCACAGAAGTCTTACTTCAGTTGCCATTGGGCATGATCGTCCGTTGTAATTTTGATGGTTAATAGAATTCATTAACTTGAAAATGCCCTTTACCCATCTTTTGATATGAATGTTAGATGGACCGGGATATGGATAGCGAATTCAAAAATAGAAAAAAAAACGTGAGTTGGTGGAGCAACTGGGGAGGTGCAAGTTTTAGTTTTGCAGGAAACAAGCTGATCAAAGATTGAATTGAAGTTGCAACAGAAACAGCTGGAGTTCAACTTGCCTAAAACGAAATTGCCTATAACCTCTCAATGCATTCCCCCAAGCAGTCTTTATAGTTATGTTTTTTATTTCCGAAATCCTTTATGGTTATGTTTGTTGGGTTTACGCTTTGAACTCAAGACTTGGAGGCATGGAGGATGGAGGAACCTGGTAGAAGAGGAAGAACCGGAGGAAAGAAAGTGAGGACATGGAGAATAGAAGCATGCCCGGTAGATCGGCTAACTCTAGCGGTCTACCGGAGGGGCTAGGGAAGGCTACAGGAGTGTACAGATTGTATAGTGGTAGACCGGTTTGTCTAGCGGTAGATCGGGTTTTTGCAGGTAGTTACGTATTTACGCAAGAAACTTTTATTTTAAGGGGGACTTATGGACGTTCAAGGGCTTATATAGGTGGTTTTGGGGCTTCCTATGGTGTTAATCTCTTGTGTATTTTTGGTACGTATTCTCTTGTATATTCTAGGGATTAGAGTAGAGAGGTTTGAAGTATGAGACTTGTTTATGCTTAAGGTTGAGGAAAAGTTTATGTATAAGTGTTTATAATCTTAAAGGGATTTAAAAGTGTTGTTGTACTTTATGTTCTACGACACAGTAGAATGAAAAAAATTTTCTTAGTAAATTGTGCGGTTTGGGAGAATCTCACTAAATTGTGTGTTTGTGTTTGTTTTATTGTTTGTATTTTCTTTGTCAGATTTTCTCGGGCGATCGTCTCCAGCCACACGGATCGATCCTATGTTTTTTTCTCAACAATGTTAATCAGTATAATTGACCTGCTTTGAGAGGTGGACGGGCCTTTAGATCATAAATATTAATGTTATATTGGGATAACAATGAATTTTAGATTGCTTTTCTCAAATAATCATATTTGCGGAACTTATATATGGCTATTATCGGGTCAAGGCATTTACTCCCTTCGTTGCACTTCAATAGTCCCATTTCTTTATTTCTTTTTTTTTAAATGAACTAAACTTTAGGAGTCCCATATGGTTTTTCAAAATGAACTAAAATTATTCATTTTGATACAACAGAACGGACTGTTTATATGAGTTGGAGGGAATACAATTTAAATACTTCTAATACTTTCTACAACTTATTTCAGAGTGGTCTTCCCTAATTTCTTGTTGGGTTTATGATTATGGGACCTAAAGCTAGAAAAAAGTGAAGTCTTCTCACTTCTGGTCAAGTCTGCTTGCGCTCATCTCTAATGCTCATTCATCCCGACCGCTTATTGTCTTGACCATGCTTATGCATTCATCGTGACCACTCATCTCTGCTTGGGCTGGCTAAAATATGGGGTGGTGAAGTACTCATCCGGCAACAAAATTCAATACGATTAATCAGAAAACTTGTTCTTTTATGTTTTCTGTAAAGAATGCTCACATATGACAAGACGTTTTATCGGACAGAAGTTGGAATTTCAAGTCATCCTTACTTTCATTTCATTAGTCAGTATAATACTCTTGTACAAGTTATCCTCACATGGGGCAATAGACTATTAACAATTGAACTACTTTTCTTTTTGAATGGGCAATTGAACTACTTTATTACTAGCTTCTATAGCAGTATTGGATTTTTTGGTGCTTCTTTCAACATCCCACAGTTCATTTATAGGAGAAATACTGAACTCACCATCTTCCTCACTTTTTACCTCCATGAAATCTGATGCAACGGAAATATTGACCAATTCAAGATCTGAACAGAACAAAGCATTGATTTTCTCCTCTAATGTCAACAGAACCCTTTTCCCCAAAGTACTAATCACTTCATGGCTCCTTTGATGGGACCCATATTTGTTCTCCTCACTTGGAAATATCATCAAAATTAAAAAGGAATTTCTGTCCGGCAGATTTTTTTTCGTCGAACTTTTGAGATGGAGGGCCAAATCAAGACACATATCAGCTCATCAATATTCATGAGATTAGTGTAACAATAGTGGGCATTCTAGATTAACCATTTTCTTGAATTCTCCACTTTTGGTTCGAAAATTTGTCACTTTCATAGACAGCTTCATTTGATTTTTTTTTTAGCCTGGGATTTGTTTTTCAATAATCCAATGTGCATGCGTGTTTGGTAGGATAGTCTGGGGAAGTAAGGAAAGCTCAAAAGAGAGCTGACTTTTTGATACCAATGACGTGCCTAGAAAAGATTACCTTCTATTTCTTCCACAATTAATCACTCTCCATTATTTGCTAATTGAAAAAGTCTGCCTAGCAAGCTGGCCGTCGTAACCTCCAATCACTATGTGCTAATGACCTAATTACACTTCATATTATCGCTTTCTTGCGCAGGACACATCTGGCCGCATATGCACCAAGCGCATCGCAAGCCATCGGATTGAGATCCGATGGTTCGAGATTTTGTTTAACTGCATGGGGTCCGAAATGGAAGCACGTGAAGGAGCCAAGCTTCATGGCTTATAATATGATGACAAACGCCCTGCATAGTATAGAAAAGAAGCATCATGGCCAAATCGTTGCGTATAATAATACAAAATGAGTTCAATGGTTTGGCAGCAAATCTGCAAGGAATATTCAAAGGTGGTAGTGATTGGATTTGGGGAAGCTTCCACCAACAGTCTTGGACCGGGGAGGGGTGATGCATCAAATCCAGCTGCACCTCTAACCATCCTAATTCTATTGCTAATCTATGGATATGAAACCATTTAATACATTACAAATCCCAATCTCTCTCTCTTTCACATCTGAGTCAACTCCCTCTTCGTCTCATCTAACCAGAATATGAAAATGACAAGAAGGCCAATGAGATTGCACCGCTTTGAAGTTCTAAGGAGGCCTCCCTGGAAAGACTTTCAGGGTGGCAGAGCTTGGTTCTTCCAGACGAAATTAAAATCACGGCGTGCCTTCTGAGATATTGAATCCATTTCGTAAGGCTTCTCTCTTACCATTCTCTTGTGTCTCTGAACGATGAATGGTAATGGTTTCCTTATTGGCTTTCCAGTGAGATGACAAATTTGCACTGTTGTATTGCCATTTTCTCTGTATCTTGAACCTTTGGTATATTTGTCTTTCATCGGATTTTCATTGTAATAGGAACTGGGTTTAGCTTGAATAGATTCGAATATTGATTTGCACCTGAATTGGCAATCTCATGTCTTTGGCAGATAATCTCTCTTCTCTTTGAAGCCTCCATCGAGCAGGTAGTCAGATGCTATATTTGATCAATGAATCGTTAATAGTAATTGATCAATGAATTGGTAAAAGGTCAGTCTTATGATGATTGATGATTGTATAATCAAGACTTTTGAAAATATCTGATTGCATCGAATAACTGGCCTGGCATAAATCCCATTTTTCATTGAGGCACTGATCAAACAGTTATTCATATGATCACTTTGAGCATCGAAATTGCTCTGTTTTTCAAATCGAATAGTCTTTTAATGATCATTTATGCTACTTGAACGACCGAGACTAACATCTTTGATGGATCAATCTCAGGTTGTAGAAGAACACACATATTCAATAACATTGTGCTGATTCAAGGACCAAGATGCATTCAGCAAATCACTGGGGTGGCTCTTTCGAGATTAACTCGGAGTCGATAACCACTGATGACGAGAAGAGCCGCAACATGGACTTAGACAGGGCGGCCTTGTATCACCATCTGGATGAGACACAACAGAGTTGGTTGCTGGGGCCTCCAGAGAAGCACAAGAACAAGTATGTGGACTTAGGCTGCATTGTTTGCAGCAAAAAGGCCCTGAGGTGGACCCTGTATGCAATTTTGGCAGCATTCCTTGTTATAGCTCTGCCAATTATTATTGTGAAATCTATCCCAAAGCACCACCCACGCCCTCCTCCTCCTGACAATTACACCCTGGCCCTTCACAAGGTCCTCCAATTTTTCAATGCTCAAAAGTGTGAGTATATATATTCTTCTTCATTATCCTAAATTTTATTCATTCTATTTGAGCTTCTACTCATTGTTGGTGGAATGACCATGGCTATTTCTCCTAGAACGGAGGTTCGGAGTTCGAACTGCCATTATGTTGGCCATGTATGAGGGTTATATCCCGATTTACCTGGTGTGTGCTGGTGTGTGTGATGTGTGAGTATTTTTCATGCCGACCTGGATAGATGATACATTGTTGAGGCCGATGCCCCTCCCCATCTACTACTAAGGACTCGCACGCCCTCTATACAAAAATGTTCATTCATTAGAATAGATTAATTACTAAATATGAACATCTGACTGAGACAGGAATTTTGCTTAAGATCATGAGAAGTCATTATTTAAAAATGCACATATTGACCTAGCTTTGAGTTTGACATATTCTGATGATAAAACTGGGTCCTTCTGCAGCTGGAAAGCTTCCAAAGAACAATGGGGTCCCATGGCGCGGTAATTCAGGGTTGCAAGATGGATCGGATTTAACTGATGTGAAAGGAGGGCTTGTGGGAGGATATTATGATGCAGGAGACAATATCAAGTTCAATTTTCCGATGGCCTTCTCAATGAGCATGCTAAGCTGGACTGTGATTGAGTACAGTGAAAAATACAAGTCTATTGGGGAATACAATCACGTCCGGGAACTTATCAGATGGGGTACTGATTATCTCCTTCGTACCTTCAATTCCTCAGCAACCACCATCAACCAAATTCACTGCCAGGTGTCAACTCTCTAAATTCTTCAATTATATTCAACAATCACTCATAAACATAGGTTTAGGATCAGACCCACTACAAAATTTTAATCTTAACTCTTGTTATTGTCCTCTAACTTCAGAATTAAGAAGATGCCACTCATGTGTGCAGTAGCTGACTTAGTGAACTACATTGTAACAGGTGGGGTCTGCACAAAATGGTTCCACTACCCCAGACGATCACTACTGCTGGGAACGGCCGGAGGACATGGACTACAAGCGGCCGGTCCAAACTGTCGTTTCGGGCCCCGATCTTGCCGGAGAGATGGCTGCCGCCCTTGCCTCCGCATCCATTGTCTTCCGAGACGACGCGGCCTACTCGCAGAAGCTCGTCAAGGGGGCCACTGCATTGTACAAATTTGCAAGGGATAATGGAAAGCGATCAAAATACAGCCAGGGGAACATGGCAATTGCCCAGTTTTACAACTCCACAGGCTACTACGACGAGTACATGTGGGCAGCAGCATGGATGTATTATGCTACTGGAAACAATAGCTACCTCTCATTAGCAACAAATCCAGGAATACCAAGGAATTCCCATGCCTTCCTCGGAATTCCTGATCTGGGTGTGTTGAGCTGGGACAACAAGCTTCCTGCAGCTCAGCTGCTGCTGACAAGGCTGAGGATCTTTCTCAACCCTGGCTACCCTTACGAGGACATGCTGAGGATGTACCACAATGTCACAGGGCTGAACATGTGCACCTATCTCGAGCAGTTCAATGTCTTCAATTGGACCCGAGGTATATACAAGTGTCCTACAATTCGGCAACAATCTAATTAAACATGTTTCCTAACAACTTAAGCTATAGAGAAACATCAGTTTGTTTAACATAATGGTTCCTTGTTGCAATTCATAGTTGAGTTCCTAGTTGCAATGTTGGTGTATATGCAGGGGGGATGATCCAGCTCATTCATGGCCGGCCACAGCCCCTACAGTATGTGGCAAATGCAGCCTTCTTAGCATCTCTCTATGCTGATTACCTGGATGCAACAGGCGTTCCTGGATGGTATTGTGGGCCAAACTACTTCCCTGCCAGCCAACTTCGACACTTTGCCACTTCTCAGGTTTGAACTTCTTGTGTAGTATATGGCCATCCTTGAAGACACGCCCAAAAGAAAATGAGTCTAACGTATGATTTGTATTGGTGTTGGGCTTTTTCAAACATAGGTGAATTACATACTAGGGGCCAACCCCATGAAGATGAGCTATGTGGTGGGATATGGGGCTAAGTACCCAAAGCATGTGCACCACAGAGGCGCCTCCATCCCCCATGACGGCAAGAAGTACTCTTGCACCGGAGGGTGGAAGTGGCGAGACGCGAGGGGAGCTAACCCTAACATTGTGACCGGCGCCATGGTCGGCGGGCCGGACAAGTTTGATGGGTTCAAGGACGTCCGAAGCAATTACAACTACACAGAGCCCACTTTGGCAGGCAATGCTGGCCTAGCTGCTGCACTCATCTCACTAACAAATGGTGGTGGTACTGGAACCATTGACAAGAACTCGATCTTCTCGGCAGTGCCGCCTCTCTACCCAATTTCGCCGCCCCCTCCGCCGCCATGGAAGCCATGAAATTCATCGCTTCGAAATCGATCATTCGCATACCCATCTTTGTATGGAGGTCCTTTGCTTTTCTACTGTACAAACTGAGGACATAATGTGTTTTTTGGGAGGTTCTTGGAGATAATACTTCGTGTTATATGATTGTTAGGTGGATTGGAACTTGTGGACAGATTTATCAGGTTCGTTCCAATAATTCCTTTTTTGCGTTCTGATTGATAAAGCTGTCACGCACAGCTGATCATTGAAGAAGAATCAATATTCTCACACAGCCACCAATCTACATGACCAGTAACTGTCCATTTTTTTTTATATCTATTCTAGTTTCATATCAACTTCCATTTTTTGGAGCTGTAGTTTCATGTCAACTTAACATAAGGGAGTCACCTATCCAAAGAAAAATAGCAACACTTAGAAAGCAATGTATTGATTTTGTTAATGTTGAATCTAATGACTTACCCAGTTTCTAACCATACCCAGAAGTTCTTCCATTCAGAGTCCAACCAAACACTGTAAATCGTTTTCCAGATCGAGGTGTGGACAGGAGCATTCATTGCTGCCCTTTTTTGGTGCAATTTGATTGCAGTCCCTATCTTTAACATGCTGCCAAACTCCCAGCTAAGATCCACTTCATCAACAGTCAAACATGTGGCCTGATCTCTTCTAAAGCTTTGGGGCCTCTGGGGAGAGCCAAGAGGCCAAGATACAGGTTGTCTATGATCTCATATAATTGGTTGCACATGGTTCGTCGCCATAGGATGTTTATGTCTGAGAAAGACATGCAACAAGTATCACATGCCTTTGCATGGTCCAGTCAATTCCCTTCTTTCAAAAACACTCAATCCAATTTAATAGACAACTTGTAAGCAAAGATGCTTGTACCAAAAAAGATGCTTGTTAACGTGCTATTAGGCTCATATTAAAGTCAACAATGGCAACTTAGGCAAATAGGCACAATTAGATCAAGTAATTAGTTTGTGCCAAGTCAGGTTCATAACCCAGGACTTACAATTCATAATTTGTGTTACTTTTCACGTGGCAAAATTTCAAGATGTAGTGATGGCGAGGGTGACCATTGAGTCATATAATTGTGCAATAATCAACATTAGATTAATATAAAAATTCCTTATCCGCGTGGGTCATGAGTCCTTCAATTATGCAGGTGGTGCGTCACTTTCTTCATCTTCCAATTACACTAGGACCCTTTTGTCTTCTTAAAGTTTTCTTTATTCATGGCAGTGCCTAGTCTTACATGTCATTGCCATCTATGTGACCATAAGGATAGCATCATGGAATCATAATATATAGCAACTTTGCTCCCTCTGGTCTTCACTTATCAGAAGAAAGACTTGGTTAAGTTTTAGCTGTAATAGAGTGAGATTTGGGTTAGTAGAGATGGATGCTCCACCACCTCCACAACAGATGGGCTACTATGAGGTCGTCCAAAAGAGGAAAGAAGAAAAGGGTGCTCTTTATAGCTGGTATATAGCTCATCTTATTATCAATTTTCTATTGCATCTTTCATTTTTTTTCCTAGTTCAAAACATGTAGGCTTTCTTAATTTGTTTACTTAAATTTTCATTTAATTGACTGTTGCTTATCAGGTGACATCAACTGATGCTTGATCATTGTTAGCTTGATGCTTGATCAAGAGTTGGCCATAAAAAATATAATGGATGACCATTGTTAGCTTTATCAAGCTTTGTGGTTGGAGAAGAGAAAATTGTTTCTACCCTAATAATTCATTTCCCGATCCATTTTTTTTCGACATGTTCCTCGAGTTGGAGTTGTTGAACTAGATGACAAGGGTAGGGGGCTACAAGCAAAGTCGCATGGCTTTTCTAGCAGCCTATATTCGTGCAATGGACATGCAAGGGAATTTAAATCTAATGGCACACATATTTTACAGGGGTGAGCAGGTGATAAAAAACCTGCCTGCTACCTGTATACAGGCCAGGATCAAAATTGCACGGCCGCCATGCACGTAAACTCAGGCGCATAGAAAATAGTCTCTTATTCAAATAAAAAACCAAAGAAGCAAGTCCCTTATTATTTATGTAATGATTTAGTTCTGTGTATCTATATTTTTCTGCAGCCTCTTTGCCCTTTGCTGTTGCTTCTGCTGCTACGAGACATGCGAATGCTGCCTGGATATGGTGTGCTGCTGCTGCTAAAAAAGAAACAAGAAAACTAGCGTTTTCTTAGTGTGGATTTATAATACACTTTTCTTTATTGTTGTGTGGGTGTTTGTGACTTTGTGCTAAACTTGATTTATTGTAATCTCTGTTCATTTTGTACCTTTGTGCATTGGCTTAATAAACGAGTATGTAGTTTGGTTGCTCCGTCTACAAGAAGTTCAGTATACCAATAGCAGATTGTGTCAAAGAGGGCCTAAAAAACAGAACATTATGTTGTCAAAAGATGACAACGCTCTAGAGAGATGAACAACTTTGTGAAAGAATGCAAGAAAACTCCCATCTTCCCTAGAGATGTCTGAGAGAAGGAAACTAATTTCTTGAATGTGATCAAGTACAGTTTGATTATCAGAAATTTTCTTTAAATCTAATTGCTTATCTCCTGGTTATTCAGACTGCTCCAATCAACCAGATTCCGGTTTCCATGATTTTCAGTTTCCACAACCATTTCACTTTGAAAGCACCATTTCCAAGTTTCAATTTTTTACTCTCAAGCCAAGCACGTTCAGAAGGGAACAGTATAAAAGTTAAAGATTCTGCACGAACTTCCCACATTTTATAAAATTGAAGCTAGAATCACAATCAAAGAAATACATATAGAGCATTATATGCAAATTAAACATTACAAAAGACGCACAAAATAACTTTCTGCTACCCTATCCTGACTCAAAATTCTGTAATTTTTCTTTTCGCTGAAATGTGCCCCTACCAGCAACTTTAATTTTGTAAAGGAAAACTAAAAGCTGTTTAACGAGGCACATGATCTACACCCCTTTACTTTATAGGTTTTGAGGGTGCTGGGAATAAAGGTGGTATCATATCTGGATACTGCAACAACGAGAAATATATCAAATACAAATTGATTTTGATTTGATTACAGATAGCAAATAAAAACCTTTCTCTTCAATATAATTATCCATTGCTATCAAAAAATGGAAATTAATTAAGAAAAGAATCATCTTCATGTTTAGCATGAAGCGCTCATCCAGCACATAACATATGAGCAAGCATGAACCATGTGCGAGCTTGATGTGCTAAATATAAAATTGGATACTTGCACTCACACCTCCTGATATATCCCCAAACTGCACTTAAACTACATCACGGTTTAAAATTTCACTTACAACCCTTGACATCAAGGAATTCCATATTGGCGATATATCGATATCGGGTCCCACTCAATAAAATGTTTTGAACAAATATCGATTTTCAAAAAAATTTACAATATCGCCTATCACCGACATATTGCCATTTTTTAAAAAAAAATTGAAAAAAAATAAATAAAAAAACAGCTTTCCGGTTTGTTTCCCATCCTAATATGCACTTTTATGCATATTTTGAAATCTATGCTTTGTCTAAATTAGTATAACTCATTTTAGAAGTTAGATTGTGAAAATATATGGTAAAAACTAGTTTTCGACCACCGATATTTTTTTACAAATATCTCCGATATTTTGTCTCTTTGGTCGACCGATATTTTACCGATATCCAATATGGAATTCCTTGCTTGACATTTATAGAATCGTTAATAGACACTTGCAAATCACAAAAATGGCCCTCACATAGGATAACACCAGGGAAACATAATATACAGCGACTTTACTCCCTCTGGTCTTTAATTAGCAGAAGAAAAACTTGGGGTTTAGCTGTAGTAGTGTGAGATTTGGCATAGTAGAGATGGATGCTCCACTTCCTCAACAAATAAGGTTATTATGTAGCTCATTTCAGTAATCGCTATCTTATCAAAATTAGTTCTTTCATTCTTTTTCTAGTTCAAAACATGTACCTTGTTTTTCAATTTGTTGACAGAAATTTTCATTCAAGTGACTGTTGCTCATCAGCTTGCATCAACTGTTTGAATGCTTGATCAAGAAGAATTAGTCATAATCATGAAAAAAATAATGAATGACATCTGTCAGCGTTTTTCAAGCTTCATGTTGTGCATGGAGAACATTTGTCATAATATAACAATTTATTCATTTTTTGCTAAATGTGCCCCAACTTGAAGTTCTTGAACTAAATGACAAGGATTTAATGCGGTGAGCTTTCAGCAACATCACTTTTCTAGATGCATATTTTCATGCAAGATGGTATTGTTGTCATTTATATAATGACTTCTTTCTTTATGTTTATTTTTGCCTGCGACCTCTTATGCCCTCTGCTGTTGCTTCTGCTGGTACGAGACACGCAAATGCTGTCTGGATATCGTGTACAGTAACTGCGGCTATAAATAAACAAAAAGTTTATATTGAAATTCACTTCTCTTTATTGTAGAGTGGAGTGTTTGTGCCTTTGTGGTGAACTTGATTTAATGTATTCTATGTTCAATATGTACGTTTGTGCATTCACTCCAATAGGGAAGTTTGCACTTTGGCCACCTCGTCTACCAGAAGTTCAGTATATCAATAGAAGATTATGTTGTTAAAGAGAACCCAAAATAAAGATTATGTCATCAAACAATATAACGCTCCAGAGATGGAGATTTTTTTACAGCGATGCAGCAAACTCTCATTTTCCTATAGATATCTCTGGCCGAAGGAAACTACTTTCTTGAAAGAGACCAAGTAGCTACTTTTTCCGGTTTATCAGAAATTTTCTTCCAAATGATTCCTTATCTCTGGTTTTTAAAGATCGATCCTACAAGCTCAATTCTGGTTTTCATTATTTTCAGTTTCCACAACCATTTCACTTTGATCATTTCTAGGTTTTATTGTTTAGTCTCGAGACAAAACATTTGGAAGGGCAAGGTAAAAAAGTTAAGATTCTGTAAGAATTCCCACATTGTAAAAAATTGAAGCCATCACAATAGACACAAACAATAACATTCTGATGCTCTACTCTATGCCACTCAAAATACTGTAATTTTTCTTTGCAAGGAAAGTGCCCCCACCAACAACTTTAATTTTGTAAAGGAAACCTAAAAAGCTATTTAAAGAGGCACAGATTCACACCTTTACTTCATGGGCTTTGAGGGTGTTGGGGATGAAGGTGGTTTCAGATCTGGATACTGCATCAAGAAGAAACATATCAAATAGAATTTGATTTCAATATAATCACAAAGAGCAAAGAAAATCTTTCTCCAATAACTTTTTTCAATGTTATTAGAAAATGGAAATTAATGAAGAAAAGGTCAGCTTTATGTTTAGCATGACATGCTCATCCAAGCACACTAATTTATTATCAAGCATGATGCAGTAATCACCCTGATGTGATGAATCACGTTTGACATTTGTCCAAACTGTACTTACACCCCATAGCGTTTTAAAATTTCACTTAAAATCCTTGTTGGTTGTACCGTCGTTAATGGATATTTGAAAATGACAAAAATGGCCCTGAGATTAAAAGAACCATCCAAGAGATGAATAGGACGTCTTTATCATTTTTGGACATCCCCTGATCACACCAAGCAGTGTAAGCGCAGTTTTTCAACGCTAAGGGTTTCACGTGCAGTTTTGACTAACGCGACATTTAACTGAAATTTAACTTTGAAAAACTTATTGCATCAAATGAGTTCCTATGCAGCAGCAAGTATAGAAACACACACGAATGAAACCAGATGCAAAAATCTTACATTTGGATAAGGTGAAGTTGGTCTGACAGAATTAAGTTTCACTTGTACAGCAGCAACCACAGGCTTTACATATCCGTTTTCTGTTCTGCTTATTTCATCCTCTACCTTATTTGTTTTTTCTCCATTGACATCAAACTGGACCGATGCTTTTCTTGACTTCTTTCTTGAGTAGATATGCAAAGATGGTGGAAGAAGTGTTTCTTGTACTTCCTGCTAACCAACACCGAACAAATACAAACAACACACAAGATTCATCATTCTGTTATTTTTTCGCATCTAATTTGAAATTTCAGAACGGCAAACTTCATTAATTGTTATGGTGAGACTCAAGAAGCAAACTCAACCACAAGCCATTTAGCTAATGAGTGCATTATGCCTAAAATCCAATGTGAGTGAATGTAATTAGCGGTCGGTGAAATTCCTAGCTAGAGATTATCCAGCATGGGAACAAAGAGTAAAAGGAATTGACCTGCCAGCCCTTTTTGCCTCTTAGCCCTCCCTTGATAGCATATGCCTCTTTGAAACCACTCTTGAACAAGAGTTCAGCCGCTTTTAGAGAATTACCATCAAAGCTACCTTACACAGGAACAGATAACTCAGCGCACAGAAATGGAAGTTTATTCAGAGGGGGGCAATCTTTTCAAATTGTTAATTCCTGAGAAAAATTATTTAGAGGTGCTACAACCAGCTTTCCCAAAAAATGCAGAACTCTATTTTGCAAAAGTAGGTAAAGCTTTACCAGTTTTTCACTTTGATCCTAAAATAAATTACTTCTACTTGTCTGGGGACGACTAAATTATATAACCAGAAAAGACTACATTAGGCTACTTTACTCATTTCAGGGCATTTTCACATTTCAGTACTCACAGTGGCAACAACAGGACGGCACTAGACAACAACCCTAGATATAATGCTGATGACACTGAAGATGATGAGAATATAACAAAATACTGAGGATGCAAAAACAGAATAGCAACAAAAGTAATGATTAATACAAAGCCAAATACTATACTTTTAGAGTTTTGTTAACAACCACCCCAGATACAGCTTATTACCCTGGAAATAAGCTGTTAGTCATAATCATTGCTTTTATATTGTGAATGACAGTTTCTGATAGTAAATTAACAGCGCAGTCCTGGTTGACAACTGCCAACCCTGATAATTGTCAAAGCCCACAGTGTAATACAAAACTCCTTTCTGTTTAATTGTGATACTACTGATATATTTATACCCATCTTCAGCACAAACCAAGCAGTTCAATAGTAAGAGAAATGAAATCTCTTTTTTTTTAAGGTAACACCAGGCGCATTCCACAGGCTATATGCCAATCAGATTCGACCTTGGGACCTCTCCCTCAACCGGCAGCAATCCAACCAGTGTAACTAAGTTCAAGCCTTGAAGCAACAATGTATGCATCCATGTTAATTTCCACACATTGCATTGCGGATATTTTGCAAAGGTAGGACTCATTCAACAGTGGCATATAAGTAAGTAACTGTACTTTTCTTGCACATTCAGCTTTACAGCAAGTCAACTCTTTGAAAAAGCAGATCATAGAAATTGCAAAGGTGACAACGAGCTGTCCTCAAAGTTGTATATGATAAAGTTGCTACATTTACAATTACCAGTATTTATATAAGTTTCTTGAATATTCGCGGTCGAGGATTAGCTAAGAGAACGCAATTGAAGAAAGTAACTATAACAAATGGGTTTTTGTAGCCATACTTACTTGTCTGCAATGCAGAGAACAGTATTGCTGGGGTCACTGATATTTTTCAAAACTTCCTTCACGAAACCATCTTCATCGTCCGAAAACTCGACATACACCGTTCGTTTGCCCAAATACTTCAAATTAGGAGCGCCCAACTGAACCACACTCTGCTTCTTCCTGATATCCAAAAGCTGACAACTCGGATCATCCTTAAGCTTCAGGTATCCATCAAACGCAGAAACATACTTGCACTTCTTCGTATACTCTTGCGTCAAAGGTATCACAATGAGCCAAACCACAGCCAAACTCGCAACAAAAAACGGATACCGATTGAAGAAGTCGTCAATGGAGATCACGACTGACTCAATGTTAATCTTCCCAGGAACTTGAACTTGCTCCGCCAAAGCATCAGCTTCAGCTGCCAATGAAGAGAAAGGGTGCCACCAGGTGCCACTCAAGCCAAACAAGACAACAGGATTCACAGGATTTTTCAATAAAGATTCCATTTTGACGGTCGGAAGCCTGCCTTTGAGGGGTTTCAAGAGGTGGGCAGGTGAAAACTTGAGCAAAGAAGCTGTTTTCCGGACTGGAATGTGGTCTCCGGCGAGTTGCTTGTAATGTGTTCTCGGGGTTTTACGAGGAGGTGGCTCTGAAGTGAGGAAGAGGAACTTCTGAGGAGAAGTTAGAAAGTTGGTGCTTAACATCTCGAGCAAAGCCACCATTTTTGGGGCAGGAAGAGAGATGAGTTTGGAGGAGACCGATGCTCGGCGACGAAGGGTGAAAGAAGGTGTAGGCGGAGATAAAGATGAGGATAAGGCGCCTGACGGTTCCGAGTCTCTGGAAACAGCGACAAGGGAAATGTGCGCCTACCGCAGAGAGAATAAAAAGGTTTCATACACTCAAGGGACGTGTATCATCAATTTTAAATCAAACTGTTTTGAGAAAACTTTTTACTCCCTCTTGTCAATTTTAATAGATAAAATTTTTTAACTTTTTTCAAATGAACTCATTTGAAAAAACTATATCTATTAAAAGTGACCAAATGAAGTAGACTACAAGGGGCAAGACAACCAGCTTCTTAGAGTATGATCATGGCAATCCCCTTGCGCTTGGGCATGTATGCGCACACAACATATACACCAGGTCCAAGTCAGGTTATAATCCTTGTGAGTGGATAAGGGAGTGGGGGGTTTGAACTCATGAACATATGAATCTACCTGTAATATGAGTGTTTTAGATGTAATTTATGTCATTTAGTATTGCAATAGCACTATATTTCTAATTAACATACCCTAGTCCACTGCAGAGAGCTTACCGCCGTCAAACTTTTTATTTTGCAATGCTAACTTCTTTTCTTTTATGAAAGAAAACTTAATAAAAAAGACAGATAAGAACTACAATCGATCACAGAATGAGCAGTTCTAACGTGACGAAAATCTTCCTATATTCCATCTTCGAGTTTTTTCCATATTACCTGGCGCCAAATTGAATATTCCCATATTACCAGGTTTTTCCCGTGAAATCTCATATGAACCGGAATCTGGACTCGAAGTACCCAAAATGCCCTTTCTTCTATTTTTTTGTGCTAACACTGTGCGAAGAGGCGTGTTGTGTACAACACGAAAAGAGAGTGAAGTTCTCCGGCGATTTACATCGGCGACGTCACCGGCGACCGGCGAGTTGGAGCGGCGATTCAACCGACGGAATACACGGACGAGTTCGAGCCTATTCGCGTCCCCAATCTCGATATCAAGCTGCCCCCCTGCTGGATTTCGACGACACGACTGAGGGAGAGTGGACAAAGGCGGCGATTTGAAGCGCATCCGTCGGGATTTCTGATCTTCAACCTTCTGAAGACCCCCGCGGCTCCCTCAGCCTGCATGCAACAGGCGGATTGACCGGATTGAGCTTCGGTTGACGGCGAGGAAGACTGTGAAAGGCACCTGCGAGGAAATACACACATACAGACGAATAAACTGCGGTAAGTTACAACTATCCTTACTGATTTTAGTTTCATAAGGTCCGACATTTGAATTTTTAATTTTTACTATGAACTATAAAGTCGTGTCTGTAGTAGACACGACTTTGTATTTAGTCGTGTCCGCGACGACACGACTTTTATATTTTCGTGTTGCACCGAGGAGACATTTCTACTGACCACTATACCTCACTCCTTGCAGATGGATAAAAAAAGAGATGAGTCTATGGAGGAAATACCATCGGAAGAGGAGGAGGATCATGACTTTGTCTTGGCACCTCGGCAGCGAAATCAGAGTGGCAGGAAAAGGAAGGCTCCGATGGACCGACCAGTGAAGAGAACATATAATGCGCGACCGGCGCTGAAGACGTGTTGTCAACCGGGAGCGATGAAAAAGTGTGCGGCCCTCCTACAGCGTCACCAAAGATGTGCCCAAGTCATCAAAGAGGCTGGTTTCGCTGTCATTTTTGAAGGTGAGTACGTAGTTGTATCTCGGAACCTCCTCGACCATTTGGTCAGGTACTGGGATGAGTCGGCGAAGGTCTTCAATATCAAGGTTAGGACGCTACATTTCACAGAGGAAGATGTTGCCCTTATCACCGGATTGCCCGCAAAGGGCGAAAGAGTTGAGGTCCTCCCCTCCTTGACACGCCGACCGGAAGGTCAATTCTTCATAAAGTACTTCGCCGCGAGGAGAGCGAAAATTCCACACATTGAGGAAATCATAGACAAGCTTAGCGCGGGCGAACTGAAGATGGAAGAGGAGGACATTGCGAGGATGATCATCTGCCTCCTCTTCTGCACGGTGCTGTTTCCACACAGCACTAGAGCGGTTCATCCCTCTTTGTACCGTTACATTGACGACCTCCCAAGATTGAGGTCATACAATTGGGCTGGGGCTATACATAAGATGTTGGTTTCTGGTATAACCCATACCAGCCGACTAGTGGGTGCGAGATCGCAAGGAGAGTGCCTGGGCGGTGGATGCCTAAATGGCGCCGCATATGTCCTTCAGGTATGTAGCAATCATAGTCTTCGATCGGGAAAAAGTCTTATACAATACCACTATATATATAGTCGTATATTATAGAACACGACTATATTTATAGTCGTCTATGATAGAACACGACTACGTATATAGTCGTGTTTTTTACGACACGACCATAGTTCAATTCGTGTTGAACTTATAGCCGACTAAGGCAACCACGCATTGTTATAATGTTTTCATCTGTTTAATATGCAGATTTGGTTTTTCGAGCACACGACAATCTTCCATCCTGTCATGGGCCCTACCAGCCCACGGGCGAAAAGATGGCCAGGAAGTGGGGCCCTCATTAAAGAGGTGAAGAAAGGTGCACAGAAGAAGCACCGCATGGCCGACTATTGGACGGGAGTGTTCCACAATCTTCAAATAGGGGAGGAACTCGTCGACGTAATCAGCCCCATGGCCGGAGAGGCATATCTCCTTGCTTCGTCAACCTCAGGGGCCCCTCCTCCACGACGGCAGAGGCCGGAGAGGCCGGAAATGAAGAGGACTCCCAACCAACCTGCCTCTACTTCCTCGAGGATGGCTGCCCAGTCCACTGCAACTGCAATGGGCCGATTGGAGGGTGCCCTTCAGGGCATACAGTCACTAATTGAGATAGCTCTGTCTTCGTATGAGGAGATGAGAAGGAGAGTCGGACCTCTGCGAGAGATTCTCCACTCTATGAAGTCCTCTGCCGCCTCAGCGTCAATGCTGTTAGAAGGTCAGATCTTTGAGCATCCGAAGGAGGAGATGACTGAGGAGCCGACGAAGGAGCCAAAGAAGCGCCCCGAAATGGAGCGAAAGAAGTCATCGGTGCATCAGATGGAGCCGAAGAAGCGGCCCCAAATGGAGCCACAATCGTCATCAGTGCATCAGATGGACCCAAGGAAGCGGCCCCGTGAAAAGGAGCATAAGAAGAACACTCCTATTGGTATGCGGACAAAGGAGCTGGCAAGGAAGTCACATCTGGATTCGACGAAATGGGGTAAAGGTAAGTTGTAGACGATGATTTATTTTTTCGTGCCCCATGATACACGACTATTATATTTGGCGTGTTTAATGAGACACGACTTTGTGGTTTATCGTGTTACATAGAACACGACTATGTTTTTTATCGTGCTGCTACTACTGACATGAAGAAGTAAAATGTCATTTTAGCTCCCATCAAACGCGCGGATGAGGAAGACAAGATGGAACGGGCTGCAAAGAGATCCTCTGCCAAGATGTTTTTGAAGAAGCTCCAACCAAAATTCAAGGAAGATATGGAGCGTGCAGAAGTCGAGTCCCGTCCGACGTACAGCCGGGACCTATTCCCCCCTGGTGTAGTGATAAGGAAGCGAATGAGGACTGTCGGCTCGAGGGAATTGCAGAGGATTAGAGAAGAGGACCATATACGGAGAATGGCGGAGGAGCAGGAAAGAAGGAATAGGTCCCCTCAGCCGAAAGCTGACTCCGAACAAACCATATCCGATCGACAAGCGACCTCTATCATCGATGAGGTCATCTCTTCCATACGGCAGTCGGATATCGAAACCGTCAAGGAGGAGGTGAAGGAGGATGTGAAGGGCGGGGATGTCGACGAGGAGGAGGTGAAGGCGGATGTTCTGGAGAAGGAGACGAAGGAGGAGGAGGGGAAGGAGGAGGAGCCGAAGGAGGAGGAGGGGAAGGAGGAGGAGGTGCAGGCCGACGAAGAGGCGATGGAGAAGGAGAAGACGGAGGAGGTGAAGGAAGAGGAGGCTGAGGAGGAGAAGGCGAGGGAGGAGGAGGAGGTCACGGAGGGCACTGGCTTAACCGCATCACAGCCGGTTGACGTCGATGTCCTCCTAACCCCTCAAAAGTCTAAGTCTGTAATTGCACTCCCCGACAACTATGCCGATTCGGAGTTATGCTTCGACATGGGGGTATTGTTAGAGCGGGATAGAGTGGCAATAGATGGATGGATCGCCAATCCGAGGAAGGCTTATCCAATCCCAACGCTATGTGATGACGACTATTTATCCCTCCTACAAACAACAGAAATAAACACCAATGTAAGTAAACCTATGCTCCTCATATGTTTTTGTTGACGTAAAGTCGGTATTCGAAGACACGACTTTGCGCGTAGTCGTGTCTGTGAAATACACGACTATACGCATAGTCGTGTCTATCGAGGACACGACTAGCATGAAAATCGTATATTTAGAATAATCGACTTTTAATTGGAAGTTGTATGTTGCCTTACCGATGTGTAATGACTCTTGTGGATGTTTTTCCATAGGTTATAGATGCGTTTTTAAGTCTGTTGAGCCAGCGCAATGAGAGAAATCCGATGAAATATCCGTGGGCATTTTTTGGTTGCCACGCATTCAAAGAGATATTCGACAACGTAAGTGTTCCCTGCATAAGGAGTGATAAGTAATTAAGTATGATATTACGAGCATCGTTGTCTAAATCTCTTTCGGTTTCGCAGGAGCACCAGGAAGGGGGAAATAATGCCAAATTGGTTAAAAAGCTCGGGAGGATACTGGACGGCTTGAACAGGAACATGTTCTACGCATTTTTCCCAATCCGCACCGGCTCCCACTTCTGCCTCGTGTATGTCCATTTCCCGCACTGTGTATGGCGCTTGTACAACCCGCTGTCTGGCAGATCCCAATTATATCCGCATCACAGAAAAGCTGCTGACAAATTTACGCAGTTCATGAACGTTGTGATGGCAGGCAAGCTGGGGTGGTTTGGTTTGCTAGACTGGAAGATGACTCAGATAACCAAAGCGCCGTGGCAACAAAATTCGAAAGACTGTGGCATCTTCATCATGATGTACGTCGCGCATTTGGCGTCCAATGTGAACCCACCGGAGTTTGATCAGTCCACAATCACACGACTGTGGCGACCAGTCATCGCTTCAACCTTGATTCGGGGGGTTATTAACAGCGAGTTTGACGACGATTCCGGACAAGGCACAAAAGATGCCGTCACAGTTGCGGGTTTTTTGCGGCTTCCGGATAAAGAATAAATTGAAATTCATTTTATTCACATTATTTTAATGTACAAAGTTCATTTGCTGTAAATACCGTACTCTTTCACTGTACAAAGTTCATTTTAATGTACAAAGTTCACATAATTCCAATTCTTTTTTTGACTCATATCAGATGTAGACAAAATATCGCAAGCATGAATGTGAATACGGCCTTCATACAACAGGTCTACGTATATAATCGTCTCTGATGGAAAACGACTACGCATATAATCGTCTCTGGTACAACACGATTACGTATATAATCGTCTCTGATGGAACACGACTTTATATATAGTCATGTTTCACAATACACGACAGTATAGATGTTAATTTGGGTAGGCCGTCTGCGCTATACAAGAATTTGACTACATCCTAAGTGAAGAATGGTGGGGGCTGAGGTAAGCCGGAGCGGCGTACATGCGCTGTCTCGTTCGTAGTCAGTTCGCCTTGTTGCGGAAGTTTTCGTTTCCTGCGCGACCGATTTTCTTTCAGAGCCGGGCTGTTAGTGCACTTTGTACGGTTGTGACCAACTTCACGACAATTTCCACATTTCGAACGTGGCCTTGCAGGTGGATCGGGCTGTGACTCAATTCTCTTTGTCTTTCTCCTGCCCTTCTTTGGAGCTTCAAGCCTTGGCGGTTTGCATTTGAATAAAACGCCGTAATTTCCCCACTGACTTCTGTCTAAAGTAGGGAACACTACTTCTTCGTACGTGCTGCGGTACGTACTTGCGCAGTACCACTTCTCACAATATTCTACCGCTTCCAGACTCCTCTCATCAATACATGCTATGGCGTGCTTGCATGGAAGTCCCATGCTCTGGAAGAAGCCGCATGTGCATGTTCTATTCGTAAGGTCAACAACATCCTGATGCGAAAACATGAACAACATCAGTGTCTTCCAAGGATACTCGTGTCGTCGAAGACACGACTGTATGACTAGTCGTGTCTTCGAGAAGAAGCCGCATGTGCATGTTCTATTCGTAAGGTCAACAACATCCTGATGCGAAAACATGAACAACATCAGTGTCTTCCAAGGATACTCGTGTCGTCGAAGACACGACTGTATGACTAGTCGTGTCTTCGAAGACACGACTTTGTTATAGTCGTCTCTTACAGAAAAACAAATTTATGCTTACCACATGGTATAAAGATGTCACTTCAAACTGGCGTAATGATAGCGGTTGAACTCGAACTGTTCCAGCACTCTGATTCCTCATCTGATTGATATGATTCTGTGCATATTTTGTTAACGGAGTCGGTAGGCCGTCTGCTTCTATTCGGCGTCTCTGAAAATGGACGCTTGTGGTCGCCCGCGTTTGCTCGATCAACCGAGTTATTGGCCAAAACCTTGCCTTTAGAAGCATATTATTTACACTTTCTGACGCGTTCGGCGTGAGAGTGCCGTACCTTTTACCCGGATATTCTACGTTCGCCCAATGTGTTTTCGGAATATTGTCAACATATTTCCAGGCCGCCTCATTGTGTTCTTTCATCTTCTCCATCGTTGCGTCGAATTCTGGTCTCCTGAAGCATTTTGCAGCTCGGAATAGAAGTTCCTTCAGATACTTATCCTTCCAAGTATTAAGCATATTTGCGGCCATATGCCGTAGGCAAAACCCATGGTGAGCCTCGGGAAAGACATCGCCGACCGCTCTCAGAAGGCCCTTCTGTCTATCAGAGACAATAGTGTCCAGGGATGCCGGGGGGTCCGTAAAGAGAAAACATTTAAGTAAGGTGAGGAACCACGTCCTGTACAAGTGAGAGACAAGCATATTAAACATAGAATGCTTCAGGTTGTTACAAGGTCGTCTATAAGCAAAAGACGACTGTATGAGTAGTCGTGTTTTCGACGACACGAATGTGTGCCCAGTCGTGTCGTCCAAAACACGACTATTAGAATAGTCGTCTTTCCTGCTTCTAAACTTACCACGTTTTGATATTCTCTTTATCCACAATTGCATATGCAAGACACATTAATTGTTGATTGCCGTCGATTGCTGTAGCAACCAATAATACTCCAGGGTACTTTCCTTTTAGGAATGTTCCATCAAGCGTGAGCAACGGTCTCAGTGTTCTTCGGAATGCTCTTGCAACCGGGCCGAACATCCAAAACACACGTCTGAAGTCGTAGCCGGCTAACTCAATTGGGATATCAGGTATATCAGCTGATCTTTCTATGACCACATGTGTACCTGCGTTAGACCGCTCTAATTCCCTTCCGTAATGTGACAAAATACGATAAGCTCTTCAGGGTTTTATGGAGTTTGAATCCTTATGGAGGCCATGACATTTCCTCGCAATCCAGAGGTGAGAAGCCAATGGATGATCTTTCGAACTTAGAGAAGTGTCACATGTATGCCGTTCTTCCCTCCTTGTTACGCTGACTCCATCAAGTCTGTTCGATGCTCGTATGTACCACTTGCACCCCGAAACCTTGCAACTTGCAGCGAATGTGTCCTTGCTCTCATTCGCTACTTTGAACATGAACTTCCTCTTGATTGCCAGATCAGTTAGAACCATCTTGAACTGCTTGACGCTTTCGAATCTAGCCCCCAAGGTAAGTTGTGCCTCGTAGTCTTCTGCTTGCAAACTTCCGGTCAACATCGTCTCCTCTTCACAATGTTTTGAAGGACCGGCATGTGCAGAATAGGTACCCCAATCCCAACCACCATCACCCTCAATATTGAGATAGTCATCGTCCTCCGACGCGACAGATTTCCCTTTACATGTGTCTCCTGCCGTGGGACCTCTAGAAGTTGATGTTCCCGTGTGATATGGCTGGCTGAAATGTGGTACTGTAAGAGGCTCATCCCACTCATCTGCAGACCACGGTAATTCATCTTCATCCAACAATTCTTCTTCATCTGGACTGGAATCTTCATCTTCATCTTCACCTTCTTCTCCATCTCCGAAACTGCGGGAAAAAAGATGTATGAATGGACTTGACAAAACGATAGCACGTACTATGAGGTATTGTCTTATGCAACACGAATTGATTTATAGTCGTCTACGATGAAACACGACTAGGTATATAGTCGTGTTCAATACGGCACGATAAAATTTTTAGTCGTGTACTATTATAGTCGACTATAATAGCACACGACTTGCTTGTATCCGCGCCTTAGAAGTCTCACCTCGCATAGTCTCCATCTCTTCCTCCTTCGACTGCTGATGCGGGTGTCTTATTGCCCGGGCTAGACGGCCTCTCCGGCGGTGTGTTACTGGCCGGCATCACTTCTGCCTCTGGTAGCCTCTCCTTCTCCTTATTTGCATTGGCATTTATTTCCTTATTGAGAGTCGAAGTCTCCATGTTATTGCCCGTAGAAGTCCACTCCACGTACATGCGGAGTAGTCCATTTGTGCCTTGCTTGCTCTTGTGAAGTAAAAATATTGACTCCACGTCTTTATCGTCTTCAAGGACAAATGTGTATTCTTCAGAGTCAACACGATATGACAAAGTTAATGTACCAGGTGTAGACTTAAGCGGTAATCTTTCTTCCACTAGCTGCAACAGTTCCAGGTACTTTACTCGTGTATCTATAGGCAGGAGCTTCCGTTTCCCGCCCACGTACTTAGCAGAATTTGTCAAAACTCCATCGTAGTGTAAACAAAGAACTATCTTCTCCATCCGTACTTGCCATTAAAAAACCGAAATAGGTTAAAAATCCGTGAGACACGATATATTGAAAACCGTATATGAGTGAAAAGCAACGTCTATGAGTCGTGTTTCATCAAACACGACTAGTGTTACAGTCGTGTCGACACGACTGTAACAATAGTTGAAAACTTGCTAAGTTTTGAACTTTCTTCTCTGGAACCAACTTTCATGATAGAAATCGTCGTATTTTAACTTCACCTAAGAGTTTTTCGATGTACCTTGCCTCCGTTGAAGTTGTTTTCCAATACCCGATCTTTCCCGCTCGTTTTCCCGCTTGTTGCCGTGAAGATGACCTTTTCGGAGTTCGACGGCGCCGGCGCCGGCGCCGGCGATGATATGGGCGGAGCGGCCGGACGGAACGCCTTCTTCTCCGACTAACGGCAGCTTCTCCGGGTAGTCACTCCCTTTCCGGGTAATATGGAAAACCAAAGTGTGGGTGCTATACCTAAACCTAAGGGCATTTTTGGTACTTTCCGGGTCATATGGAAGGAAGAAAAGGATTCCGGGTAATATGAGAAACCGATGTTTGGCGCCAGGTCAGACGTAAAAAGCTCTCCATATTCCAAGGCCAATCCTTTACTGAACGAGCAAGATGATGAGCCACTTGATTGCTCTCCCTATGAATGAATCGGAAACTAATGAACGAAAAGGATGAAAAGATAAAAGATAGCTTGGCTTGATCAATGAAATGAACCCATAGCTGTCCTGAAGGTTCAGAAGAATTGAGCTCGTTAATAACATTTAAGCAGTCTCCACCAATGATTGCCACCCAGAATCCTTGCTCAGCAGCAAGTGAAATGGCCTGAACTGCTGCCATGGCTTCAGCTGCTTCAGCAATGCTAGCATTTATAGGTTGATAAAAATATTATTTTTCCAATTGATGAAGTTAAATTTTCAATACACAAACAAGTTGTTGTCCTTCCAAATAACCCCTTAATGCCAGAATTGTTAACATGGAGTTTGAAATAAGGGCATGCACACCAAGAATTGTTTCATACGTGGGTCAGAATACATCCTCGGCCCATAACACCAAGCCCAGTTTTTCTGATCTTTAATCACAAAAGGGCCTGTTTTAAGGTTCTCTTCCATCTTCCCAACTTTTCTCTTCCCTGCCAAATATAACAGATCTTCTATAAAACCCACCACTAGACATTCTAGATTACAGTGAGGTTTATTTTGGAGATATTAATGGTCAAAGCTGGGAATGTTACTAGAAGAGCAAAAATGTTTCGCTAGACCACTATACCTTGCGTGGCTCAATAGCAAGCTTGTTATCTTCTATGTGGAATGCCTCAAAACCAAGTGGTGCTAAGACCTTCTCGTAACTGCAAAAGAATGGAATGAAACTTTCACGGAGAAATGACACTGGAATCATGGGCAAAGTTCAACATCAAATTGATTCTAGAATTTGTTTGATACTACCAAATTGACTAATATCTATAAGAGACAATAAAAGAGAGTGTTAGAATTATTCAATACACAACTATCAGTCATGAGAGCAACTGTTCAAAGTAGTTCACTTGGTTTCTTTTTCCCCTCAAATCTCCATCATAATCATTATTAAGAAGCGCCTTTTCCATACTATTTGAGGACAGTGGCATGGATCTTATGCCTTAGACTTTAAAAAGATACAGGCATATGTTATTGGAAATTACCTAGAAAAGAAGACAATATCAGAAAATTCAACCCCCATGGTTTATTCTAGTATCACTTACTAAAGATGAGGAGTATAGTGATGCGGAATAAGTGTAGTTATTTATGGTTATCTTGGTGTTTCAAGTCTGATTAGGTCATTTGGTCTATAATCATGGGGTGGTTTAGTCTTTAACTCTATAATTAGGCTTTGCTATATAAGCCTTCAGAATAATTGTCATTCTCAGTTTTGGAGTTGAATAAATAGCATTTTCTCCCAAACTCAATTTTTTCTAGCTTCAGCTTCCGTTTCCCGCCTTTGTGTTACTGTTTGACTACGGGTTCTCATATCATGCACAAGGCAAAGATTTCCAATAAGCTTCTCCATCATATAGTAGACATCATACAATATAAATGTGAAAGATAATTACTCAGCCACGGAAACTTTGTATGGAGGCCCCCCAACATGATCATCAATCTGTCAAGGCAATAAAACAGCATTTACTCAGTCAAATTGCTTGACAGCGTTTCTTAAGAGTCTGAAAACAGCAACTAAAAAGGTGAATTGTGTACACACAACCACATTACAGTGAAGAGCACATCCATTCCCTACAACACACTTTCCTGCCTCTCAGTAAATATAAATTCAGGAGAAAACTTTCTTTAAATCCCACTTCACAACATACATCAATTGCTGCAACTGGTGACGACAAAATATCAAAGGGAAAAGAGAGAGAAGATAATCCTCATTTATACCTAATACCAACTATTTAGGGTCACCAACAGACTCTACCCTACCCGTCAGATGGGGCAAAACAACAGTGAATACAACAAAAGACTGAGTCATACTGTCGACTCACTAACTGACACTACTTTAAAACATCACAAATCAAAAGGAGACATAGGATGATCTTTACAGGGAACATCAATGTTATAAGCTCTCCACCAGGTTTCAGAAGATCTAGAATTTGGTTTGCCCATGCTGGACGCATGTCTGGTTCAATTGCACAAAAGAATCTACAAGATACACACACATCAAATGTGAGGCATGAAAGAATAAAAAATTCCTCTATTACCAAACAAAGATTAAACTAGAAAGTAGAAACCTATACTCAGATTCAGCCAAAAACTTACGTATAATCAAATACCAGGTCAAACAACTGAGATGGATGCCAGTTGAAGAAATCTTCTTTCACAAAGGTGAAATAGTTTGCATTTGGCAGTGAGGAAGACAACTAGATAATCATTTGATGCAAAGAGTAAGATATTCTTTTTTTGATAATTAATGAGTAAGATATTCTTAAAAAGAATAATTAAACCAAGAATAGAGAAACTATACGAAAAATCTCACAATAGCAGGCTACAACTCATTCAGTGAAAAGCATAAAAAATATTAAAAATCCAGAAAAAAATCACCTTTTTTGGTGTTTTTCTAAATAGCAAAATGTAGTACTCTAGGTGTGTAATCAAATGGATTTTAGTACATAGACAACTTATGCCGATTGAGAAGACAGACTACATAAAACCTGTGACCTAATAAAGATTAGCGCCATTTATATCAGTTCTCACTGATATACAGAGAATATGCACTATTTATACACCTTTATACCTATTTGCTAGTGTAATTTATTACTAAAATAAGAATAAGAGCATGTGTTTTAGTATTAGGTTGATAATTGATACTTTAATAATTAATTTAAAAATTTAGATGTGTTACTCATTTTAATTGAATTATATTATAGTGCGCGTTTAAGATTCGGCTTAATGCAGATCGTCGAATTGAAGTACGGCGCACGTTTATACGAAGATATCCAAGATCCGACGGTTAGAAAAGCTTAAGCGGGTTTTAAAAGTTCCAAAATGCATTTAAGACGAAAGATCAAAATCAGAACTCATTAGAACTGCCGATTTGCATCCAAGAAGGAGACGGGTTTTGACTTAAAATGAAGAGTCGTCCGGATGAGATCCGATGAAGGAGATTGAGACGACAAGTTTTGAAACAAATAAAAGAAAAAAAAGAAAGAAAACAAAATTAGCCCGAGGCTTCGGGCTTGGGCGTTCGAATTGGAAGGCTAGAGCTTGAAAGCTCGTTCGAGAAATCAAAGAGGAGGTGAGCTGGTAGATTTGGGTCAATACGAATCTAGAAAGGAAACATGCTGATTTGGGTAATTCTGATTCCGGATTTTAGACAAGGAATCAGCAACTCGGATTTGGGCCGGATTTTGGGCGAGATTTGGGTCAATCCAAAATGGAAATGAACTGATTTTGGGCACTGACTTTGGTTGGCTATAGAATAAGAGAACATTAGGAAAAAAGGGGAAGGTTTCACCTTTTTGGGGGGCTTCTACAGTGCTACTACAATATAAACGATTGGGGAGGACGATGACCAATACTGCTACAGGAGAGCTGTAATCAGTGAATGGTGTTTTCGTCGCACATTCTGCCAATGACTTCTCCGAATAAGGATTTTCATTCTATTAGCATCACTAGCTAATTCTTTCGTTAGGTTAGGGCTAGATGAAATTGTTATAAAACATGTTATTAATTTCTAAATCTTTATGTTTGAGTTTTATCCAATAGAATATTTCTATAGTTCTATTTTTTTGAATTTATCTTTCATTTATTATGTCATGCACTTTGAATAGTTAAAATTATCAGTAAGTTTGAATGATAAGTTTATGCTATTAATTGAAATTAAGTATTGCTCTTTCATTAAATATTGTCTACGAATACATGTAATGCTTAAATATTGCCTAAGCCTAATCTCTCAACTTAATTTTTACACTTTTTAAAACAGTTTTGCTTTATAAGTTTGATTTCATTTTATCTACAGCAAAATCTGATTCATAGTTTAGTTATAATTAACGATTTTATATTCTAATTTTTCCATATATGCTTTCCCCGTGGTTCGACCTCGGACTCACTAGTAGAATTTATTTTTCAGTCTTTACTTTGCAACCTGTTCTTTCTAATTTCTACCAACGCTTAGGTAAACAATATTTAAGTGTAGCACTCAGTAGTAGATTTTATTTTTCAGTCTTTACTTTCCAACATGTTCTTTCCAATTTCGAAATTAACGATTTGAGATTCGTAAAAGCTGAGTAAGATGGATATATGTAGCTATTCCACCGTAGCTTTACCTCTCTTGCTTTCTTAACAGCAGTTTCTGATATGTCCAGACCTACAACATAACGATCAGGTCCAGCAATAGCAATCACGTCATGACCCTGTCATGTACAGAAAGAAAAGACACTGCTTCAATCTCACACAGTGTTCGTAATATACACAGGCACCAGCTGAATATGTAAGAATTGCACAGGGAAGAAAACTTGTAGGAAAAATATTAAGAAAATTCATAAGCTTATATTACGAACTACTCACACTTCCACATCCAGGGATTAGTGCCCTGCCCTTGGTCAGTGTTCCTGTTTGGAGAAGATGAAGAATCACAGGTGTCGGCTGCCCCAAGTCCCATGGGGTCAATTTTTCCTCCCAGCATTTTTCCCAACCATCTGGTTTGCCCAAGGAAAAGCAGATTCTATATAATAAAAAAGACATTCTCCAAATCTAAAACAATGAAATCTTGAAAACAAGGAACGACAGGTAATAAAGGGATATCCACACAGGAAGATAACCAAATCAACCAAAGCTCGTATGCCTTTAATCTAACGTTACTCTAGCCTAAACCAGCTATAGTGACAGGATGATAAAACGTAAACGCACACACAACCAGTTAACATGAATGCCCTGTAAGTTCACAAAAGTGATTGTTAGAGAAGTTAACATCCTAAAAGGCAAAAACTCAGCCAAAACTCTGGAACATCCACCAAATCAAACTTTACCTATCAAACCAAAAAGAAACAATATTTCCTAGATATTAACGCATGTCAAACATCCCTGCGACCCCATTGACGCAAATACACGAACAGCCAGAGATCAAATCTCAGAAATGGAAGAAACCTGCACCAAAGCCCAGCTACCGATGATCGAAACAGGACAAGACATCACCACCATACAGCGAAAACAGTAAGCGAAGCTTGACGGCAGACACAATGTATGAACAACCCACGTTCTCATTCGTCATGAGAAGACATACCACGCCCACCAGTACCCACCTGCTGGGGCGCCGGTGTTGATTGTGGCCTGTATTTTGGCGACATGGGTATTGACTTTGGGATTCTCCGAGCGCTCGTCGGCGTCGCGGCTGCTCATTCTCCCCGTCCTCAGGTGGGTTCTAGTTGAAAGAAGGTGCTGCTTCTGGGGAGGTGATAAACAAGGGCGGTGGTGGCTCAACAGCATAAGCACGTCGGGCAGGAAGGAGCTACAGCGCGACCACGGGCGGCTGCGCATCTTACACACGTGTGTGCGCCTTTGACTTTTGAAGCCTACCCTTTCTTGTCAGTAACGGTTTTTATTTGACTCTGTGGTGTTTCAGGGTTAGTGGATAATCACATAGTGGATTTTTGAGATTTTTCACGATCCAAACGGCCCTAAATTTGGTGTGACCGCTCCATATGATAATGACTCTAAAGGTGATGAATTTAGTGAAAGTCCACTGGACCTAATTCACCATTTTCAAAGGAAATTTCAGTGAATATGGTAAAAGGTGAGTGATAACTCCCTCTTTAAGCTGAATTTTTAATTTATCTATTCACACCTCCCTACGGTGAATGCAGTTCAGGTGATTTTTCAACTTTCCTAACCAAACCACCTTCATGTGAATTGACACTAAATTAATAGAAAATTTTGATTATTTCACCATTCAAACAGACCCTTTCTAAATCAGGGAAGAATTGCAAAATGCATGTCATTGTAGCATTTCCCTATTTTGTTTGGCAATATTGTGATTACTCCCTCGGGTCATTTTTAATATTTTAATAGATAGAGTATTTTTTCAAATATACTAAAAGATTAGTATAGAGTATTTTTTCAAATATACTAAAAGATTAGTTCATTTGAAAAAAATTGTATCTATTAAAAGTGACAGGAGGGAATAATACTTGTTCAACAAAACAAAAAAGAAGTTTTGTACTCCATAGTCTTTTTGGCAAATTATTGTAGCTATTGTGAAAGAAAGTGATCGCGTCTGCATGAGCAGAGTCAGCAAGAGAGTGGTAAGGGTGGGTGGGTGATTCAAACCCATCTCCCACCCCCTAATTTGCTGCCTGATTTGAGACCTGCACCTTTGCTCACATAGATGTATGTGAGCTATAATTAATATTAATATTTAATTTTTTAAATTATTCTAAAATTAATTTATTTTTAAAAATTAAATAAGAAAAAGTTTAAATGAGACTAATCTCATGCAGCTTGCATGAACTTAAGTAATCTCAAGCTGTCGGATCTTAATCGAAGAGCTCTAGGTGTTCATTCTAACTCACATACTGATTTGACACCCATTGTCGGATCTAAATTCGCCTGCTCGAGATGACTTTGCTCATGACCTTTATCAAGTAAACTGGACTCAATTAAATATTAGTACTAATTTCGGACTCAGGGAGTATAAATGGGATTAAAATAAAGGTCTTACCTGTATCCAACGAAGCCAGTCTCTATTTGCAAATGAGTTTAATTTATTAGACCCGTACTGAAAAACAGAGTCCACCCCCCTCTTCCGGTGTTTGTTGACCATGAGCCATGTGATGATGGACCTGTGTATTAAAAAATGTACACAAGCGTCATTGGACAGAGGGAGTATTATTGTTGGACTTTGCATATGAAAGAGCCCTATATAAACAGCGGTGTGATTTTGATCTCGGGCTTTATTACATGGTCGCTGACTCGCTATGCGCCACCCCTTTTACATGGTCGTTGGTTGTCCATTGTCGGTATATTTTCAGATGGTCGATAACCGCTTGCTGTGTATGAGGGTGGGTGGGCTGGCTAAACCGCAGAGTGAAATCTATGCTTCAGTAAAGATAAAGCTCGTTTTCTATCCCCCTGCAATTAACAAACACCACTCCCCCTCTTTGCTTCACACACACGAAAAGAAAAAATATGCCACAAAAGAAAGGACGACGGCAGAAAACTGAAGAATCCTGCAAGGAGTCCCACGAACGAATGTAACTCTGTATTTACCACTTGATTGACATAAATCAAAGAAGTACAAATGAATTAACACAAGAATACTAATGCATAGATTTCACCTTTTTCTACCATCCACTACCTTGTGTACATTAACCAATCAATGATATGGACAAAACAGATTTAAGTACATCGGGCAAAAAGGAAATAACTTGTGCTTCTTTCCTTCGCAAAATTTCTTGTTTCCTTTCAAGTAGGAGGGGTTTGTCTCCCTTCTTAACTGGAGCTATTAAATAATAAGACTAATCAAGGTAAAAGAGAGTGACAATCTTTCTCATTTCCTTTGCTTCTTGGCATGTTTCCACTTTCCATTAACAACTTACTGTCATGGAAGGCAAAGCAAATTACTTGCTGCACATGTGAAAGGATGTCCCTGTTACAAAACCTGTTGTTTCATCAAAACTAACTGTATTAGGAAAAGAACAAGGTAAGCGGCAACTTTTTCACATGCAAAGGAAAATTGCTATAAGAAGATTATAGAACACTTGTGATTTCTTGCTTTTTCCTTCTTTAAAAAAGAAGAGTCAATTTCTCTTTTTCACTGGCATCGTTGGTAGGTAAATTCTTCAGTTGAATGCTACAAAACACCACCATAATCTGAACAGCAATGTTTCAAGCTAAACAATACTAGTAGAAGTCAGCAATGAAATATAATAAACAAACAAACTCCCAGCTGAACCCCCATAAAAGGCCATGACATGATGACAATCTAAAACTCCGCTTTAAAATACCTGCCACATCCTAAAAAAGTGGGTAGGTGTTAATTGCACTACCTACTCTTTTAGGACGTGGCAAGTATTTCAGGACACAGGGAGTATATGTTATGCATACATCGTCAATTTATATAGCACAGTGATACACAAACACCTAGTTCATCACGTGATAGTTTGGAGAAAAACCTGCTAGCTTCAATTAGAGGTAGATGATCATTATATGGCTTCTCAATTAGATTTTTAACCTGCAAAGGAACACAGATTACATGAGAAAACACTACATGCACAATGATGAGTAAAAAGCTAGGACAACAAGGAGATATCTTCACTAGTTCATCGTCCGAAAACTCGGCATACACCGTTCGTTTGCCCAAAGACTTCAAATTAGGAACCCATCAAACGCAGACACATACTTGCATTTCTTCGTATACTCTTGCGTCAAAGGTATCACAATGAGCCAAACCACAGCCAAACTCGCAACAAAAAACGGATACCGATTGAAGAAGTCGTCAATGGAGATCACGACTGACTCAATGTTAATCTTCCCAGGAACTTGAACTTGCTCCGCCAAAGCATCAGCTTCAGCTGCCAATGAAGAGAAAGGGTATGATCTATACATGAAATATATATTTTATTATCTCTTAAACTTATGTTTATGCTAGTATTAGATTAAAATTTATGCTCCTTTAATATAGTTTTTGGGTTTTGTAGGAAATAAGAGTAAAACGCAGAAATGGGGTGAAACGCGACTCTAAAGATTAAATATTAATTACTTCGATTGCATACCTTTAATGGAACTAATTTAAGCTTCATGTTAAAGTACACGAAGTCAGCTTTCCAACGCCACTGACTGTTCGCAATTCGAAGTTCTGAGCAAAAAGTTATGATCATTTGAAATATTGCATGCGAAAAAGACATAATTAAAGAGAAGAACCGTCAAGATGAGATTGGATGGATGAGATCGATACAACGGGTTTTTAGTTTAATAAAGAAAAAAAAAGAAAAAGAAAAGGATGAGAACCGGTCTGGTCCGGTTTGGGAAGAAAAATAAAAATAAAAAAATAAACCAACCCGAGCCATCGGCTCGGGTGTTCCAGACGATCGGGGTGTCTTCGTTCTGGAATAGAGGAGGGAGTAATGCATCGGCGAGCAGAATGGCCGGCGGTAACGGCGGAATGATGCCGGCGATGACTTTCACGGCGACCCTGGACTCGATTCCGGCGGCTTCGACAAGAGTCGGCTGGGCGGCGCTCATGCTGGCGGCGGAGCAGATGAGAATGACGGCGATGGGTCTGTCTGTGGCAGAACGACGGCTATGGCGACCGGAGCTAGAGCAGATCGATGATAGGCCTGAGCTTGCTGCGGTAATGGCGACGGCAGGATCAGGCGGGCCGGCGTGAAAGAGGAGAAATCGCGCTCAAATTAGGAAACAGAAAAAAAAAACAGAGGAGTTAGCTCGATTTGGGACTCTTTAAAACAGATTTGTGCTTCGATTCCACGGCGGATTTGGGCTTATCTCGAAGAGAAATTGACGGGAAGAGGACTCTCATATCGAAATCTATAAAAACCGAGAGAAGGTGAGGAAGGCAGGACTGGTTTTTGGGACGAGAACAGAGCTTGCTGAGATTTTTTTACAAAGAACGACAGAGGATTTCCGGGAGCAAAATCAGACACTTTGGGTGCTATTCTCCGCCGGATTTCGACAAGGTTTTCGCCGGAGGAAGAAGACAGTGAATAGTGCTACTACAGTGCTACAGTACCGGGAGTAGTAATTTGTGAACCATTTTTCTGCAAATGGCTTTTTCGACAAATCAGGCTATTTCTTTCTCTTATTCCATGTCTGGCTAATTTTTTTATCAAGGCTAGATGAAGCCTTAAATTTGTATTTCCTACTCTTAGTTGTTTAATTTAATGAAAGTTGATAATGATTCTTTATGCTTAATGCGATTTCATTATTGTTTCTCTTAAGTGCTTTGATCGAGACTTAATGAATGATTAATGAAATTTGATCTTGATATATCCTGTGTCTAGATAATAACGGGATTATGATTAATTCTATGCCCGGCCAAGGATAGAGTTAGTTATATTAATTTATAGTGGATGAATTTTTCGTGTCTGGACAAGAACGTGTAGTTCATTCACTGGTAATTTGTGTGTCCGGCCAAGAGCATAAATTACTGTATCTTATCAATTTGTGGAGATAATAATTGAGAGTAGTAATTGCATGTTTAGTGGTGGATTCGACGCTTTGATATTATCATTCATCTGATTTCTTATTAAAGTTTATTTTCTTTAGTTAATTAAATCATAAAAATTCAATCTTTTCATTAGAATTAGATTAATCTACCAAGTCCTTTGGGTTTGACCTCGTTTCCACTAGACTATACTGAGTCTCGTGCGATTGCGAGTAAATACTTAAAAATTCAATCAATCAGGGTACCACCAGGTGCCGCTCAAGCCAAACAAGACAACAGGATTCACAGGATTTTTCAATAAAGATTCCATTTTGACGGTCGGAAGCCTGCCTTTGAGGGATTTTGAGAGGTGGGCAGGTGAGAACTTGAGCAAAGAAGCTGTTTTCCGAACTGGAATGTGGTCTCCAGCGAGTTGCTTGTAATGTGTCTTCTGGGTTTTACGAGGGGGTGGTTCTGGAGTGAGGAAGAGGCACTTCTGAGAAGTTAGAGAGTTGGTGCTTAACATCTCGAGCAAAGCCACCATTTCTGGGGCAGAAAGAGAGATGAGTTTGGAGGAGGCCGATGCTCGGCGACGAAGGGTGAAGGTGGAGACGGAGATACTGTGAAAGATGAGGATAAGGCGCCTGATTGTTCCGAGTCTCTGGAAACGGTGACAAGGGAAATGTGCGCCTACCGCAGAGAAAATAAAAAGGTTTTCATACACTCAAGGAGGTGTATCATCAATTTTAAATCGAAGTGTTTTGACAAAACTTTTCACTCCCTCCGGTCACTTTTAATAAAAGTTTTTTAACTTTTTTCAAATAAACTCATTTGAAAAAGCTGTATCTATTAAAAGTGACGGAAAAGGAGTATTTTATCTGTGTTCTTTTTTAGAGAGAGGAGTGTGAGTATTTAGGACCCGACTACAAGGGGTATGACAACCAGCCTCTTAGAGTATGGTCACGGCAATCCCCTTGCGCATGGGCATGTACAAGCACACAACATATACACCAGGTCCAAGACAGGTTATAATCCTTGTGAGTGGCTAAGGGAGTGGGGGTTTTGAACTCATGAGCACATGTATCTACCAGTAATATGAGTGTGTTTAGATGTAATTTATGTCATTTAGTATTGCAATATTGCAATAGCACTATATTTCTAATTAACATACCCTAGTCCAGTGCAGAGTGCTTACCGCCGTTAAACTTTTTATTTTGCAATGCTAACTTCTTTTCTTTTTATGAAAGAAAACTTAATAAAAAAGACAGATAAGAACTACAATCGATCACAGAATGAGCAGTTCTAACATGACGAAAATCTTCCTATATTCCATATTCCAAGACCAATCCTTTACTGACCGAGCAAGATGATGAGCCACTTGATTGCTCTCCCTATGAATGAATCTGAAACCAATGAATGAAAAGGATAAAAAGATAGCTTGGCTTGATCAATGAAATGACCCCATAGCTGTCCTGAAGGTTCAGAAGAATTGAGCTCGTTAATAACATTTAAGCAGTCTCCACCAATGATTACCACCCTGAACCCTTGCTCAGCAGCAAGAGAAATGGCCTGAACTGCTGCTATGGCTTCAGCAATGCTAGCTTCTATAGGTTGATAAAAAATATTATTTTTCCAACTGATGAAGTTAAATTTTCAATACACAAACAAGTTGTTGTCCTTCCAAATAACCCCTTAATGCCAGAATTGTTAACATGGAGTTTGAAATAAGGCCATGCACACCAAAAATTATTTCATAAGTGGGTCAGAATACATCCTCGGCCCGTAACACCAAGCCCAGTTTTTCTGATCTTTAATCACAAAAGGGACTTTTATGAGGTCCTCTTCCATCTTCCCAACTTTTCTCTTCCTTGCCAAATATAACAGTTCTTCTATAAAACCACCACTAGACATTCTAGATTACAGTGAGGTTTATCTTGGAGATATTAATGGTCAAAGCTGGGAATGTTACTAGAAGAGCAAAAATGTTTCACTAGACCACTATACCTTGCGTGGCTCAATAGCAAGCTTGTTATCTTCTATGTGGAATGCCTCAAAACCAAGTGGCTGTAAGACCTCCTCGTAACTGCAAAAGAAGGGAACGAAACTTTCACAGAGAAATGACACTGGAATCATGGGCAAAGTTCAACATGACATCAAATTGATTCTAGAATTTGTTTGATACTACCAAATTGACTAATATCTATAAGAAACAATAAAAGAGAGTGTTAAAATTATTCAATATACAACTATCAGTCATGAGAGCAACTGTTCAAAGTAGTTCACTTGGTTTCTTTTTCCCCTAAAAAATCACCATCATAATCATTATTAAGAAGCACCTTTTCCATACTATTTGAGGACAGCGACATGGATCTTATGCCTTCGACTTTAAAAAAATACAGGCATATGTTATCAGAAATTACCTAGACAGGAAGACAATATCAGAAAATTCAACCCCCATGGTTTATTCTAGTATCACTTACTAAAGATGAGGAGTATAGTGATGCGGAATAAGTGTAGTTATTTATGGTTATCTTGGTGTTTCAAGTCTGATTAGGTCATTTGGTCTATAATCATGGGGTGGTTTAGTTTTTAACTCTATAATTAGGCTTTGCTATAGAAGCCTTCAGAATAATTGTCATTCTCAGTTTTGGAGTTGAATAAATATCATTTTCTCCCAAACTCAATTTTCTCTAGCGTGAGCTTCGGTTCCCCCGCCTTTGTGTTACTGTTTGACTACGGGTTCTCATATGACGCACAAGGAAAAGATTTCCAATAAGCTTCTCCATCATATAGTAGACATCATACAATATAAATGTGAAAGATAATTACTCAGCCACGGAAACTTTGTATGGAGGCCCCCCAACATGATCAGCAATCTGTCAAGGCAATAAAACAGCATTTACTCAGTCAAATTGCTTGACAGCGTTTCTTAAGAGTCTGAAAACAGCAACTAAAAAGGTGAATTGTGTACAGACAACCACATTACAGTAAAGAGCATGTCCGTTCTCTACAACACACTTTCCTGCCTCTCAGTAAATATAAATTCAGGAGAAAACTTTCTTTAAATCCCACTTCACAACATACATCAATTGCTGCAACTGGTGATGACAAAATATCAAAGGGAAAAGAGAGATAAGATAATCCTCACTTATACCTAATACCAACTATTTATGGTCACCAACAGACTCTACCCTACCCGTCAGATGGGGCAAAACAACCGTGAATACAACAAAAGACTGATTCATATTGTAGACTCACTAACTGACCCTACTTTAAAACATCACAAATCAAAAGGAGACATAGGATGATCTTTACAGGGAACATCAATGTTATAAGCTCTCCATCAGGTTTTAGAAGATCTCGAATTTGGTTTGCCCATGCTGGACGCATGTCTGGTTCAATTGCACAAAAGAATCTACAAGATACACACATTAAATGTGAGGAAGAAAAAAATTCCTCTATTACCAAACAAAGATTAAACTAGAAAGTAGAAACCTATACTCAGATTCAGACAAAAACTTACGTATAATCAAATATCAGGTCAAACAACTGAGATGGACGCCAATTGAAGAAATCTTCTTTCACAAAGGTGAAATAGTTTGCATTTGGCAGTGAGGAAGACAACTAGATATTCATTTGATGCAATGAGTAAGATATTCTTAAAAAGAATAATTAAACCAAGAATAGAGAAACTATACGAGAAATCTCACAATAGCAGGCTACAACTCATTCAGTGAAAAGCATAAAAAAATTTAAAAATCCTGAAAAAATCACCTTTTTTGGTGTTTTTCTAAATAGCAAAATGTAGTACTCTAGGTGTGTAATCAAATGGATTTTAGTACATAGAAAACTTATGCCGATTGAGAAGATAGACTACATAAAATTTGTGACCTAATTAAGATTAGCGTCATTTATATCAATTCTCACTGATATACATAGAATATGCACTTTTTATACACCTTTATACCTATTTGTTAGTGTAATTTATTACTAAAATAAGAATAAGGACATGTGTTTTAGTGTTAGGTTGATAATTGATACTTTAATAATTAATTTAAAATTTTAGATGTGTTACTCATTTTAATTGAATTATATTATAGTGCGCATTTAAGATTTGGCTTAATGCAGATTATCGAATTGAAGCACACCAAACGTTTATACGAAGAGATCCAAGATCCGACGGTTAGAAAAGCTTAAGCGAGTTTTAAAAGCTCCAAAATACATTAAAGACGAAAGATCAAAATCAGAACTCATCAGAGTCACAGATTTGCATCTAAGAAGGAGACGGGTTTTGACTTAAAGTGAAGAGTCGTCCGGATGAGATCGATGAAGGAGATTGAGATGACAAGTTTTGAAACAAATAAAAGAAAAAAAACAAAAACAGCCCGAGCCTTCAGGCTTTGGCGTTCGAATTGGAAGGCTGGAGCTTGAAAGCTCATTTGGGAAATCAAAGAGGAGGCGAGCTGGTAGATTTGGGTCAATCCGAATCTAGAAAGGAAACATGTTGATTTGGGTAGTTCTGATTCTGGATTTTGACGAGCAATCGGCAACTCGGATTTGGGCCGGATTTTGGGCGAGATTTGGGTCGATCCAAACTGGAAATGAACTGATTTTGGGCATTGACTTTGGTTGACTATAGAAGAGGAGAACATTAGGAAAAAAAGGGGAAGCTTTCGGCCATTTTTGGGGGCTTCTAAAGTGCTACTACTGTATAAACCGATCGGGGAGGACGATGACCAATACTGCTACAGTAGTGCTACAATACTCAATGAACAGTGTTTTGGTCGCACATTCAACCAATGACTTCTCCAAATCAAGATTTTCATTCTATTATCATGAGTAGCTAATTCTTTCATTAGGCTAGGGTTAGGTGAAATTGTTATAAAGCATGTTATTAATATTAAAATCTTTATGTTTGAGTTTTATCCAATAGAATATTTTTGTAGTTCTATTTATTAAATTTTTCTTTAATTTATTATGTCATGCACTTTGAAAAGTTAGAATTATCAATAAGTTTGAATGATAAGTTTATGCTATTAATTGAAATTAAGTATTGCTCTTTGATTAAATGTTATCTACGAATACATATAATGCTTAAAACAATCATTATAATGTTATACCTTAGATTATGTTAAATTAGAATAATAACATGTGAGATTTCAATGGATTCGATGCCTAAGCCTAATCTCTCAACTTAATTTTTACATTTCTTAAAACAGTTTTGCTTTATAAGTTTGATTTCATTTTCTTTAGAGCAAAATCTGATTCATAGTTTAGTTATAATTAACGATTTTATATTCTAATTTTTCCATATACGCTTTCCCCATGGTTCGACCTCAGATTTACTAGTAGATTTTATTTTTCAGTCTTTACTTTGCAACCTGTTCTTCCAATTTCTACCAACGCTTGGGTAAACAATATTTAAATTGTAGCACTCACTAGCATATTTTATTTTTCAGTCTTTACTTTGCAGCATGTTCTTTCCAATTTCTAAATTAGGGATTTGAGATTCGTAAAAGCTGAGTAAGATGGATATATGTAGCTATTCCTCCATAGCTTTACCTCTCTGGCTTTCTTAAGAGCAGTTTCTGATATGTCCAGACCTACAACATAACGATCAGGTCCAGCAATAGCAATCACGTCATGGCCCTGTCATGTACAGAAAGAAAAGCTAGTGTGCTTCAATCACACACAGTGTTCGTAATATACACAAGCACCAGCTGAATGTGTAAGAATTGCACAGGGAAGAAAACTTGTAGGAAAAATATTAAGAAAAGTCATAAGCTTTATATAACGAACTACTCACACTTCCACATCCAGGGATTAGTGCCCTGCCCTTGGTCAGTGTTCCTGTCTGGAGAAGATGAAGAATCACAGGTGTCGGCTGCCCCAAGTCCCATGGGGTCAATTTTTCCTCCCAGCATTTTTCCCAACCATCTGGTTTGCCCAAAGAAAAGCAGATTCTTTATAATAAAAAAGTCATTCTCCAAATCTAAAACAATGAAATCTTGAAAACAAGGAATGACAGGTAATAAAGGGATATCCACGCAGGAAGATAACGAAATCAACCAAAGCTCGTATGCCTTTAATCTAACGTTAGTCTAGCCTAAACCAGCTATAGTGACAGGATGATAAAACGTAAACGCACACACAACCAGTTAACATGAATGCCCTGTACGTTCACAAAAGTGATTGTTAGAGAAGCTAACATCCTAAAAGGCAAAAACTCAGCCAAAGCTCTCGAACATCCACCAAATCAAACTTTACATATCAAACCAAAAAGAAACAATATTTCCTAGATATTAACGCATGTCAAAAATCCCAGCGACCCCATTGACGCAAGTACACGAACACCCAGAGAAATCTCAGAAATGGAAGAAACCTGCACCAAAGCGCAGCTACCGATGATCCAAACAGGACAAGTCAACACCACCATACAGCGAAAACAGTAAGCGAAGCTCGACAGCAGACACAATGTATGAACAAACCACGTTCTCATTCGTCATGAGAAGACATACCACGCCCACCAGTACCCACCTGCTACGGCGCCGGTGTTGATTATGGCCTGTATTTTGGCGAACTGGGTATTGACTTTGGGATTGTCCGAGCGCTCGTCGGCGTCGCGGCTGCTCATTTTTCCCGTCCTCAGGTGGGTTCTAGTTGAAAGAAGGCGCTGCTCGACTGCACGGTTTTTATTTGACTCTGATCCTGCTTGGTAATGAAAGAAGGGGAGAATTACATTTGCTTAACTAAATTGATGTGACCACTCTATATGGATACGCCACATGATAGTGACTCTAAAGGTGAAGAATGAATTTAATGAAAGTCCACTCTATATGGATACGCCACGTGATAGTGACTCTAAAGGTCATGAATTTGATAAAAATCCAGGTGGTTATGGATTTTTGGGAGAATCGACTAACCAGCTGACCCCAAAAATCCATAACCACCTGGATTTTTTGAGCTGGATGGAGCTGATTATTCACGCCCCAAAAGGCCCTAATTCACCATTTTTATATAAATTCTGGTGAATATGGTAAAAGTTAAGTGCTCTTTCATATGAGTTTTTAATTTATCTATCCACACCTCCTTCTAGCTAATGCATTTCAGGTGATCTTTCAACTTCCCTAACCAAACCACCTTCATGTGAATTAACACTTAAATTGATAGAAAATTTTGATTATTTCACCATCTAAGCAGGCCCTTTCTGAGGGAAAAGTACAAAATGCATGTCATTATAGCATTTTCCCATTTTTTTTACAACATTGTGAGTACTCCCTCTGGTAACTTTTAATAGATAGAGTGTTTTTTCAAGTACAATAAAAAGATTAATTTATTTTAAAAAAATTATATCTATTAAAATTGACAGGATGGAGTAGCATTTGTCACGCCCCAATTTCCAAGACCCTATTTACGCGGAAGCGACATTCCAATGAAGGTCAAGGGTAGGAAACCTGGGACGGACCGAATACTCGAGACTTCCATTATCCCTTTTAAATATCAGGGAACATGCAGGATCATCACGACTTAAACAATAATTACTTACAAAAAATATAGAATAACTGAAAAGAGATCTAATTTGTTATTACAAGTCTTGAAATGTCTCAACATAACATAAAACAAAATAAAACGGCGCGCAGGCCGCGAGTTCAAGCATCCAAATCATAAAAAAATAAATAAACAAGTCTTCTAATCTCCAGCATCCACTCACGTTGCTGATCGCCATCACCTCTGCTCCTCCTTAATTCCTGCATCAGAGGATGCATGAGTATTCCATAGGAAATACCCAGTAGGATACAGAAAAACCACAGTAGAACAGATAGAACAAGAGAAGACTCCAAAATAGATATAAATCAACAGACTCGGTTCAGCAAAACTGAATTCACTTATCTGAAACATCTGACATCCTCGACTCATCATAGCCAAGGAAGTAAAGGTCAAAGACTCCAACTTACACAGAGTAATGGAGATAAAATTTTAACATAAGCTCTGGACATCTAAAGTGTCAGAGGTAACAATTTCTGCTCGCAAATCTGTCCATTTCTTCCATGGATAACAATACCAGAACATCCTAGAGGTTCTACAGAGGAACCCGGCCATGCGTCTAGGGATGCTGGCCCCATCGGTGCTTACGGGCACAATGGGCGGAGATTGCAGACCTTCCGTAATGTCATACAATCTAAGCGCACGCGGTTGCCGTCATCGGCTGAACTACAAAGGTTCATCATCATCGGAGATCTCGCAAGATCTAGCAATGGCTCGTGAGCATACTATGATTCCGACTAAGAGCTTTCAGAAATGCTACTTAGCGGAGAAACAGTTTCTTAGAACATCGGGTTTTATCATTAAAAGGCTTAAATCAAAGTTTTATGAATTTCAACTCTTCATAGGAGTAGAATACCAATATCGTACACAATCCAAGTAGACTCACTAAGGAGTGTTTGAATATCTCAGAACAATTAGGTCTGGGAACTCGGTTGAGGCCCGACCGAAAGACTCATCAAAGAGACCGCCACAGGTTCGCCAAAGGTCTATGCTCCGCCGTCCTCGTCGTCGTACCTAATCCTAGAGTTGACAATCCCCGACACAAAAATAATGAGATGACGTGTCTCAAATAGACCACGTCAGAGATTCCGAAAAAGATTCTCACATTGAATGCTCTTGAATCATGAATAACTCAAGAGAAGAACACAAGGGACAATTAATAAGGGACACCCCGTTCGACTCTAGGATCCTTCTTACTCTTTTAAGTTCACTGCTCCCGATGTCTTATAAGTAATATCATGCTTAATTAGAGTCTTTAATTATGATCTCAAATTAAGTTTCTTAATATTATTAGGGTTTTAGGGTTAATACGCGCAGAAACCGAGTTCTGTCCAAACAGAACAGCCCACTTCCGAAGGTCACTACGCCCCGTACCCAGTGAACTAACTTATGAAATTTTTATATCAGATTCCCTCAGATGTCTAGTTTACAGATTGATAAACGATTTACTGTTTGGATTTTTCTACAATTAGTTATCATTTTTAGAGTGGGGTCTGTCTGCGCAGGACTGCTCCTGGCCGAGACCAATTAACATAGGTCATACTAGTTAATTACTTGTATAAACCTTAGTGATCCACTAATTACCCCTTTACTGACATTATTAAACTTCTCTTAATGTCTTTTACAGAACCTAAAGGTTCTGGATTTATGAATTTTAAACCCACCCTTATGTTACATCTTATGGTCCGATTGCTATACCTTTATTCTAATGCCATTAACCCAAGTTACTAAATCAGCCAATTAAAACCGGACACTTCATAATCCAAAAAGGTTCTGACATGACGTCAGACCTCTCTCGGACTTCAGAGAGTGATCGAGTTTGATTGCTAAGATTAGTCATATAATAGACATAGGGTATACACATATTCCTCACCCGATCTTTGATTATAAGTACTAATGTAATAATCTTATGATTAAACCAAAAGGACACCTATTCCCGGACGCCAAAGCAAACCATCATACTGGTCCATGACCAAAGATTCAAACTTTTTATAATCAGAGAGTGAATTAATACCTTTAGTGATAATTACAAGAAGTAACAACAAGGATTACTCCGAAAATTGCATGACACAATAAATCGGGCAAGTATTATTCAAACCATAAGAGATTCAATAATCAATCAAGACAACTAACTCCGGACAGTAGTTCGACATCAACTTTATGCAATAAAGGTGATGACTTTCTGGAATTGAAGCAATGGGGGACGTCTATCTAGGCGTTAGGACGAGATAGAGTCAAGCATGCACATCGAATAGAGCGTTACAACCAATATGAATAATTACGATCATAAGCATGTCAATAATTCGTGTCATACGAAATTGAATCAAAGCATATAATATATCAGCATATTTATCAATGGGTTACTCGAAAGCATGTCAAAATTCACAAGTCACACATGTGGAAAAAGGCTCCTACCTCTTACGACAAACCACAATTCCCTTCACGTAGAATGCTCCTTGTTTCGCGCCTTCTCCTACGCCCGTCGATTCACCACACCACGATGTGACGAATGAATGGAGAAAAGGTACTGATTTAGAGGGGTGTGAAGGAGGAAGAAAGCACACAAAAATAGGGATCGTGGACTAAAGGGGAGCCGGCCCCTTTTTGGTTCCATTTAAATAGGTGGTTCACCTTCTAAGCTATGCCATCTCGGCCGTCCGTTTTCCTCCCATCCAACGTCCAAGAAAGAGTCCAGCAAGAGAGCCATCTTCCCTTCCAACGTGCCCCCAATTTCAGCCTCTTCAGATTATTTGAATTTCCAATTAGTTAAGATCATGATCTTTCTCCAAGATTTTTCCAAACCGAAAAAGGTAGTTATGCTCTTCCATTTGGGCGCCCAAACCAAAAGCCACCACGATCCAATTTTGAATGGCAAGCTTTGGTAAGATCCTCCTTGAAAGCTGATTGGCTCCTACTAAAATTAGTTATAATCAAATCAATTAAGGGTTAGTTAAAGAGATAATTATCAATTAAGCCAATGCAACTTCCTTTGCCAACTCTATACCACGATTTGCTCCACAACTCAAATGGCGCCCAATTTGGTTAGATGGAATATGCTATGGCATCTTTATTAAGTGCCAATCAAATCCCTTAGTCAAACCCTAATTTGCCATAATCAAATCAATTACAAATTAGTGTAATCCAATAATTCAAATTAGTGAAATTCCAACCAAAAGGACTCCCCACGATTTGGTCTCCCAAATCGTGGGTCCAAGGTGTCCACGTCATCCATGAGGTGGCGTGACTCCTCAGGGTCCACGTGGCCCTCTACTGAAACACACACGTCTTATAACACAGATCGCAGATGAACGGTTAAGATGACTTACACGCATGCTGAGCAGTTCCACCGTGCACGAGTCCTATACCTGGTGACACGTTCACTAGGCCCCGCCACACGTGTACTCGCACACGTGACTAGCCCTAGCCCTGGCACTCAAGTGGCCCTGGCACCAGGTGTATCAAACCCTGGCGCCAGATAGGTTACGGCGCCAGGCCCAGTCCTCGCGCTCGGGAAAACCTGTCTAATCTGGTTAAACAATTTTATTGACCAAAAATCATCAAGATAGGGTTTCACAAAGTCAAAACGAAATACCAGACCAATAAGCATGCCGATTATGAAAACTTTCCTATTTTAGACCAGTTTCCTAAAATAGCAGTTTCCAAAAACGTACCAATTTTTCGGGTGTTACAGCATTTGTTCAACAAAAAAGAAGTTTTGTACTCCATAGTCTTTTTGGCAAATTATTGTAGCTGTTGTGAAAAGAAAGATCTGGCCGCGTCTGCATGAGCAGAGTCAGCGAGAGAGTGCTAGGGGCGGGTGGGTGATTCAAACCCCTCTCTAATTTGCTGCCTGATTTGAGACCTGCACCTCTGCTCACATAGATCTATGCGAGCCATAATTAGTATTAACATTTGATTTCTCAAATTAAATTAAAATTAATTTATTTTCAGAAATTAAATAGGGAAAAGTTTAAATGAGACTAGTATCATGCAGCTGACATGAGCCTAAGTAATCTCAAGCCATCAGATCTTAATCGAAGAGCTATAGGGGGCAGGTGATGATTCACTCTTACTCACCCACTGATTTGACACCCGCCGCTAGATCTAAATTTGCCTGCTCGAGTTGACTTTGTTCATGACCTTTCTCAAATAAACCGGACTCAATTAAATATTAGTACTAATTTCGAACTGAGGGAGTACAAATGAGATTAAAATAAAGGACTCAATTAAATATTAGTACTAATTTCGAACTGAGGGAGTACAAATGGGATTAAAATAAAGGTCCTACCTCTATCCAACGAAGCCAATCTCTATTTGCAAATGAGTTTAATTTATTAGACTTGTACTGAAAAATAGAGTTCGCCCCGTCTTCAGGTGTTTATTGGCCATGAGTTAGCCATGTGATGATGGACCTGTGTATTAAAAAATGTACACATGCTTCGTTGGACAGAGGGAGTATTATTGTTGGACTTTGCATATGAAAGAGCCCTACATAAACAGCTGTATGATTTTGATCTCGGGCTTTATTACATGGTCGCTGACTCGCTATGCGCTATACACGGTTTCCCCAGCCCCCACCCCTTTTACATGGTCGGTGGTTGCCCATTGTCGGTATATTTTCAGATGGTCGATAACTGCATGGGGGTGGGCTGGCTAAACCGCAGAGTGAAATCTATGCTTCAGTAAAGATAAAGCTCGTTTTCTATCCCCCTGCAATTAACAAACACCACTCCCCCTCTTCACCTCACACACGAAAAGAAAAAAGATGCCACAAAAGAAAGGATGACGGCAGAAAACTGAAGAATCCTGCAAGGAGTCCCACGAAAGAATATAACTCTGTATTTACCATTTGATTTACATAAATCAAAGAAGTACAAATGAATTAACACAAGAATACTAATGGATAGATTTCACCTTTTTCTACCTTCCACTACCTTGTGTACATTAACCAATCAATGATATGGACAAAACAGATTTAAGTACATCGGGCAAAAAGGAAATAACTTGTGCTTCTTTCCTTTGCAAAATTTCTTGTTTCCTTTCAAGTAGGAGGGGTTTGTCTCCCTTCTTAACTGGAGCTATTAAATAATAAGACTAATCAAGGTAAAAGAGAGTGACAATCTTTCTCATTTCCTTTGCTTCTTGGCATGTTTCCATTAACAACTTACTGTCATGGAAGGCAAAGCAAATTACTTGCTGCACATGTGAAAGGATGTCCCTGTTACAAAACCTGTTGTTTCATCAAAACTAACTGTATTAGGAAAAGAACAAGGTAAGCGGCAACTTTTCATATGCAAAGGAAAATTGCTAGAAGAAGATGATAAAACATTTGTGATTTCTTGCTTTTTCCTTTTAAAAAAAGAAGAGTCAATTTCTCTTTTTCACTGGCATCGTTGGGAGGTAAATTCTTCAGTTGAATGCTACAAAACACCACCATAATCTGAACACCAATGTTTCAAGCTAAACAATACTAGTAGAAGTCAGCAATGAAATATAATAAACAAGCAAACTCCCAGCTGAACACCCATAAAAGGTTACTGCCATGACAAACTGAAAAAGAAATACTCCCTCCGTCCTAAAATACCTGCCACATCCTAAAAAAGTAGGTAGGTGTTAATTACACTCCCCACTTTTTTATGACGTGGAAAGTATTTCAGGACGCAGGGAGTATGTGTTATGCATACATCATCAATTTATAGCAGTGGTATGCAAACACCTAGTTCATCACGTCATAGTTTGGAGAAAAACCTGCTAGCTTCAATTAGAGGTAGATGATCATTATATGGCTTCTCAATTAGATTTTTAACCTGCAAAGGAACACAGGTTACATGAGAAAACGCTACATGCACAATGATGAGTAAAAAGCTAGGACAACAAGGAGACATCTTCACTAGTTTACACATTCATAAAGACATAAAAATCCATATTAGATGCATTGCATTTATTTCCAGGGAATTACAAGACGCTTAGAATCTTGCAAGGGAAAGCATCTAATTAGCTGGGCTCAAAAGATGCACTTTGTCTCTTATGAGCTCCAGAACCACCCATAGTAATGAATTGATTCAATTAGCTTTTTACACTGCAGCATTGAAGGGGAGATAATCTAGGTACCCAAACTCATCTTTTTATCTTTTTGCTTTCTTTCCAGCTAGCAATTTACCTACTTACCAGTCACCACAAACAACTAGCAAGGTAGTCATCTGACTTGAGGCAGGACCAAGTTCAGTAGTTGTCTTGCTCTTGTTTAGCAAAACCAAATACATTTTTTGTAATCAAATCAGATTCTACCAGCTTTAAAAGTTAGGAATTGAGTATGGCTTAACTAGGTGGATCATTAGTTGTAGATTCGTTATAGTAGGAACATCTAAAAACTATTTTATTACCTAGAATAGTAGGAGTTACAATTGCACAGTGAAGTAGCCTAAAAAGTATGAATGAAAGATAGTATTTAATGGTTGAAAGTCAAAATGGTACAGTTATAACAATTTCCCAGTGGCAAGAGCATAGAGGTAGATGAAGAATGTTGACCTTTCAGAGGCAACAATCGGTGAAATCAATGTCAGTATTAATTTGCTCTCACTCCGGCAATCCTAGACACTGAGTTTCAGCTAATGAAAATAAAGTGTCTCATTGTCAACAACTAAATCTCTACCTGCCCTTGCGTATGAATAAAACTGGTGGATAGAAGGATTTTTCCAGATCTTACTTTAGATAGCAGTTCTTGACTCTCAGGTGGTTGCAACTTCAAGCTTTGAGGCAAAATTACGGTCAACAATTCAGGTTTCTCGGCTCTCAAAGCACCTCTTATGACAGCAGCATTTGTCCCCGCAGCTCCTGATGTAAAGATATGATTTTTCTGCACAGAAAATGTTCACGTGATTTTTTGACTAAAAATGAAGAGCATCAAAACATTGAGGAGATAGTGCAGGATTTCAAGAATCATACTGTAATAACCATAGCATAGCTCAAAATCTCAATTAGTTGTTGGTGCATGAAACCCATATTTCGTGTACCAAAAAACCCAATTGCTCTTGGTCCTTGCTGTTGAATGGCTAACAATTCCTTCTCAAAAGTAACAAAAACTATTGTTAGATAAAGAGAATCCAGACACTAAATTTGCAGCTACAACTTTAAGAGAGTAAAATTCAACATGCTTACTAATTTTTAACATGTAGAAAGATGCATTAAACAAGTACAAGGTAAGTCTGAGAAGCATCCTGTTAAAATTCATTTAACTGCATTCAAAATTAAGATAGAAGCTACCTGTAAATAATCAATGTCAGGGATCGGCTTCAATTCTGAGACGAGCACATTTCCTGAACCTTCAACCAAGGTCTGAGCTTGAGTAGGAACTTGAGTTAAGATCTCCTCCTCAGACCCATACATTTGGACCACGGCCTCTGGCACGCTCTCGCACTCGTCCGCACTTTTATCTCTTCTCACAATTCTACAAAGCCACTAAACACAAAGAAGACACTAATAGTTAATGATCCATTGAAAGAAAATCCATAGCACCAACAACAGTCAACTCTACTGAAGTCTTACACAAACAGTACAAGCAAAACCCATATCCCACAATCATCCATATACTCCCGCTGTCCCAAAAAGGTAGATACAGTGTCGAAAAGTCAATTTTTTAAGCCACAGTGAAACTCTGGGAAAAGACCTCTGTGGCTCACAACTAAGCCTAACTGTTTATACCTTTTTCGGACACAGAAAAGATGGAAATATATCTACCTTCTCCGGATGGAGGGAGTATTGTTAAAGGCAGTAATTAACCATAGATTTTTCAGAAGAAACAGAAAATACCACAAGATCAAAATTTTATCAAGTGGATAGCATATAACACCAAGAACCCAACAAACAGAAATACTTGAATGAACCCAACACATGGACTGATGGGAAAGAAACGAAGAATGAAAGGAACACATACCATCTGTTCTGAGGAAAGGGTCTGTTGACGCTGCCACAACTTTCTGCCCCTGACCCATCTGCCGTTGTGTGAAAAACTAGAACAAGGCTTGGCAAAGATATGATTTTGAGCCAAAGTGAGGGCTCTGGAAGAGCAATCCAAGGTAGCAGAGGCTGTGTTGAGAGGAAGCAAGAGCTTCAATGGCGTGGACATCATCCCACCACCCTCCTTATTCCCAGCTGCTCTTCAGTCTTTTATGGTGGACAGCTATCAGTTTGGATTCAAATACAGGAATTCGATTGGGGAAGAGGCAAGAGGATAGGCAGATTAGCAAAGGCCGCACCAGAGCAGCCGGGAGAGCAACAAAGGCGTGCCCTTTGTCTTTGGTCTTTTTGGTCTTTCTTCTCTTTCCATGTCGCTAGTAAAAGTGGAAGTGGGGAGTTGAGTTTGGGCACTCCTCTGCACGGGTCTTTGCCTTTTTGAATATTGAATGGTTTGAACTTTGAATAGCAGCAATTATTAGATTTGCAGCTAAAAGGGGATTTGACAAAGGTGAAAAGGGAATATGATTTCCAAGGTCATTTGTTTTGTGGGTATTTGTGTTGTCCGAGATCTACCAATGCGAGTCATCGATCACTTGGCGCATATGGATGCATTGTGTGCCCCATCAAGATTCAAGATCACCTGGCGCATATGGATGCATTGTTACATTAGATTCTCGTCGATCCTAATGATCGACGGCTCCCATATGATGGCAATAATTCAGACGGATAAAAAAATGTTTCCAATTTGATGCCATTAGGACTTTCGACTTTTTTGAGGATGGATGAGTTCACCACCCTACCTTTTGGCCTGCCCATCCCCATTACAGGGCCACTCTGTATTTTCAGGTCGGTGGATTATGTCCACTGTCCACCGCCCTTGTATTTTCAGGTGGTGGAACGATCAGCCTGAAAATAGAGGGGCGGTGGACATCCATTGACTATGGCTAAACCTTGGGGTGGTGAACTACTAATCTTGTGAGGATAGAGAGCTCCAAGTTCCTATTGAATGCTTGTGAGTGGAGGGGTATATTCTTTGCGTTTGGTAATCGAATTGTCCCACCATCAAATCTGATTTGCAGGAATGTGAAATGGTCGATTTGAGGAATGAAATAGTGTCTGAAATCTACGCAATGCAATGATGATGACTTCTGAGGACAATCTCCTCCCCGAGGATCCTCAATCTGATTGAGCCATTCTATCCATAGCTAAGCTTTGCACTCATATCTGCTACCAAACATGCCTTCCCCGTTGTCTAAGTCACATATTCACCATCAATCACAAATCTATGCAAACAAATGTGATTTCTAAAGTTTACGGCAAATCAATACCAAAACGGACCGTAAATCACCGTAGCTCCTGTGTGTGCGCCTTTGATCCTCAGAATTGACAGCTTTTGTAAAGTGGGAGCACATCCGACATGGCATTCTAAGTGAACTGGATAATTACTCAGAGAATATCCGCTTGTACAGTCCCTTGGGATATGAGATGTGCTCTAAGAAGTCGCTTGCCCCGGTCGAGCTGAAAGCCAAATCGAAAGATAGACAATAAAATCAGACTTTCTACTTCATATTTCATATGGATACAGCATTTTTGAGGGGCCCATTGACATTTTCTCAATTGCCAGAAAATCCACATAGAAATCAGCAATATGAGTGCCACGGTTTTACATCCACTTTAACATTAATTGATCTCTATTGTTTGAAGCAGGATCCAGGTTCTTCTGGGACCATTCGACCAGGCCCCGCCAGAGGAGCTGCAGCAACTCCCCTTTGGTTCAACAGACATCTGAAGTGAGCTAGCCTAGAAGTGACTTCTCTTGGATCTTTGGCTAGGTTCCCATAAGGTGTCCATAAACGCTCTACAGCCAAACACATCATAAAGCTTTAGATGTTCTTTTAAACAGCAATGAAACTAACTATGAAAACAATCATAAGAACAATCTAATACTAGTATTAGAAATCACCTGCAGCTGCTGCAGCACGAGGCCAAATAGTCTGCTCGAGATCAGATGCATCAATGTGCTCGCCCCACATGCAGACCTCACCCCCAAGGACTAGCTTTTGATGCTGAGGGTTTGTAATGTTTGTGAGAGGCTCATTCATGTAAAAATCTTGCCAGTAGGCATCCAAGTGATCCAAGTACCATTTGTCCTGATTGCTTACAATACATCTAAGTCCAGATTCAACCACTTTCTGTGCCACACCAGCACCAAGCCTGTCATGGAAATTTCTGTCAATAGAAGGATACTGCCATTCTTAATCACATCTTCCATGAAGAATATGATAATTAAAGCATATTATAGTCGCTCATAATTAAGCATCTGTCTCAAGAAATTTTGGTGAAGTACCAGTTGTGGACTACTGTTTTGCGGCTCAATTTGTTACCGAAGTTGTTGAACGTCTCCTCCCTGCTCATGTTTCAAACACAGAATAGGAGTTAGCTATTACAGGGTATAGGATGACATAAATGGATAGAAAAGAGGTTTGCTCCTACCAGTTGACCACTTCATAGCCATGGGATTGAGCTATCTTCTGAGCTCTCAAGACAAAATACTCGTAAGCTTGTGATTCATTCATACCATGCTTTTTCAACCTACCCAATAGATCAAGCAATTTATCAACCTTAGGCTAGAGCAAAAAAATTACAATAAGATCAACAACTAAGAGAAAAAATTCTCTTTAGACTTTACGTAGCAAGCTTAGTTTCACCATTTAAGTTTCATCTGATTTACAATATTAGGTTTTCTTAAGTTGTTGTGGCAAATAAAGGAGGTCCAATTTCTCAGAGTAAATTGTTGCTAAAGAAAACTCAGCTTGTGTATGATTGTGTTTCAGCTGTACAAATTACACTGGCTACCATAAAGGTGACAATAATTTTTCCTATATATCCTTGATGGTACGCTCATAATTGTTCTAAGGTAAGATGGAATATGCGAACAGGAGATTATTACCAGTTTTTTACATGTGGTGTTACAGCCCAACAACCTGAAATGTTTAAACACAGTAATGAATATGTTTGCCAATGATCACACAATTACCATCATTATCACTAAAAATAATGACAAATTACAGAAAACTCGAAAGCTAACACATGAACATTTTAGACATAATATCTATTAATTAGGCTTACTTGTGTCCACTTCATCACCTCCCAAGTGGACAAACTTGAATTTGAAGACCTTGCTAAAATCTGAGTGCAGTACAACAATAGCACGTTCAGTTCCTCACTTCCTCCCTCTTGCAATAAGAAGAATAAAGCAATGAATAATGTCTACCTGAAAGAATTTCAGATATGAGTTGGAAGGTAAAATCATTGCTGACATCAAGAGGCTGCTGACAATCAGTTGAAGGCCACAAGGCAGGATAGCCATTTCCCCTGTGAAATATAATTACCAGTTTCTAAAATAATTTTTAACACTGATCTTTGAAACTTTAACAGAAAATGAAGCACTACCATGATTGAGCATGTCCAGGAACATCAATTTCTGCCAAAACACTGATTCCTTGCCTTTGTGCATACCTGAAATTTTTTTGATTAAGTTCGTCAAAGTCGACAATGAGGGAATGTTCTTTCATTTTTCTTGAGTAGATCTCAATTAGTTAAGGCAGAAATTGCTTACCCAACAATTTCTTTGGCATCGCTCATTGTATATCGTTCTGTTAGAGAATAAGCACCATCCCAAAGCTTTGGATTGGAAGGTATCTCTAGTGGAAACGATTGTGTATCTACAATATGCCAATGTAGAACATTCTGTATGAGAATAAACAGGTCAGCCATGACATACTTAGACTTTCCAACAAGAAATTAGACTGCAAAACAAATCAGCTGATAAATGATCATATACCAACTTTGTGTAAGCCATAGCATCAATCACTTTCTTTATCATTGACAAAGATTGGTAATGACGAGATGTATCTGCATCATAATACACACAAACAAAACTGTCATTTCATTATCATCATACGCCTTATCCCAGCTATCTGGGGTCTGCGGCATGGATTATATACCGCATTTGTTTCTTATCAGAATCAAAATGGTACAAAATCCATACAAAGAAACATAGTGACAAGTTTTTACGCAGGATGCCCTTTCTGATGCAACCCTCCAAAGAGGGGACAATGATAAAGGAGATCCAACATCATCATATTCATCATACACCTTTCCAAATATGTGGATTGGCTTCATGACATGATGGTTGCACATGAAATATTAACATAGCTTTATGATTTTATTTTCCTAATCCTGTGTTCTCATATTTTCTTCCACAATTATGCTTGAATGCAGTAAAACTAAGGTGAAACCAAGCAAATGGGAACATAATTTGTATAGTAATCTCACCAATTAGAAGCCCTCGGTAAGGGAATCTTGGTTGATCAACAATAATCCAGGGGGCAAGACCAACTTCAATGACTCTGGATGTAAAGTTGAAATGGCACAATTGGCTGAAAGTCTGAAGATTTCATGTCAGACAGAGAAAATTCATGTGACTTATCTATGTCTTAATATGGGGCCAATTTATTCTCAGTTTTCCATTTTAAGATGTCAAAAGAATTGCAGCAACTATGTATATACTAGCATCAGACCTGCAATCCATGGAGGGCCCCATAAACCGTCTGTGCCTGCATTAAGTCCCCAAGAAGACCATCAGAATATAGTTTTCATTTAAATTTTCTGTAACTTGTCAATTAGGATTTTGTCGAGACCCACCTCCAGATGTGCGTGCAGTGGGTTTCCCATGGCAGGAACACTCAATTTGTAAGATTCGTCTACTCCATACTGCAACTGCATACCAAACAGAGTCTCAATCAGAAGAGAAAGTTAAAAATCATGCAATTCGTGCCTATATGTCTTACTGCAGTGACATAACTTGATTCAGAAAGAAGAATCCTTATAAATGAACATCAGTATGAAAAAGAAAAATAGTGTTAGCTAACTAAACTTAGTTCTTAAAAATCGCATTGTGTAAATGGACCAACTTCCTAAAGTAGAGAGAGGAGTAATCATTGATTACTTCTAGACAAAGACAGATCACTTTTGTTTAATTACGTTTTTGGTAATGGATAAAGACATATCTCATTAGAATGTAAATTTGATTAATCAAATCTTTTCTCAACATTACCAAACTAAAACTCAAGAGTTATTCCTAAAATTTAGAGAATGTAGTTTAGAGTCCTTTGCCTCTTCACTAGGACAGAACAAAGTAAACTCACTAAATATCTGAAAACAAGAAAGAATCCACTACAATACCTCATCATCAGGAGAGACAACAACCACATGCAATCCTCTAAGCACTCTGAAACTGTCCGAACTACTCACAGCTCCATCAACAACATGACCCATTTGGACAACCGCCAAAAATCTGGAGAACCCATCTCTCAGAACACCGAATTTGTCCTTGTAGCCACTTCCATTAGTCAACAGTTCAAAGTTCTTGGTTATATACAGCGTGCTGGATCCATGGCTGACAGACTTTGGCATTGGCCATATGTTCACAGCATCAACAACCACAACAAACGCTGCAATAGACCCAAGACAGAAAAACACAAAAAGACTCCCAAAAACCTCTGTTCCCCCTCTTCTGCCTTCCATCTCAGCAGAAAATACAAGGAACAAAGGAAGGAAGGAGAAAGCTATCTTTGATAGAAGAGCTTAAACTTTTAGAATATGAACATTAAGCAAATAATCTTTTTATGTTAATAATTCACAGAGAATTTGGAAAGTGGTTTTAAATCAATTCAGCTAAATATTCTACTGTCCATATACAGCTGAATTGTCATAAAAGCAAGTTCGTGGATAGCAGTTATAGTAATAAGTTCATGAAAGGGTATGGAAAGGTGTGGGATAGGAAGAAGGTGACGAAAACAGCCGTAAAAACTCACAACCATAAAAAGAAGAAGAACAAAAAAAGAGATAACAATGGGATAGGAATGGTGCTTTGGCAGGAATATGCCGACTGGGTTTGGTGGACATGTGAGTTGAGCGTTTGTAGTGGATTTATCTGTCTTTAATTCTCGAATCTAATGCCAAAATTATACAACACTTTCTTTCTTTCTCTCCTCTTTTTTTGTTGATTGAAAAGTTGTACGATTCCTTCGAAGTTAATGGCTTGCCAATCTTGCGTACCCGCCATAAATTATAGGAGTAAATTCGTAATGTGGCGGGAGGGAGGGACCCAAGAGGAAAAAGATAGGTGATTTTTAAATGGTTAAAATATATCATGTGTGCTTTTTATTTGGGAAAAAGTTATTATGCACTTTGGCTCAAGCGTGTGTGCGTGCGCTGTACCGCTGCGAGCTGTTGGACTGAGATCTGATGGTGAGAAGTAATTATCAAGAAAATAGGCGAGTGCTTAAACCTGCCCGGTCTTATATTTGTTGGAAATTAAAGTGGGTTTTCTGGAAATTTTGCCTATTAGATTTTTTATCTATCTTTAGTTGTATTTTGAGTAATTAGTAAGGTTAGTTTGTAGTTTGTGTGTTGGGGATAAATTAGTTATTTTGTAAATTGTGTTCCATATATTTTGTGCCTTGTGTCACTCTCTCTTTCTACCTTGATCTAAGAGTTTTCTCGTATTGGACTACTTTGATTATCCAACACTCCATTAATACCAAATACGTGCATTTTCTACCTATTCTTTATGCAACCTTTTCCTTTCCCCATTTGCCTTAGTAATTTACATCTTTCTGTGCCATTCAAATTTACTCTCACCCCACAAAATGCAAAATTGGATTGGAAGAAAATAGTCAATAGACTCCATGAAAACCAGTATCTTCTTTTGAAAACACGACAATTTGGCTACCAAAACGTTTCCTCATCCCATATGCCCAATGGTGGATTGTTTTGCTTATGAAGGAGGGTGAAAAAGTCTTATTTTTTTATGTGCAAGTGATACTCAAATACTTGTTTATGCATTCCTTTAATGAAAATTAAAAAATTTTCCATTGTTATCTCTTTTTTTGTTGTTCTTCTTCTTTTCATGGTTGTGAGTTTTAGGCTAGTGTGACCTTGTTACACTATTTGAGAAGCAATAGTTCCACTGTATTTGATATTATATATCTCTCCAATATTGACGTGCATGGCTTAGATTGAAATTCAATGGCATGTCCACGGCGATGCGTGACTTGGACTCTTTGATTTGATAGGAGTACTTTGATGTAGTTGGCCTTTTCTGCCTACATTTTAAAGTTACAAGGTTAATTTACAAGAACGGGAAAAATTAACTCCTATTCTATCCAGATGTAAAGCATGTAAAATCTCCTGAGGGGATACGCAGAGTAATCCATTGCACCAATGTTAGCAAGTATGTCCGCCACTTTGTTTTGTTCCCTAAAGACATTATAAACTGTTGTAGAAGGATGCTTGTTCAAAAAGGTTAAGATATGATGAATGTGAACAATGGATCACCATGGTCCTGTTAAATCTTTCTTCGTTGATAGTGATATGGCAACCTTGGAATCTCCTGTATGTGAACATTTTGCAATTTGAGATAATCAATCAGTTGAGTACATGCACTACCCGTGCAGCAAATCCCTTATAATGACATCCAGCTGTTTTTATGCGAGATAATCTCCATGAGATGTAGGGTCAATGTCTCACTGAGAACGAGGCCATCGCAGTTTATAGAACTGGTCTCGTCACCATGGAGCCACCACCCCATTGAATGTGGTTAAAGGAGAGGTCTTTGAGTTCAAAGTTCAAACCCCCATTCCGTTGGCTACAACAAAGATTATATCCTGACTTAACTGGTGCATATGTTGTGTGATGTCTAAGACACTAGCTGCCCTGTCCCTTTTAGTTGGGTACTAAAGACTCAGACACCCCTTGTGTTATATAAAACCAAGACTTGGTCATGTCACAATAAACAGAGTGTAGTATCCAATAAGCAAAGGTTTTGAGTATTAATTTGAGGCAATCAAGTAACAACGCATTCATCCAAAAAACCGTCAACTATCAACGATCAGCTCAGACCTCAGTATACATTTCCTCGTACACTTTATATAGTGATTCGATTATCAACGTAGTCCATCAGGAATAGAAGGCCCATTCAGGGGGGTCAGTACCGCCCATGAATCCAACTAACTGGGCCCATTGATATTTTGATAGAACCAGCTCCAAATGCTGGTCTTCTGGCTTCTGCAACTTATCATACTGCTTGTAGCAAAAAAAAAAAAAAAACTTCTCATACTGCTTGTGTCTTATCGTTTATTACTAACTAGGACTGCACCACAAAACCCAATCCGACCCAACCCGAATGGAACCGACCCGATATTGACCCGGGTCGGGTCCTATCTCAGGTAGGGTCGGTTCCAAGGTTTAAAAACCCGCTTCTATCTAAGGTAAAGTCGGGTTTGGCTTTAAAATACCCAAGAACCGATCTTACCCGAGATATACTATTTAAACCCTTAATTTTTTAATATATGCAAACCAAAATAACTCTATGTTTGTTCTTTTTTTATTATTATAATTTATTAATTATTATATTAAATTTTTTTATAATTATATTAATTATTTTATTAAAACCTCGGTTCCTACCTCGGGTATTGCGGGTTCTATCTCAGTTAGGGTCGGATTTAGGAATCTCGGGTAGGGTCGGATTTAAGTAGCTCAGGTCCTCTCTAGGGTAGGGTATACCCGAGACAACCTGAATTACTAGCTGCAGCTGCGGCCCTCAAGGCCGTTGCAAGCTCCAACTTCCTTAGCTGAATCACAAAAGCTCAACTCGATCACCTTGCTTTAAGGTTTAGCTTGGCTAAACTGTACTTAATACAGCTGAAGCATCAGGCACAAAGACAAGTCTCTGTTGATTTTCTCCTACAATAAAACAATATACATGCAAGATACACCAACCAACTCAAGTCGTTACGGTACTTAGCCAACCTTCAACTGTAGCTGACGTCTTAATTAATCCATTCTAATCCTTATTCCTGCACCCTTCTCAAGGATAGAGATGCCATTACTCACTTCTGTTACTATTAAGGTTAGTTAGACTAGATGTGACTAAAGCCTGACTTCATTTGTCCAAGCCGTCCAGTCCAGATACCTTTTGCAAGCCCTTTGAGAATTAAAAATTGAGGACATATCATGTGCTCTTTTTCGAGTAGTTGCCTATGATGTATGGGGATTTCTTCCCAAGTAACTGAATACTTAGATGTTTCCACAACTTCCTCCATAAGCAATAACTTTCTCAGTTGTTTTTAACCTGGAATTAGGGTTTTAAGCCCAACAACCCGGAACACACGTGTTGGTTTCCAGGATTTGGTCTGGTAAGTTAGTTTCTTCTCCTGATCCTAAGGGAAGCACACATGCCATGGATCCTAGTGGTTTTGGTGTGCGCTATGACTGGACAAAAGCCAGTCAGACTGGGAAGCCTTTTCTGTCCGCCTGGACGTGTTCCGCCAGTATATCCGACCAGTGAATGAGAGCCGTTGATCACAATGGTGTATGGGACATGCCTGTGCGCCACCGATCATAAGATCGATGGCTCCTGTTCATGGCAGATATCCTGGCGAAAAACATCCTGGTGGATAGAAATTGCTTCCGTCAGACTGATAGGTACTCTCAAGTCTATTAGAAACCCAGATTTCACACCAGTGTATGTGTGGGTAAGAAGCATGTGATAGATATGTTGCTTCGCCAACCAAAAGAGCCTAAGACATGGTAGCTGTGTTCAATGTACATGGTCCGGCCATCTCTAAACACGAGCGTCTGCTCCAAGGGAGGGTTCCCAAAACAAAAACATCCGATGTATTGAATGGTAGAGTTGCTGATTTGACATTGAGAATGTATCAGACTACCTAGGAACTAGATTACCAAGTTAGATTAAACTGTTCATGGACCATGTGGTGTATCCCCCTATTTGATCCCAGAATGCTGATCAGCTCACATGGTTAGTACTGGTAGAAAAGAATACACTGTGATCAGAAATATCAACCCATTTTACAAAACCAAATGAATTCCAAATAAAACCATCATCTTTGCAGAATCTTACTTTGTTATTCCACTGATCACTCAAGCATGATAGGAACTTTCTTTTAGGGGGTGTTGTTTTAGAAAAATAAAACTAGTCTTTTTGTTTAAGTAAGAAATCGGTGCAATTAATGCTTATTATACTGAGTAATGCATCCCTTTTGTGGCTTAATGTATCCTTTTTTGGTTAAGTATAAGATGGGGTGTCCAAGTTCTTGGGACCTGAGTAGAAGGGGCAAGATAACCGGCTTCTTAGAGCAACGTCGCCACCACTCCTCTCGGGGGCCTCAGGTATATACAAGGCCCTCCCATTCATACTGCATAAATCGGAATATAGTCCTGGGTGGCCAACGGGGTGGGGGTAATTTAGCACATTTGCTTTGTGGAAGCTGCAACCATGGTTTTAAAAACCGGACCCGCCTGGCCGGTTCGACCCAGTTGAACTTGACCCACAATGTTTTTCGAGCGGAGACGAACATGTCTCCTAGGTTGATTGACCCGACCAAGTCTATGCACCTCGGCTGGTTGAACCTTCGAACCAGTCAACCAGGCCGATGCGGGTTTTGAACCAGAGGGAAAAAAATTCTACTACTAGCAATCGGATCAACCCAGGTTGGCCCCTAGTTGAACTTGGTTGGACCTACTCTGCAAGAATTCTGGGTCGATGATCGGTCTTGACTGCAACCAATACGTGTAATATGGTTGGTTGATTTTATTTACAAACCACTGCTCACATTACAGACAAGAAGAGAGAGGAAAATCCTCAATTATAAGTATACTCATTTATTATAATTATTAATCTATATAAGTCAAAACATTAGGCTCAAGTCCTGAACTGACATACGCGAATTCGAAATTTCAACGTGGTAGATTTTAACTACCAAAGATGGGGCCTCTCCGTTGATTAATTTGTCATTAGTATTTACTAACCACGGCGGAATCCTCACTTATTTTAGGCCCATAGGATCATTATCTTACTTCCATAGGCATGCCCAAAGGCACGTGGAGGGCACATTGGGCCTAGGCGACATTCATGGCAATTCCACACCGTTATTTTCGGGTAACATGCAGAAAATTTAAGTAACAATAGCACTAATCCTGGTTAATCGTCATTTTGAGCAGTTAATTGGAAATCAAGATACAGAAGACCAGGGAGTGAAAGAGAAATGATGCAGAGCCGAAATTCAGGTGTCAAAGTAAAAGCCGGCGAAACCAGCGGAGACGAAAAACAGACCGCCTGACTTCCATCCTCCTCTGTCGTATTTGAACTCTTGGACAAATAATACACACTTGTTTCATATGTTTAGGCAATACTCACCAATTTTATTCTCAAGTAATTTCGACTATAGAACTTAGTTGAAAATTTGTTATAACTTTTGATTCGAGTAGAAGACCCCCATGACCAATCCACTTCCCATTCTTTTCTTTATAAATACTTGTAACCTCCATGACTTGTAGCATCACAAGCTGACTCTCCATATTCTCCCAACACCAAGCATATTTGTTCCAATTGATCACTAGACATGGCAAATTATGCCTACTCGTTTAGCATTTCATTTCTCTTCTTCCTCCTCTTCACGAAGGCCAATTCAGTCTACGTAGTCTCCAGCTACGGCGCAAAGCCCGACGGTAGCACCGACTCAACGGCCGCCTTCCTGCAAGCATGGCGCGCTGCCTGCTCCTCTGCCCAGCCGGCGGTTATCTATGTACCCAATGGGAGATACTTGGTGGGGCAAGCCAAATTTCAGGGCCCATGCAAGAACAACCGTATTGACATTCGGATCGACGGGACCCTCGTGGCCCCCGGCTACCAGATCATGGCCAATGCCGACCGGTGGTTGTCCTTCAACAACGTCCAGGGCGTATCCATCTACGGCGGGACCCTCGACGGCCAAGGTGCTGCTCTCTGGTCTTGCAAGTCCTCTCGCCGTCAATGCCCCTCCGGCGCCTCAGTAAGTGGATTAATCTTTAAGTAATCATCATTTACATTGGCTGTAGAATGTTAGTGATGCTAATTTTTTGGTGATTGTAGTCACTGGCGTTCAACAATGCCAGGGACATACTGGTGAGCGGTCTGACTTCCCTTAACAGCGAGCTGGGACATCTAGTGATCGATGGCTGCAGCAACTGTAAGGTGCAAGGAGTGAGGATTCAGGCTGATGGCAATAGTCCCAACACGGATGGCATCCATGTCCAGGGATCAGTCGGTGTTACCGTAGTCAACACCAACATCAAGACCGGCGATGATTGCATCTCCATCGGCCCTGGCACTATGAACCTCCTAGTCGACGGGGTCTCCTGCGGCCCCGGCCATGGCATCAGGTGAGCCATCAATGCAGTTCAAATATTGTCTATAGATTTCTCGCTTAAACTTGCAAATGAAGGACTAATGATTAGTGATTTTATGATAATTGCTGGATGGGCATGCAGCATTGGGAGCTTGGGAAAGAGTTACAACGAGGAGGGGGTGCAGAACGTGACGGTGAGGAGCGTGGTGTTCAGTGGGTCGGAGAATGGGCTGAGGATCAAGTCATGGGGGAGGCCTAGCAGGGGGTTTGTGAGAGGAGTCACCTTTGAGCATGCTGTTATGCGGAATGTCCAAAATCCCATCATCATCGACCAGAATTATTGCCCTGAACATGGTTGTCCGGACCAGGTGACACAACTCTCTCCTAAACCCTACACTAATAATTCCCATCCACTGGCTCATGGAAGCCGCATGCGCCATTAGATCTCAATCCGATGGCCGATGTTGGTGTGGACATACTTTTTCCATGGTATATACATATATAACTTTGATAATTTTCTCCTTCAGTACATCAAAGTCACTTAAGTTCTAGACAATGTATTCAACGTCGTGGTTAGCAAACAAAAGAAGTGTGCAATTTTTGACTTCTTGTTGATCACTATATTCAAAGGGCTGCAAAACTGTTTGTAACTTCAACTTAATTGCATGGCTGCTGCAGACTTCGGGGGTAAAGATCAGTGGAGTGACGTACAATGACATACGGGGGACGTCGGCAACGCAGGTGGCGGTGAAGTTCGACTGCAGTGGGAGCAGCCCATGCAACGGGATCGGACTGCAGAACATCAAGCTCCTGTATCAGAACCAGCCGGCCAAGTCCACTTGTAAATACGTTCATGGCCAAGCTCAAGGCTTCCTAGTCCCACCTAGCTGTTTGTAGTAGGATACATGATCTTCTAATGTGGCTATACTTGGTCACCATATATATACTAGCTTGTAATGTCATAGAGAGGTACTCTGTTTCCTTCCAAGTGACTGGAAACAAGAAGTCTACTGTTTTTTTTTTTTTGGCATAAACAAGAAGTCTACTGTTGATGTATCTCTAGTCCCAACAATGCGACTGATGATTGATTATTAGCAGAATGTTGATTTCCGCCGTTAGGTGGGTGTTAAATGGACTAAGTTCAACTATATATAATCAGAGAAAAGACCCGTGGGGCTTGTACCAAAAAAAAAGGAAGAAATTAAAAAGACTAGTGTGGCACACAGTGTTCTAATTCAAAGTCTAATTTCAGAGTTATTTCTGAAGTCTATGACTAAGTCCATCTGCTGCATGCATTTTCTTATCAATATATTTAGTTCATCAAGCATAATATGCTGACAAGTATCTCCACAGACCACTAAACGGAGAGAATTACAACAGTCCTCCTAGGCAGCTAATATGAGCTATGCCGCCATACGACAATGAAAACAAAAACAAAAACAACTTGAACGTGCCTTAAGCTATCCTTCTTCAAATTTAAGTGGGTACGCTGTCAAAGAACTTAGTTGAGGTGCAACCTAATAGCATGCATATGAGAGGCCACCTATCAATGACTTCATTTGACACTTCATATGAAGGTGAAGAGGAGTGGTAAGGAGGGCTAATAAGTGGGACGAATTACATGTCCAGTACTATATGTAAGACAGTAAGAGTATCCCATGCACGTAGCACTGGAAGTTGCTGCATGTCCTTCTACTGCGCTGAATTCACTCAATTCAATGTAAAACAATGTCATTAGGCTAAGTTAAGGATATTTCATAGAATACTACTATGTTAGTAAACTGAAGGTATTTGCTAACATGCATGTTAAAACGTGATCACTAAGTGTAATCCACCGTTTCTTCACATGAGGCGTCATGGAGGGGATTTGAGCTGTTTATAACTTTATATTGCTCTTCAAGAAAACAAATCATTCATTTTGGTATCTTCATTGCACTCAACATGATTACATTCTATAAATATTCATTTATAGAATGATTTATTTTACATATAAATATTCATAAAACAAATTATTTAACTTCATACACCCTATAAATATTCATGATCAGAAACCTAAAATATCGCGTGGCAGACGGCAGATCCATTTTACATTCTCAAGCTGCTTCATGAGCAATCAGACATGGTATTCTATAGACCATGTCTGTATATAGAACTCTTTATGATCTAAGTGGCGTAGAAGACTGCTGGCTTGCTGTTAATGCGGAAAAATTCTGTAAATATAGATAAAGTACATTGCATCATCGATTGTCGCTACCACATTCAATGGTCCTGGACGGAATGATTGCCCAAGTTTCACATGGTGCTGCGAGCTAGCTTCTCCGTGCTAAAAGGTAACAATTTCACTACATCCCCCAAAAGACGCCCTCTCTCTCCCCTAAAATGGCCTTCTCGAGCAATATAATAGTGAATAGATTACAAGATGGAACAGACTTGTGCTCATGCCTGATTCCCAAATCATTGGATCTGAAAGTAGATAGGTATTATTAGAATATAAAACTATTTTTGAGGGGAAACTGATAATAAACCATTCTGATTTTCCTGTTCAATCAAGATCGTTTTAAGATATTAAATTGTTGAGAGACCAATCTGATTTTCTTGGCACGAATTATAGAAAAGTTAGGGTAATGTTGCGTTCGCTCTCCGTCCCTCTACTAGCTGCATGTGTGCCATTATGGCAAGCCCCACTGATCGTAGTTCATTTTGCAAAACTAAATTGGACTATTAAAGTGGCACAAAGGGAGTATAATTTTACTAGCTAAATAGTTATTATTGTTTCAAATGATCACAACTTACTTAAATGCAAACTTCTACTCCCTCCGGGCACTTATCATATAGATACAGTTGATCTTCAAATGAACTATTTAGTGTTGATCTTCAAATGAACTATCTAACTAAATAGTTCATTTGAAGATCAACTGTATCTATTAAAAGTGCCCGTAGGGAGTAGTAAATAACTTTTGCAATCGTTGTATTGTAGTTGTAGCAAGTTACTACATTTAAAGTGTTAAACTTGGAGTTGACAAATGCCATTTGTTAAATTGCTAGGATGGAATTTTAGCTTGTCAACGTGGGGTTAGTGCTTTATGCCCTAGATTGGCGAGGTTTAAGGGAGAAAAGCACATTGAAAATAGGTCAAGGAGCTAGCGTCACATGGCTGCGTCCAATTGACTTCCTAAGCTAGCTACTTTATCTATCTTCACACAAAGTGCATTAAATTCCCCTCACTACTATACAAGCCTCTTATAGATATATTATTGTAGATGATTTGTATGGTTGACGGCAAATACTAACAGCAGCGAGGCAAAGTAAATAGAGGTCCGAACTCCTAACAAAGATTGTGTTTGATTTACATGAATTTCGTATAGTAGGGCAGCCAAATTAATTAAACTTTGAGAACAAAGTGGACCACCACATCACCATACCTATTGATTAAAATAGGTCGGTGCACCCCGTTAGCAAATTACCCCATTAAGATTTGAGTAGATCTGTCATACTTACCCGGTGTCTTATTTCTCTCACATTTTAGTGGGGTTATTTGCTAACCGAGTACACGACAGCAGGGCGTAAATTTTACTTTGCAGAACAAAAATTGTACTCGAACATACTTTACTATACTTCTTGTACTAAAAAAGCGACTGCATGCAACCAATCAAGAACTTCGCTAGATCCGATCGATGATTACTTAAAGTGAGTGTTTTGGGCATCTTGGTTTACAAGAGTCATCGATTCCTACATATTATAAATACCCACATAACCGCCTCAACGCTTTGTCCATCCAACTTCGCATTTCCCTTGAGTTCACTTAAGGGCCAATCTCTCTCCCCTTCTACTATTCCCCTCCCTGATCTTGTTGTCAATCCATCCATGGCAAGTCTCTTGAGCTCTAGCCTTCTACTAATCTGCGTCGTCTTCCCACTTCTTGTCAAGGGCGACTACAATGTGGTCAGCTTTGGGGCAAAAGGGGACGGGACGACGGACTCCACGAGGGCATTCACCAGCGCCTGGGCTGCCGCCTGCGGATCCGCTGGCGCAGCTACTATCAATGTCCCCAAAGGGAGGTACTTGATCAATAGGGCCATTTTTAACGGTCCATGCCGGAGCAAGAGGATCACTCTTCAGATGAGTGGGACCTTCGTGGCCTCTACCAATTATAAAGCCTATGGTAATGGCTACTGGCTTCTGTTCAACAAGGTCCAGGGCTTGTCCATTCTCGGTGGGACCCTTGATGGCCAAGGCAAGGGCATTTGGGACTGCAAGGCTGCCCTGAAAAACTGCCCTGATGGCGCCAAGGTACTTATTTATACACTAATAAATCTGATTAATGAGTGATAATTGAATGCTCATCACGTTTATTGTAAGACTTACAGTATGCAAGATGAGGAATATTGACTTATTATTTTTTAGATAATTTGATACTGACTTAGTTTTGAAATTTCATATTGGCAGTCATTGACATTCAATAATGCGCAAGATGTCTTGATTAGCGGGCTGAGGTCAATCAACAGCCAAAACTACCACATTGGGTTAAATAGTTGCCAGAATGTGAAGATCCAAAACGTCCAAACTGTGGCTCCCGGCAACAGCCCCAACACAGACGGCATCCACGTCCAAGATTCCACCGGCGTCACCATCACTGATACCGGCATGAGGACCGGCGACGATTGCATCTCCGTCGGCCCCGGCACCCGGAACCTGTGGGTTGAGCGGGTCTCCTGCGGGCCAGGCCATGGAATCAGGTGCCAAATCAATGCCAAGCACATGTCTCCCGTACAAAAAGTCATATGTAATTAGAAATAGTAGCTTATATATGTGATATTTTTATGCAGCATTGGGAGCCTGGCGAAGGACTTGAACGAAGATGGGGTGCAAAACGTGACGGTGAAGACTGTGATCCTCACCGGGACACAAAACGGGCTGAGGATAAAGTCCTGGCCGAGACATAGCAATGGCTTCGTAAAGGGTGCCCTCTTCCAGAACATAATTATGCGGAATGTGAACAATCCCATCCTCATAGACCAAAACTACTGCCCTGGAAACAACAATTGCCCTGGCCAGGTACTCAAGCATTGCAGATTTGATGAGATTCATCTGTTTTAATTCATTTCCTGTTCCATGTTCTGATTACGTACATGTATGTATCCATGCAGGGCTCTGGCGTGAAGATAACGGGCGTGAAGTTTCAGAACGTGAGGGGGTCGTCGGCGTCGGAGGTGGCGGTGAAGTTCGACTGCAGCAAGGCCAAACCTTGCACCGGAATTGGACTGCAAAACGTGAAGCTCACGTATCAGAACAAGAAGGCACTGTCCACATGCAGTAACGCAGATGGAACCTCGAAGGGCCTGGTGGACCCTCCAAGCTGCTTGTAAATGCTGCAGTGACTTTGATTAGGACATATAGGCGTTGGATTCCTCATGTGACGAACCGGGCCACATCTCGTGTGGTGCATCATGTGTTCGCTTGGGCTGCGAGATTTTGAGATTGTAACTTATATTCCGACATAGGATGTCTTATTCTACCAAATTAATGCAACCATGGCTCTGATTAAAGCCTTTTTTTTATGAAATTAATGGCCCACAACTAGGCCAATACATTCACTAGCATACGAACACAGCTGGCTATAAACCAAATGGCTGTGAGAAACCAAATACTGATCATCTTCCCAAGAGAAATATGCAGTATAACATAGAAGGAAAAACGAAATAAACTACTTCCAACAAAATCAAGAACACACAGTGAGATAACGCAAAAGTCGATCACGCCATAGGCCAAAAAGACCATCTCTGCTGAGGAAAACCACAAACTCCAACGAAGCAGGAACTCTCCAAAGCCAATAGAAGTTGGGCTCCAAGACCACCCAAAGTTGGGCCGAGCACCAAGAACACGCTCTTGGGGAGGGCCAAATGCCATCGTAAACTGTTATAATTTTAAAAGTGTTTACCTTGAGTACATGTAATGTAGTAGCTAAGTAATAAAATTTGGTAAGGCCAAGATCGATCTACGGGGAGAGAGTATTTGAGAAAAATTAGATTCTAAAATCACTAATTACTAATTTAATAAGACTATAACAAAATTAGAAGGAATGAATTATGTAGGAGAAATTGAGTAAAAGAACTAAGACAATTAATTTAAGTGTTTGAGAATAACCAAGGTGAACAAACTAAGACATTGAATCTACAATAAATCCACATACCATATCAGTCATAATTCCAAATTTGTAAAATTCTCAAGGTTATACTTTTCTCAGCCTAAAAGTAAGTATCCAAGCATTATATGTAATTGGAGAAGACACATAATCAAATGTTAATTATCTAGTATGATTATTGCAACGACCGTCTTTCTAATTCAATGATACTACTAATAATTCAACGTGCATGCCACGTTAAATAAAAGCAAATGCCATTAAATAGAAAGAATTAAAAAAATTAACTACAACACAAATATATATCATGGAATTTTGGAAAGCATGCTTTATTTAGGGTGGGTTAAGGGTTCTGGAAAATAAATTTTTTTCATGAAAATACTTTTCTCTAGAAAAATAAACTTTCAAGGAAAAATTGATTTTCTCGTAAAAAGCTGTTAGGGGTTATAGAAAGTGTTCATGAAAAATTCACTGAAAATTAATTTTTCGGCCTAGTTAGGGGTTCCAGAAAATGTAAAAACGAAAATATCCTAGAAAATATGCTACTAATCCATTATAATTAAAATGAAATTGAAAAGGCCACTATGTTCTAAAACAACCAAAATTATGCGACTCGTATAGTATTAAACATTGCATTCATGCTTTGGAAAAAATACAGAGAACCGTAAAGGCCACTGTCATAACTCAGAATTAGAACCAACCTTTGTTCTTTTTTCCTTTTATTAATTTTGCTAGCAAACCTTAGGGAACTAGGGAAGGATCAGAAAGTAAGGTTGGGGGCATTAGAACGTTGGTAACATAGATTTTTTGTGGGGTAAAGTTAACATACTACTAGTATGTCAGATTCTTCACGACCAAAAGATGAAAAAAAAAAATTGAAGGATCAAAAAGTAAGGTTTTCAAAATGTTATTACTTGTCAATTCGATCCAATATAAATTAGCTGTCTAAGGAAATTGATGAGGTCACAAATATCCAGCATCTACATCTGTTATTTTTTTGGCGAACAATTGATCAGTAAGTGAAAAGTTGAAAGCCGCAATGCTAGTTCTCCTCATTAGACAATGTCCTATTTAAAAACACCAGTGCTCTCTCGCAAATCAAATTCATTCTACCTCTATTGGTTAATGGATTCACACAACTTAAAATCGTACATGTAAATTTGATAAGAGATACAAAAAGTTTGCTCCGTGAGAAAATTTGAGGTCCTCCTCAAACATTAAATCTAAAATCTGTACTTTCATGAAGAACAAGGAGAAAACTGTCCTCTCCCAAAATATAAATCCCGTGAAAGTTATTGATACTAATAATCAAGTTCCTAGTGTTCAGACTTTGGAATGCTGAAATTTGCAAATACTGGACTGTCCACTCCTACTCCCATGGCATGCAAGCCGTTGTCCACATGTATAACTATTCCTGTGATTGCTGAAGCTAATGGTGAAGCCAAGAATGCAGCAGCATTGCCAACTTCATCTATTGCATTTTCACAAGTTTAGAACAAAAGTCTCATTGGTTGATGCACTGAAAAAGATAAAGTTGATTTATGTGGCTTTTTAATATAACAATCGCTTTCTTGTTGTTTGAAGAAAAATGAAAACAGAGGCAGCCTAAGTAATGAGATGAATTACATGCCGACAGCTCTTTCTGCATTGATGCATTGGCTGTTGAATAGTCGATCATTGTATCCATAAATCCAATAGCTTTTGCTGCAGGCCTTCTCAATGGACCTGGTAATATAGTGCTGCAACACAACTATAAAGATGGTTTTAACAATATAGTAAAACATAAAGAAGACAACAAAAAAGCATATCAGCAGATATTATATTAACACGAATCTTATAACGCCTTCCAGCCTTAAAAGCTAGCACCTACAAGACCAGAACGGTCATTACTTAAATATTAGTTACGGAACACTTACAGTAAAATGCAAAAATGCTCCTTCCAAAGTGCACAATCAAGTTAAAAAACAAAATTCATTGCCAAAAGGCCCAGCATTGCTATAATCATGATACTTATAGCGAGTTGATGCAGTAAAGCATAATCATGGATAAAGATTAATTTTTCAAAGCTTCAGTCACAAGGAAAAAGAAAGCAGATCTTAAAATGATGTTCCTACTCTTACTTTCACACAACCTTAAATTATCATAAGGCGCCATTTAAGTTAGTAGCTAGCATTTAAGGATCTGCCAGATCATTTCAAAGCAAGTAACTTATCTGTCACTATAAATTTCTCTCATACTAATTTCTGGCAAGCCAGATTTGTTCAAAAGAATGAAAATAACAAAACTAATATAAACAATCTGCCATCCAAACACATTATTAATTTCTCCAACTGAGTCCACTTTTTACATATTTCTTATTTCTTAGCTCTTAAACATTAATCATCAACTGCTACTCCGAAAAGTAAATTGGTATATTCTTCTTTGCAATTACTTTATGTGGTAAGCATAATCAGACTTCCTTCTTAATTCAGTATTCAATGTGGTGTTATTAACCAGTCCACCATTTGTGACAATTTTAAAAGGAAACCTTAAAAGACTGAAGATCCAAAAGGTACAGTAAATAATATAGACAAAGTTCGGAATAACTTTAACATAATTCAGTATACCTTAACGGTCCAATTTGATGCTCTTGCATAGCGCTTGTTTGTTTTGACCTTAATCAAAAGAATCACAAACAACTTATAAGATAGCATATATCACATGATAAGCATCATCAAAGTGCAAGAAGAGTATATTAGCCAACGATTGAGTAGGTGGTTTTAGTTTTGTTACATCTTTAGGCACATCTTCTGGAGAGTCATAGACTGCATCCAAAGCATATACTTTTGAAATCTGCATTAAATTCAAAGACGAAGATCATAGAAGGAAATCTTACAGTTGTTTCTGAATCAACTTTATTTTTTCTACTAAAGATTCACATAAGTGGAGCATATAAGTATTTCTTAAACTTGTTTCTGAATCAACTTAATCACATAAGACCTAAAATAATTGGAAGTATCACCCTGAAAACTTCTGTGTATGTCAGTACTCTCTTGCAAGAAAGATCACATTTTAAAGATGAATACTGATGATTAGAGACATACCCATCATCTGGAAAAAGCGAGATGGAGCGATTTCTAGGGACTCCGACATTGATGGACAACATCGATGACGACTCCCGCTACCCTCCCTACCACCACTGCCGCCCCCCCCGTACAACCTCTACTTTGCCACCTCCTCCTCCCACTGCCCCCAAATTCCCCTGCCACAGCTACCCTGCCATCTCCCACCGCTTCCGCCGTGTCGATGAGTACGACTAGACAGACTCTGAGGATGAAATGCCATGAATCTGGAAAACCACGAACAGAAGAGATAAGAGAAGAGAGGAGAGAGAGAGGTTCACTTGGAAGATGGAGAGGGGCGGGAGCCGAGAGAATGGAAGAACGGCTGTAGGGAGGAGAAGGTCCGGCGACTGTCGTCGGACAAAGCCACAGCGAGGTCGATTCGCCCTCAGAGGAACGGCTAGGGCAAGGAGGGAGGTCGATTCGCCCAAGCCCCCAACCTTTTTTTTCAATCCGGAAAAAGGACTTTCGTACCTTTTTGAGGTTGGAAAATTTTGGGCTATTTCCAGGCCTTTTTCAGGGCCATTTTCAGGCCCTTCGGAAAAGAAATTTTTCAACACCCTGCTTTTCTTTAACCCCTAACCTGGTGAAAAAACTATTTTCATGTAAAATAATTTTTCATTTCTAATTTTCATCAACCCCTAACCCATCCTTAGTCTAGGAGATTAGAACTCCATTGAATTAAAGAGTGTAGTTTTCATCATCAGATACATAAGGGATAAGAAAAAATAAAATTTCAAATACTGCCCCTTTTGTTTTGCGTGAACTGCTCCCCTTCGAGCCGCCATTGTATAGCACATGACCGATCATCCTTCGTTCGTCCGTTGTTGGCCAAAACCGTTGTGAGACATCCCCCCAACCCCTCTTTTTTCTCTTTTTTTTGTTTTGGTCGCCTTCTTTTATAGCCGTCTCAAAAGCCTAGTGCTCTAATTCTCTTTCCACATTTAGGATAAACCCAAATTCGAGTTGCAACTGAATCCAATTCCAGTCTGAACACCCCTCTGAGCTTCCCATTCAAGTTGATCTTCTTTCAACAGGTTTCCAAGTCAAGCTCAATCCATATTTCAATCTTATCCCTGCTCTTCCCAAACTGTGTTCAAATCGAATCCCGACCGAGTGCATCTTCACCCAACCATATTGAGCCAACCAAGTCTGTTGCAAATCCGTGGACAAGCCCTTGTTCCGGTCGCCTCTATTCTCTCTCGCTTCTCTGCTCGAGCGAGTGCTCTGTTCTTCCCGAGTGGCCAAGGGCTCCTGAGCACAAGCGGCTCGGTCTTTCATTTCCTTTCTTTGTTTATTTTGTTTTAATATTTAACCCATCTTGTCCCTCTTGTCCATTGGATCATATCTGGACGCTCTTCACTTTAAATCAGAACCTGTCTTCTCTTTAGTAGCAACCAACGACTCAAATCATTTCCTTCATTCTCAGCTTTTGAGAAGTTAGCTCTTTATAACCGGCCTAATATACTCCATTTTGGCCATTTCTCAACCAACCTACATAAAAATAATTAATTCAAATTAGACGTGATCCATGAGCACATCTAGATTAATAAATTATAGCAAGATTATTTATTGACCTTCTAAATATTAGCTAACACTAATAATTAAAATTTATCTTTATTTTGACTAGAAAATACGACTAACATATAGGTAGAAAGACTACCACCTCTTCATTCACCTCTACAGCCACGCCCCTGGTCCTTCCTAACCTCCCCCCATCATATTTCCTCCACACTCCCAGCCCCTCCTTTTTATGATTTCCCTTTCACCTTCCCATTCCGCCCCTGATCTTGGCCGTTGGGCGTTGGCAAGTTATCCCCTTTAGTGTTAGCATATTATTTTTGTTTAGCTAGGAAGCACGGCACAACAAAATGGCAGCCGTGTCCGTGTCCGATATGTATCCGACACGGATACGCTGGCCGAGTGTTCGTGCCATTTTTTTAAGAAAAAAATAAAAAAAGAATACATGTATGATACAGTGGGACACGCATCGGATAAGGGATGTTTGTCCTCACTCGTCGGCCAGCAGTTCTGAAGTTGATCGGCCTCCCCTCTCTTTTTCGTATGCTCTGTTTTTATAGGGACTGCAAGTCAGTCCATTTCCTCTCCCAAATAAAAAAAATTTTCAATTCAATCTCGTGTGTAAAATAAACTTCAATTGCCGCCTTCCCAATCAAACTATTTGCAGCTCAATTTCCTTTTAATCTTGCCCAAATTTGAAGTAAAAATTTTATTTTTAAACCATCCTGAAACAAAGCAAAACACCCAAAATTGAAACTTTTCCTTTCTAATCACAAATCAGACATCTTTGAAAGCTCCGATTGAACCAAAAATTGACAGCTTACCATTTTAATCTGCAGCCGAAATGCATCTTCTCGATTTAGCTCCCCAAATCAAAACATTCCAAACTCAAAACTTCTCAAATCGAGCACCTTCCTCTTCCTGTTGCTCCTCTGCTGTTGCTGTTGTCACACCGGCTTCCTCACAATTGAGCCCTTCCGCTGACTGTGTTCTCGTCGTCCTCCATCAAACTCATCTTCTTTGCTGTCAAACTGTCCAATCGTGAGCCCGCTGTCTTCTTTTTCGTGGCCATCGTCAACCTCCAGGCTGTCGTCGTCGTTCCTCGCCGTCATGACCCATCGTCGTCTCCGTTGCCCATGGCCGCCATTAATTGCAAGCGCTTGAGCGTGCTGCCTTCTGAAATAGATACCCGAGCTCGAGCTCTCGTCTCCTTTTTTTTTTCCTTTTCTTCAGACCGAACCGACCACTGAACCGGTCAATTTATTTCTGTTTCTCTTTTCTTTTTCTTTTTTCTTTTTTTTTTCTTTTTTGGGCCAAACCCGTTGTACCGACTTCATTCGTCAGATCTAATTTAAACGCTCTGTACTTTAACTTAGCACCTGTCTTCTTCCTTAGATAAAAATCAGCGGCTTAGGTCTTTTTTGCACGTGATCTCAATATTTTAAATAAATTAACTCTTCAAAACCCGCCAACGTATCCTTAATCGTCGGATCTTCGATCTCTTTTCATAAAACCCGTTTGATGTGCTTCACTTTTGGCAATTTGCATCTAAAACTCTTAAAACCTACATATATGAGAAAGGTTTACATGAGATCGATCTCATATAAGGAGCATGAGGCCAATCTTTATAGCCGTTAGATTTCGATCGGATGATAGATATTAAATCAGTGGGTAGGTGAGTGTGTCACATCAGGGAGTTTGTGAGATCATTATGACTATTTGTAGCCGTTAGATCAAGATCCAAGGGCTACGATTTAAAGTGGCCTCATATAAGCTATATGAGAGCAATCTCATTTAAACTTTTCCCTAAATAAAATTAAGTTTGCACAAGGTTTTTCTGCACAGAGTTTGTTTAATTGATTAATGAGTGAATCTTTGGTGGCTAATCTATGACTTATTATTTATTTATATTTTATACAGGTTTACATATCAAAAATATAGGGGAGACTACCAAAATTTTAATAGAAATTATGACTCAAACTATTTTATAAATATTAATAAAAAATTTTATTAGCCATGCCGTATCCTACTTTTTGGGAAAATGGTGTGTCGCCGTTTTTGTATCGTGTCGCCGTTTTTGTATCCGTGCTTGGGCATGGTAAGGAATGGGATTGGCGAAGGAGCAAGGCAAGGCCGCTGGCAAGAGCACCATAAAACCACAAAACGGAGGGAGGTGATTGGAGCAAATAGGCAAGAACAATCTACTGATAAAACCGCTGATTTTCCGAGAGAGTATCTAACCAAAGCTACCACAAAAGACCTCCCTCACCGTCATGGACAGAGAAAAGCCCCGGCCGGCCAGGGCGGCTCCGCCAGGAAGAACCAGCACCTAGAGTCTACGTCTCCAGAAGAACCCAAAAGTCACGTCTCTTAATCAAAGCCTTTTCCAATGTGCAGCCAGTCCTCTTTTTTTTTTTTCCTTCGATATATGATGTCCTTATCAAGATCGCCTAATTCCACTTGTTGTTCTAGACTGATCATCAAATTCTTTCCAGTTTTGGCCACTCGTAGAGTTGAGTCAAACTTTTTGTTCCATACCTTGATATAAATCAAATTATGCTTTTTATGGTCGGATAGCAACCAACAGTAGGAATATTATAAGACCATGCCCAAGGAGAGAATATAATAAGGATATGCACCCTCCTATAAGCCATAAGGGCTCGGGAGCTAAAACGACTCAACTCGAGCTTGGCTCGAATTCGAAAGTGAAATTTCAAGCTCAGAATCAGCCTAAAACTTAGCTCGACTCGGCATGTTAACACCCTCAAGCGAAAGTCCCGAAAATAAGTCTAGACTTTAGAGAGGTGGCCTACCTTGGACAAATAAGGCCTGTTTGGTTTTGCAAATTGCAATCGTTTGGCATGAAACTAAAGGCCGTTTGGGGTGTGATATGCTCCACTGGATGTTTTGCTACACTGTAGCATTCATGTTTTTTCTATATCCACCTGAAACACTTCAGGTCGTGTTTCACGCTGGATATGGAAAAACCATGGATGCTACAGTGGATTTGAAAAATCCACTGTAGATATTTGCTTATAATCACGCCCCAAACGGCCAGAGACTGCAAGATCTTTGTTTTGTCTGGAAATGCATGAGTCATGATTGACTAAATTTGAGTATAGTGACATTTTCTTCTTTTCCTTTTGTTTCCAGAAAGTCAGTTGAGACTTTAAGCAAAAAAATGGCATTTTTCAATGTCGTGTAGCAAAAAAAAAAATATTGCGTTCACATGTGTGCTTGTTTGATCTCATAAATGATATGATTTCCACTATCTAATGCTAACATCTGGCTATTTCCATTGGTTCTCTAAAGACAAATATTATATGGAGTAACAGTTAATAAAGAATACTCATTATATGACTCCCCACATTCAATGTCCTGTAAATTATTTTTGTTTGCGTGAACACAAAAAGGTCTCTTGCACACGGGTTTTGATGAAGGAGACATCTACTGGATTCTGCCTAAGTTACAAGTCTCAGATCAAGAAGTAGACATGCAGTTGATATGAATAGTTATAGCTAGAATACAGTTGATGGCCAAGTTTTTCTTCAGCTTTGATCCCAAGAAAAGCACTGAACAGCCTGGGGTGAATGCAAGACTACGGTTTTTATATCAATGTCAAAAATATATGGTAATCAAATATCTTGCATGTGATACGTAGAGACGTGAAAATTCAAGCTATGAGCCTATGAAGGTGTTAATTGGGGTTATCTAGGTTTATAAGTTAACCACCTCTAATGTGTGGGGAGTCATTTTCTAGTGAAATGCACCAGTATTGTTCGTTATTTTTTCGGGAGCATCACATGTGAGGTGTGAGCTTTATTTGACATATTGCAATGGTTTGGCAAAACCGCCTCATCATTAAGTGGCCGGAGATTTCCTTTCTACTATGTTGAAAACAAGAGTGCGATAATCAATAACATTTACATAATTATATACCAATATGATTCTTAGGACTCTTGTAGGCAGTTTATCAAGATGGACTTACTGTAGAGTACGGTATTTAGGACTATTGTAGACAACTTATGAAGATGGACTTGATGTAGAGAACAGTTTGTTGGCGATGAATGTAGAGTGACTTATTGAACTATTAAAGCACATCATTTACTAAAAACAAAATATTAAAGCAGATCTGGTCATGAAGATGCTATAAAATATTTCAAAGATAATAGCCAAAGTAGGCAGTAGCTTGCATTCAATGCTTCGGTGCAAGTCTTTAATGTATGACGAGCAATGTCTAGGCTTGTAGATTTTGGTAAAAAAAAAATGAAGAATGAAAAAGGAAACATGGCTAACTTCCCTTGAATTGATATTCTGGCGTAGCCCTTTGTAAGCCTACACAAGCAACATACAATTTGTTATGGATTTTATAAAGTTACAAGATTGAAGCGGAAAAGACATTGAACTATTTGGCTCTGTAAATACTGAGCTGACATCTGTATGTCTTGTTAACTTATGTCGTCCGTTATCAGCTTAGGGTTGAATAAATTATCAAGCCAATTTAACTGTCAACTCTGAGATAGTGAAAGAATAGTGATCAGCTAGGTTGAACATGCATCCAGTAATTATTTCCTATCTTATGCAATGAGTATAAAGTGCGCTTATTCTTGCTAAACCAGTTGATCCAATTGATTCTCATTACTCTCAACTGGAATCCTAGGCACCTCTAAATCCAACCACATGATAAGATGCAAACATGATCATTGTCCGTCCGTCTTTGACATCATAAAATAGCACTCATACCGTGTATACACGTTACTAATCCAATACACTCGCATAAGTACCGACCAGATCTTAACTTCCCCAGTCATGTTTAGATTTTAGCTCTTTACAAAATGCACCATACGGTCCATACGCCTACTGAGTATCCAATGTCTAATCCTTGATAAGTTGGTGTGCTGATAAACATTGGGATGAAGCATTTTTTAAGCTTCTTCTTTGGACTTACGTCACCACCACAAGCTCAATATAATAGATGGAGTATGCTGTAATTAAGCAAGAATTTACGTTGGGATTTAGGACCACTGGTGTGAAAACTTGAGTTGCATACGGACGTATGGAAGAGGTCTCACTCTTGCAGCCCGTATGGCCCGCCTTCCCCTCCGTTTCCGCCTGCGCTATGTGCGCCATGTTCCACATGCTAGCAAACAAAAAACACCGAAGGAATGGCTGCGGTCAGCTGCACCATATCATCAATTATCTGCGCCAATTAGCATTCTTGGTCATCTCCTTAATTATTCCTCTATTTACTCCGGGGTCTTCTAGTTTTGTACTTTCAATTCCAATTGTCTCTGTCAAAGACTATGTAAGACCCCAAAGAAGTATGTAAACATATACTACAACTACACTTACCAAAGTGGATCCCACAGGACTCATGGTGAAAGAATCCATGGATGTTCAACCACAATTACCAAGGTGGTTCAACCACACTTTTTTTCCATAGATTTCAAACACTCGTTACGACATACAGATTGATCAACTGCCTTTCTCTAAGGTTGGCAATGTGAGAATTGAGAAAATAGGCTTAACTGCCAAACTGGCCCTTTGTATTCAAAGCATGGACCAAAGATACAAGACCTGATTGTCCTTGTTTCGCCGTTATCCAATACTCTCCAACTTCCCACTAACTAGAAACCGTAGATTTGAGCTTATAAATACCCCTCAGCTCCTCCAATCAAGGCATAAGCTTTCCTTCTTCCTTCTCCAGCTTCTCCATTCACTTGTTTAGCAATGGAGAAGCCCACAAGCATCTTTGGCTGGTTGATGATCTTCTTTCTCTTCCCACTAGTAGTAGTCCACGGTGCCTACAATGTCATCAACCTTGGGGCCAAAGGCGACGGCAAGACGGACTCCACACGGGCCTTTGTAACTGCATGGGAAGCCGCCTGCAATTCTGCCAGCCCTGCCACCATCATCGTTCCCGGGGGAAGGTATTTGCTCAATCCGATCACGTTTGATGGCCCCTGCCGGAGTAAGAGGATCCACATACGCATTAGTGGGACCCTCTTGGCGTCTACCAATTATGCAGCTTATAGCAATGGCTATTGGCTATTGTTCAACGGGGTCCAGGGTGTTTCCCTCTTCGGTGGGACCCTCGACGGCCAAGGCGGGGGCCTGTGGGCCTGCAAAGCATCCCGGAATAACTGCCCAAGCGGAGCTGGGGTGAGTAACTAGTGCATGATACTTGATAGTCGATAAAAGAAGTTGTACTTAGTTTTTGGGTGATTCATTAGGATATTTAATTACAAAATTAAACTGATTTGATTATTTTTTGTGGGCAGTCATTGACATTCAATGCGGCGAAAGACATTGTGATCCGTGGGATGTTGTCAATCAACAGCCAAAACTACCATATTGGTTTCAATGGCTGCCAAAACGTGAATGTCCAGGACGTCCTAGTTGTGGCACCTGAGGAGAGCCCCAACACGGACGGCATCCACGTCCAAAGATCCACCGGTGTCACCATCACCAACACCGGCATGAAGACGGGGGACGACTGCATCTCCATCGGCCCTGGCACACGGAACTTGTGGGTTCAGCGTGTGGCTTGTGGACCTGGCCATGGCATCAGGTTAGAACTAGCCAAGAGCACACCACATATCAATAACATTAAGATAACACATCATTTTAATCTTCTTGTTCATGTTTTGTGATGTAAATTGTTGTAGTTACGTGCCTTGCCATGTTATAATTTGTCATTAATCTTGCATATGCACACAATTAAACACTAACATGCACCATGTATATGCGTAGCATTGGGAGCTTGGCTAAGGACCTGAATGAGGAAGGGGTGCAGAACGTGACGGTGAAGTCAGTGGTGTTCAAGGGGACCCAGAATGGGCTGAGGATCAAATCATGGGGGAGGCCGAGCAATGGTTATGTAAGTGGTGTTGTCTTCCAAAACGTGGTCATGGACAATGTGAGGAATCCCATCATAATCGACCAGAACTACTGCCCCAGGAATGAGAATTGCCCTCGCCAGGTAATTACAATTTGTGCAAGCTAATGACACATTGTTGTACTATTGATCAATCTTTCCCTTACTCCCTCCGTCCGATTTTCATAGATACATTTGGTTTTCCATAATGAACTAAGAACCAGTTGTCGTGCGTGCAATGCAGAGCTCCGGCGTGAAGATAACGGGGGTGAAGTTCAAGAACGTGAGGGGGTCGTCGGCGTCGGAGGTGGCGGTGAAGTTCGACTGCAGCAAGACCAAGCCTTGCACCGGGATTGGGCTGCAAGACGTGAAGCTCACGTACCAGAACAAGCCGGCCCAGTCCACTTGCATCAATGCGAATGGGATCTCAAGGGGCCTTGTGGACCCGCCCAGCTGCCTGTAGAAAGAAAGCCAGAATTGGGCTTAGAAGTTACTGGCGAACCGGATCACCTGTATGGTGGTGTATCATGTGTTCGGTGGGGTTAGAGATTTTGGCCTTAGGCAGGTAGGCAGGACATTTATGTATACCTATGGCTTAATGAAGTGAAGTTATTTTGTTGACTCTGTTCATACAATAAGCCCACTTGATTAATTCAGAGAAAACATAGTTTCAAGCCTTGTAACTAAGCAAGGTAAAAGTAATGAAATACACCTCGAAAATAAGATATTCCCTCTGGTCACTTTTAATAGATATAGTTTTTTCCAAATACACTGTATTTGGAAAAAAATTATATCTAATTTGGAAAAAAGTGTATCTATTAAAAGTGACCGGAGGGAGTACTTCCTAACATAGTTTATGTTACTCATTCCTTTGCATGTTAAGTGGTTGGGTACTTAAATAGCATCTCACAAACATCTTGCAACTCATATGCACAAGCATCTCGATTCAAGCTGGCAGATGAGTTGTAAGAAGCTTGTGGGATGTTTTATGGAGTACCTCGTCAAGCTTTTACCATTCTCTTAGCTGTGGATCCTATGATTAAATAAAAATGCATGACAACTTTCCTTGATGCAGCTAGTGCTATGGGACGGAGGGATACTAAGTAATGTGAAAGGAATGTGTGCAATATAAATTGCTTAGTAACATGGCTAATTGGCTATGTTATGAACCAATGTAAAGGCCAGATCTTCATCTAGCGGATATAGTCCTCTACTGCAGAGAGTTCACTCTATCGCATGAATCCATATATGTCTATCGCCTAATGAAGAATTATGGATTTGCTGACTTTGTTCATTCAATAATTCCAATGGGATTTATTAGGAGAAAATTACTATAATTGTTCAGAGCAGAAAGTATGGTACACATTGAAACCATAAGAACGAGTAATAACGTAGTTATGTAACAAAATAATGTAGTGTACGTTAGAAAGTACCATACAAGTAATTGCATGACACTGCATTGCTTAGTAACGCAATTATGTTACTAACTTGAATTAATTAACACAGTAACATACTTGTGGTTGTCAGATCTTCATCTAACGAATATTGGTTACACTCCTCTGCAGGGAGTTTATCCGTTTGCCCTCTTTGATTATTGGTTAGTAAATTAAAAAATTTTACAATAGTCTGACCTTAAAATAGATACAAGGGAAAGGCCCTTTGAAATGCGAACGCCATCGGGTTTAGGTGCCAATTTGACGAAGGGGGCTGGATTTATTAGGAAAGGAAAAGATTAATGGAATGTGATTGACTAATGGATTTTGCACAAATGGGAATAATTTGCCTTGAAAATGCTCATAGTAAGGAGGGGATGTTCTATCAGTGTATTGGTTAATGAGTTTTATTGCTCTTGAATTTGAGTTAGACTGCGCTTTTTGACAAGTGAGGCAAAAAATTGATCAACATTTTTTGGTACAAGATTAACATTGAGTTCATTGCCTTCCTCTTATTATGGCAAAAAAGATGTACGAGTTTATTGACTTCCTACTCATACATCTATTGCAACACCTCCGATTGTGCTATTGTGGGGCACCTATTTGGCTTGGTTTGATGTTCTTTCTTTAGGCGAAGGGGAAAGGATGCAAGGGCCATACATCATCTGTCTAACTGTATTTGTATCTTTCCCAACTCCGAAAGAGCTATGTTATGGAACTTAATAAAGCTGCATCGTGTACTGATTTAAATTACTTTACATGGCTTCGGACATCAAGAGTGCTAATCAATTAAGCTGCGCGGAATGAACAAAAAAAATTAAAAAATGCAACATCATAATATTCACAAGGTGGAAACCACGGGCCTGGAAAATCCATGCCATTTTTGTGCCATTGTTTCCTAGCATTGAAGCTCAACTAAACTCAACCATTAATGGAGATTGATCTTTTTCAACATATTAGCTGCTTATTTTGAATTGAAATAGGTGCGGGCCGGCCATCAATGCAAAAGTAAGAAATTACTTCACGAAAAGGCATAATCATGGCCTGGTTTGTGAACACTTAGGGGCCGTTTGGAGCGTGATTAAAAGCAAAACATCTAGATGGGATGTTTTGCTACACTGTAGCATTTTGATATTTTATATATCCAGCTGGATGTAAAAATCCATATGGATGCTGTATATATCCAATATCCAGTCTGGATATTTTTGCAATAATCACGCCCCAAACGGCCCCTTAATATTATTGGAGTCTTGAGACTTGAGATGGTTCATCCTTTCCATTAGTTGCTAAAATGCACCACAAGAAAGCTGAGGAAGACTCGATGGAGGGGGCCCTAGAACCACCATCACCCTTAAAATAATTCTATGGGTGTGTTTAGTTAGCAGGAATAGAAAAGAAAAAGTGAGAAAGGTTAAAAGGCTTTTCTTTTTCGAGCGTTTGGATATAGAGAAAGCACTGAAGGTGGAATCTCCATTTTCTCTCACGTGGGGACCACACCAAAACTTTTGTTATGCCTTTCTTTTTCAAATAGAAAGAAAAGGCGAGAAAATTCTCGCTCCTCCTCATTTTCTTTTTCTGTTTTTTCTCATTTGACCTTTTTTTTTCTTTTTTTTTCTCTCTAACCAAACAGACCCTATAGGAACATTGGGTTTTCAATAAAAACAGTGTCGGGGATGGCCAAAATTCACTTAATGCTCTGCACTAGGGGGTATTGTATGTGTGCAAGGGGATTGGTAGCGGGATCCAATCTTCTAAAAGGTTAGTTGCCTGCCCTTCTAATCGAGTTGTAGCGCTCAAATATACCTAATTAACTAAGAAAAATAACATTGTACATCAGGGGAATTACCAAGCAAGTAAGCAATCTAAGCATGGGCACCGCGAGCAAACCATCAGAACAAGATCTTTGGGTTGATATAAAAAAAAAAGAAAAAAGAAAAAAAAGAACTTTGGGTTAGCCATGGGTTTAGACGAGGTGTGCGCTGGTCCGAGTCCAGGGCGAAGCCCTCGGTCACACGAAGGAGTTGGTCTACTTGACAAATGAGTTAGGTACCAACTTTCAGGACATCATACTGCCACACACAAAATCTACCAAGACATAAAATGAATAGTCATTCAAACGAGCCTTTCCCACCTAACTTGACTTGAGGAGTTGGGTACTTACACTAGCATATATACCCCTCCATCTCTGTGCTTCTAGCTCTGCCCCTTCCCTTCCAATTTGCAAAATACCAATTTACAAATTGAACACTAGAGAAAGTGATACCTGCCATGGCTGAAGTCCCAAACAAGCAGGTCATATTCAAGAATTTCATCGTTGGGACCCCGACGATGAGCGACATGGAGCTCAAAATGGGGAGCATAAAGTTGCAGACCCCGAAGGGGTCTGGGGCTCTGCTTGTCAAGAACCTCTATCTGTCATGTGATCCCTATATGAGAGGGAGAATGCGGGAGAACTATAAGTCCTACATCCCTCCTTTTGTTCCCGGATCGGTATGTTTTGTGCTTCGACTGAATTTCATTGGTGATTTTGGTTTGTTGGAGGATGGAGAGATTCCAATTTCTTCTCACAGTGCATGCAGCTCCTGGTTAAATGCTTTCTGTTTTAATACTTTGTTACTTTACTCTTTTAATTGATTAGGAAAGTAATCTAGTCAGTTTTCTATTGTTGTTATAAACTCTTGTTTGAATCATTTTTGGAACTTCATGTTCTCTTATTTAATGGATAATTTGGGTGGTATATTACTACCGTTTCAGTACATAATTGATTTAATTGATAATTTGGGTGGTATACTGATAGGTCTTGGCCTCTGATTTTGCTTCATGCTACCATTTCAGTACATAATTTATGAGGCACTTTCCCTACTAACACTTCCAACGTTACTTCTCCTCTTCAGCCGATTGAAGGATTTGGTGTGTTTCGGGTTGTTGATTCTGATCATCCTGACTTCCGGCCAGGCGACCTAGTCACTGGATCTACTGGTTGGGAAGAATACAGTTTGATTGAAAAAACAGAGAAGTTGAGGAAAATCCTAAATAATGACATTCCCATATCCTATCATGTTGGTCTTCTAGGTACAAAATCAGCTCTCTTTCTCTCTCTCTCCCTCTCTCTCCATATGTTTGTATGTATAACTGTGCGAATATTCTGTTGTTTTAGATAGAATATTAGGACTTTAGTATGGCGTGCTCATAAAAATTCTCATTAAGTTTAATTAAGAGCAACTAATTCTGAAGTTCCATGACTAAGAGTTTTATTATGGAACTGTGCAATCCTCATGTTGTTATAGAACTATGAGCTGTTGATCGAAGTTGATAATTTTAATTGACTGGAAACGGAATGTATATGAAATTTTTTTGGCATCTTTGAGTTTTGCAATAAGCCTTCGAGATGGCACTCGGAAACTGCTGCTCTTTTTGTGTCTCAAGTGAAAGCGCTTCCACTATAACACTTTCTTGTTTAGGTACATAGACACTTCAGAAGGTATCTTAGCTTTCTAAGTCCTAACTGCTTGGCTGTTTGTGCTGATATCTTAGTAATCGAGACTTTATGCCTGTACTTTAAATTGCTGAGATGAGCACTAGACTATGCTTCTAAGAGATAATCTAAGCTGCGTACATTTGTTAATACACTCCGAATCAGATCCTGGACAAGTATTTTGTTTATCAATAAATCAATCCTACAGAAGTTTCGTAATCTTAGTGGCTTAGACGCTTGCATTTATTTGCCTGCTAACAAAGTTTTCATGTTTTTTATCTAATTATTTCACCTTGTTCATTCTCTTCCTTGAAATTACCCAAAAATAACCAAAGTTTTTAAACAGGTTTGCCAGGTTTCACTGCTTATGCTGGATTTTATGAAGTGTGCACCCCGCAAAAGGGAGAGAGAGTTTTTGTTTCAGCAGCATCTGGAGCAGTAGGCCAGCTCGTTGGCCAGCTTGCCAAATTGCATGGATGTTATGTTGTCGGCAGCGCTGGCACTGACCAAAAGGTATGAACTGTACACCTTACAGAGACATTTCACCTAGTTTAGAAAATGTGCCCTGAACAATGTTTGAATCGTAAATCAGGTTGACCTCCTAAAGAACACGTTGGGGTTTGATGAAGCTTTCAATTACAAAGAAGAAAAAGACTTGGATGCAGCACTGAAAAGGTTAGGCAAAACATTAAACATTCAGTTACTGCACTTCCTTGTGGCAAATTCCCCTAGCTTATGATGCAATTGACTGTTATCATCAGGTACTTCCCAACAGGAATAGATATCTATTTTGAGAATGTGGGCGGGGCCATGCTTGATGCAGTGCTTTTAAACATGAGAAATCATGGGAGAATAGCAGTTTGTGGGATGGTGTCACAACAGGGTATATCAGATACTGCAGGAATTCACAATCTTTTCACCCTGATAACCAAGTGCATCAGGATGCAAGGATTCCTTATGAGCGATTATCTGCACTTGTTTCCTCAATTTCTCAATCAAATTAGTGAGTACTATAAGCAAGGAAAAATTGTTTACCTCGAAGACATGATCGAAGGCCTGGAAAATGCTCCAGATGCTTTTGTGGGGCTTTTTTCTGGTAAAAATATTGGCAAACAAGTTGTTCAAGTAGCATATGAATAGTTATGTAACAGCAGTTCTCAGATGAAACTTGTGGCTCATTCCTCATATAATACCACAGAATTCAAGGATCCTGAAATTAACATATAAAAGACACAATTATCATGCCAGCAATAGCAAAAACATGGACCACCGATTCAATTCTCCAAACCCATAACAGGATAATTCGTGCCATGAGAATTCTGCTGTATTTATCACCAAATCATGACAATATACATTGTAATGACGATTGTATTAGCAGACACTGTTTGCTGCTCTTTTCGCATTTGAGGGATGCTCTTTAAGAATTTGAGTTAAAAAACAGGGCATTCAATCTGCTCAGTGAGAAACAAACTCCAATGAATAACCAATTTCCACAAAACCTGAATCTCATTATAACTGGGACATGCTGCATTTTTTATTCAATATATCAGATGGTCGAAGAGAACAATCGAATGGCATAATTAGTTAATGTGGCCATCTGCTCCAAAAAGTCATGTCCATCTGTTCTATACAAAAGCTCTGTCCAATTATACTGAATTCCTCGTATACCAAACAACTATGGATCTTACTACCATGTCTTCAGAAATTCTGGGAATGGAAGCATGACAAACTTTATCTTCACAAATTACACCCTCAGGCTATTCAGCACGCCAAGAAGTAAAAGGAAAAAATCTCATTTTGAGATTATAATCATAGCTAAATATCCATGCATAGCAGTAAGCATGAATTTATATTATTTGAGCAAATCAACCATTGTTAATCTCCTTGGGAATCTTGGAGGCAGTCGTAGATACATTGCATCTTCAATCTCAATGGGCAAATGGGTTGCCAGAAAAACAATTCCACCCTTCTTTCGATGATCTTCAATTATGTACTCCAGCAATTTAACCCCTTCAGCATCTAGCGCCACAGATGGCTCATCAAGTAACCATATTGGCCGATCAATAGCTAACAGCCTAGCCAACTGCAGTCTCTTCCTCTGCCCCATCGACAACATTCGAGCCTTGTCATTAATTAGTCGCCCCAGACCCATAAACTCCAAAGCTTTCTTTGATTTACCACTTTTTCCTTCCAAAAGTTCGAACCACAGCACATTTTCTAACACAGTCAGCCGATCTTTTATGGCATCTTTTAGGGAGAGCCAATTAAGTTGGAGCCTAAATTGTTGAGCAACACCAGGAGAAGTGATGTCATGACCATCCCACAAGATTTCACCAGCAGAGGGACGGGAAAAACCAATAAGCATGCGAAGGAATGTGGTCTTCCCAGACCCATTGGCTCCCGTTAGGACTAAAGCTCCACCGTCATGCACTGAGACATTGATATTACGGAGGACATGCTGGGCATTCCTCATGCAGGAAACATTGTTGAGCAGGATCCGAGGGAGAGGAGGATTGGTAAGCGGCATAAATTAGAGACTGAAATTGCAGGGGAGGAAGAGAACAGTACAACAGAATTTCAGCCTGCAGAAGATGATTGTTAAAACGATTGCAACATATAATCAATATCTTTATCTACCCTCTGATTACATAGATAAAGTGATCGAGACTATAAATCAAAAGCATAGGTTTTTTTTTTTGACAAATAAAACCATTGGAATAGACCAACTGGCTGAAGCAGCTAATAGTCCCGCAAAATTAAAATCAAGTTTATTCAACGTGACAGAGCTGGTCACTAGCAGTACAAAATGCCCACTCGCTGATTGCATGAACAAGAGCGTGAACATAGAAAGGCTCCAATACATTAACTCCAGACTCCTTGTTATGTATCTATACAGGTTGGTGTTATTATGTAATAGGTGATGGGGAAGTTATTATCTTATTTAGTGGGAGAAGTTACAGAACGTAACTGTATGTGTTTGTAAGTCTTTAAATATATAAAAGAATTGAAGGAATGGATATGGCAAAATTTTATCAGTAATTTGGACGAGTTCCATTTGGAGGTTCCGTTTCCCTCGAAGAAACATATCGGAGGTCCGGTCTCCCTTGAAGAAGACCGTAACACTCCTAGTCCTGGTGATTATGATCAATGGAGATGTTCTTGAATTTTTAATACATCTCTTAAAGCTAAAAGCTCGAGCAGGTAGAAATTCCATTACAGTTTATACTCCCTCCGTCCAATGAAGCCTGCCTGCATTTGAAAAAACACGGGTCCATCATTATATCGCTTACTTTCCTCCCTCACGACCAATAACATTGGAAGAGGGGGAAACTCTGTTCTTTCTGCACGGGCCTTAGAGTCAAATAAATTTAACACAGTTTCAAATGCAGACAGGTTTCATTGAACGAGTACAAAATGAAGTCCTTGATCTCAATATTCAAATCATAATGAAGCAAGAATGTTACACCGAGCTGGTCATTAGTATATGAATGGAACAACAAGATTTTACCTTTCCTTTCAGGCATTTCATCAAACATATAGCACGCCGAAAGTTTTTCAAAAACATCATGAATCATAGATTCCGTACGTTCTCATAACCCATTTAGCTAGAATCTATAGAAAAGAAACCACCATTTTCTTCATAAATTACCTAGAAGATGATGAACCGGCGGCGGTGGCGAACACCGGCGCTCCGACAGTCTTCTGGCCATTCTTGTGGCCTTGTTTGTCCTCGTAACAAGACCTCCGAATCTGTGAAATTACAAAACTGTCCATTTCCCCTGCGAATAGCAATTAAGTTCGCCTCACACGTGTCATCCTCAGAACGCCAGTAGCCGTTTTTGGCGACTCTCGTCTTGGGGCTTCTTTAGGTCTGAGGGGGATTTGGCCGAGGAAGGAGCAATGGCGGCGGCGCAGAGCAAGCGGAGGTCCGGCGGCGGAATTCTCTCCGGGGCCCTTCCAGCGTCTTTGGCGGAGTCTCCGATCGTGTACCGGGGCCGTAAGGCGGCGTCCGACGCCGCGTTCGCGGCGAAGAAGATCGCGAGGAGCACGGGGAAGGCGGCGTGGATCGCGGGGACGACGTTTCTCGTGCTGGTTGTCCCGCTGATCATTGCGATGGACAGGGAGCAGCAGCTCAACGAGCTACAGATGCAGCAGGACGTCCTCCTCGGCTCCCCTGGCGTCCAGTGAGGCTGGCCAGCATCCCCTCCCCCCTAAAGGTTTGATCTTTTCCGTACTTTTTGGCTTATTGTGTTCTTTCACATCGATCTAGTTTGTACTTTGTAGTTGCTTTTACTTTCTTTGTGCGAAATTAGTAGATACATTTAGTTTTCCAAACTGAAAAATAATAAAAGCTCAAAGAGAATCATTGGGCAGTACTTCATCTGTCAAGTGAAGCCTGTCTGCATTTGAAAATTAGTTAAAATATTGGACTCTACGGCCCGTACAAAAAAACTCATTTTTCTACCCTCTTTCCGTGTTTTTGGTCTCGAGAGAGCACAGTCAGCCGAGTAAAATGCAGACAGGCTTCATCTGACGGAGGGAGTATTGCCTAGGTGTTCATATTTTTCATAAATGGCAGGCTCTTTTTTCAGAAATAGGCCCTGCTTAATTCAGGTGTAAAGCTTTAGATTAATTGGATATTTAAATTACTAGCTCATTTGATGAGGGCATTTTAAATTTCCACGGTCATATTAATGAAAATGGGAAAAGGAAATCAATATCACAAAATATGAGTCAAAACTTCCCTAATATTACTCACGGATACTCAAGCAATCAAATTTTCATCTTTATGATAAATCATACTGGAAAGGGAAGATATTGTATATTTTAGTTTTGCATAATAATGGAACTCCAATTTCGGTTAGACAATTATGCTGGAAATCCTGTCACAACAATGGCCTCAGTTCACCTAATAGCCTAGACAACTATGGAAAAAGACCTGACAATATATGACTTGGATGTGGAGACGGTCAATGGTGGAGTGAATGGTGAGGCAGAATCCATGTCGCCGGTCATGTTCAAATGGGACAAAGTGTAGATCATCATCATCATCATACGGCTTATCCCCGGTATCTGGGGTCGGCGGCATGGATTATATACCACATTTGACTCTTATCGGAATTAAAATGGTACAAAATCCATACAAAGAAACATAGTGGCAAGTTTTTACACCGGATGCCCTTCCTGACGCAATCCTCTGAAGAGGGGACGATGGGACAAAGTGTAGATGAGGATGAAAAATTTCTTTCAAAGTGAACTGTCTAAAAGTGAAAAAGTTAGGACTTACCTGCATTATATGTTTCACTATGAGAGTATAAAGTTGGTTGCCTAACTTCAAGAGAAAAATACGTTAGACTTTTCCTTCTGAAGATTGAAATTGCGAAGATATTGAACTAATTAAATCTGCATTAAGTATTTGGTCTTAGTAAAGCATGTGCTTTGAATCAAAAGAAAAAAATATGCGCTTGGAATCTTAATCAGCTGGTGAAGCTTCACCATCTTCAAGTTTCTTGAGCTGTCAATCTGCAAAGATCGACGCTGTGCTCATCAGTGCACAGATCTGACGCAAAAGAGAGTGTTTTTGTCAGGTCCATGTGCTAATGTGTGTGCCATCTTCTCAAAGATTGACGGCTGGTGAAACTTCTTCACCAGGTGATCACGATTCTGTATGCATGATATGTCTCTGGTTTAGATATATAGTTAGTTCGAGACAAAAGTTTTCATCCGCATTTATTTTGACTTCGACGCTCTAATTTCATTTCTATGGGTTTTGCAGGTTGTGCCTCAGGAGCAGCTTATCAAGTGGCTTCTTCAGTGGAGGCGAATTTTGACTTCATTGGATTATTTAGATAAGCATATTTTTGTGTTAGTTTTCTTTGCGAGAGAACTTATAAACTGAAATTATGATTGTTGGGAGAAGGTGGATCATGTAATGTAGCTGCAAGTAATTTTCTTCTATCTTGGCTGGTTTACCTCAGATCGGTATTGTATTACCTTGCCAACCGCTTCATTTTAGTTGATCATATGGTGCATCTATACTACATCATTTTTTAAAATTTGTTTTTGGATATTAGTCTCCCTATGGGTTATACAGATTGCAGCTTCTATTGATTCAATTGCTCTGGCCTCCTGTCTCCTTTTCTGTGAGCAATAAAATTTAATGCCTGGTCAGGGGCTGATTATCCTCCCCTAAAGTGCACTTGAGCGAGTTCATTGCTGCGTTGCTGTTAGAACCACGTCGCCTTTTGGTGAGGTTGGTGCTCGGTTGTTTCGGCTTTTGCCGTCTATTTGTAGGTTGTTCCTCCAAGCGATTGTCTCGCAGGCTTGCCCTCCTTTGTGGCTTGTATTATTTTCCCTGATTGTTGTATTTTCACTTTTGTAATTTTATATGGGCTCTTCTGACTTGTGAGTTATATTTTTCTTTAAAAATATGCCTATGGTGTTGTTTGCCTACAAGCTATACGGTACACTTGGGGCTACGCTCCTATCAAAGTTTTTTTTTCCATATTATCTGGCACCAACTTTCGTTTTTCTATATTATTTGGTTTTTTCCGTGAAATTCCATATGGCTTGGAATCGACACTTAAAGTATCGGAAATGTCTTTCTTTTACGTTTTTCATAATTTTTATATCCGAATGATCGTGTTGAAGATGACATGATCACTACAGTTCGGTTTTAGGAAACAAAGGCAGTGATTCCAGTGAAGGTCCGTCTATCATTGCGGTTCAAATCACTGTTGGCGTTGTCTAATCTGAAAAAAATAAAATTTTATGTCAAAAAATTATAAAATCGGCGGGAAAGATGAGAAAAAATCTATGATGAAAGAATTTTAATGTAAGAGCAACGGGGAAGTCCGCCTAACTACAAAAATTGAGATCTACATGTAAAGAGACACATATAAAGGTCACTCATTTGTGCTCGACCACTCGTGGACATCAAATAAGAGGATAAAAATGAGCAAAAACGTGAAATATATGTTGGCGAGCGACAAGTTCAATTTATATATCTTTCTGTGATCTTAATGAAGTGGAAGAGGATGAAAAGTAAGGAAGAACGCAAAAAAATTAGAAAAACGGATAAAAAATAAGCGAGTTATAACATTTTGAAAATTCCAATAAAATTGTGTCTTCGAAGACACAACTTGTCAACAACACAATTTTAAAGGAATTTTCAAAATGTCATAACTCGCTCATTTTTTATCCATTTTTGCCCTTTTTTTTTTCTTTCTTCCTTATTTTTCCTCCTCTTCTACCTCATAAAGATATATTAAGAAAAAAAAATAAGAAAAAGAAAGAAGAAAGCGGGCGTCGAAAAGCTTCCACTTTCCTCTTTCTTCTTATTTTTTCTTATTTTTCATCCTAATATATCTTCATGATGCGGAAGAGGAGGAAAAATAAGGAATAACGCAAAAAAAATGGACAAAAACGGATAAAAAATGAGCGAGTTATAACATTTTGAAAATTTCAGTAAAATCGTGTCATCGAGTACACGACTTGAATTCAAGTCGTGTCTTCAAATACACGACTTGAATTCAAGTCGTGTACTAGACGACATGATTTTACTGGAATTTTCAAAATGTCATAACTCGATCGTTTTTTATCCGTTTTGCCCATTTTTTTTTGTATTCTTCCTTATTTTTCCTCTTCTTCCATTTCATTAGGATCACAGAAAGATATATAAATTGAACTTATCGCCCGCGCAATAAGTGTTTCACATTTTTGCCCATTTTTATCCTCTTATTTGATGTCCACGAGCAGTCGAGCACCAATGGGTGGTCTTTGTATTTATTTCTTTACATGTAGATCTCAATTCTTGTAGTTGGGTGGGCTTCCCCGCTATTCTTATATCAAAATTCCTTCATTATAAATTTTTTCTCATCTTTCCCGCTGATTTTGATATTTTTCTGCATGAAATTTTATTTTTTTCGGGTTGTATGGCGCCGGCGGTGATTTGAACCTTCGCCAAAATGTCTTCTTCCCCAACTGGATGCTCCCATAAATCACTAATTTTGGGAAAAATGAAGACTTAGGTTAGATTTTGGGAAGAAATGTATTTTGGGTAGTTTCCGGATCATATGAGAGAAATAAAGAGATTCTGGGTAATATGAAAAAACGAAAGTTGGCGCCAGGTAATATATAAAAAGCTCCTCCTATCAGAAAAAAGGTGCCCTTGTTGGACAGTCATTAAAACGGGCCTTGTTCAAAAGTAGATATTGCCTTACTGACTGATTGTCCCAATTGAAATCCTTGAGGTGTGTTAAATAAAATAAAATATCGGGATGCCACTTTTTTTTGTTGCTGCAAATCAGGATGCACTTTCTAAAGCACGGAAATTATTAGGTACGCGGCCCATAGGGAATAATCATGCTCATCACCTATGGGTGAAGTACGTCATTTCCAATTTGTGACTCCCCTGCTTGTCATGATGGCCACAAAGGACCCACAAGTATGACTATCCTCCTAAGCGCCGCGTGCCTAATAATTTCTCCTCAACAAAGGTCCCAATACAAGGCATATAATATACCAAAAAAACATAGAACTAAAAATAAAGGTCCCAAACACAAAAAAAAAAAGATATTGCCACCCTTACCAGATTTCTCTTTCCAAAGCATAACTATACAGACAAAGAAGAGGTGTATAACATGGGAACAGGAAAGGAAGGTCACAAACACGAGGGTCAAGGAACATATGAAAATGGTGAATAACATGGGAACAAGAAAGGAAGGTCACAAACACAAGGGTCAAGGAACATGTGAAAATGAGAGTTTTTTCCATATTACTTGGCACCAACTTTCATTTTTCCATATTACCTAGTTTTTTCTGCAAAATCCCATATGGCCCGAAATTAGCACCAGAAGTACCAAAAATGCCCTTCTTCTATATTTTTCATGCCATTTCTTTGCGAAGAAGCGTGGTGTAGAAGACACGAAAAAGACAAGGGTTCCAACCGGCGATTTCCATGGTGACTCCACTGGCGAGTTCGAGCGGCGATTCCATTGGCGATTTCGAGCAACCCCCTGCGGATTTCGACGATACCTTCACATATCTGCAACCGACATGAGTGACGGAGAGTGGGCAAAGGCGGCGATTTGAAGTGGCTACCTACGGGGATTTCGGAGCGTCATCTTGTTGACTTTCTCTCGCGGCTCCCTACGCCTTCATGCAACCAGCGGAGTGATCGATTTCATTTGGGGCATTTTCTGGGTACGGTTTGCGGCGAGGAATATTGGGAAAGATTCCTAAAAGAAATACAGAAAACTGCACCGCTGTAAGTTACAACAATCCTTACTGATTTTTGTTTCAGACAACACGACTTTTAGAATTGTAATTTTTATCTTCAAATCTACAGCGACACGACTTGATATTTAGTCGTGTACACAACGACACGACTAAATATTTAGTCATGTACTCGACAACACGACTTTTATATTTTCGTGTTTTTCTGACATGACTTTTCTATTGACCACTCTACCTATCTCCTTGCAGATGGATACAAAAAGAGATGAGTCTATGGAGGAAATACCAACGGAAGAAGAGGAGGATCAGGATTTTCTGTTTGCACCTCGAGAGCGAAAACAGAGGGGCAGGAAGAGGAAGGCATCGATGGACTCATTAGGCAAGAGAACATACTATGCACGATCAGTTCTTCAGACGTTTTGTCAACCGGGGGCTCTGAAAAAGTGTGCAGCCCTCCTACGGCGTCACCAAAGATGTGGTCAACTCATCAGAGAAGCTAGTTTCTCTGTCATTTTTTAAGGTGAGGAGGACGTAGTTTCTCGGAACCTCCTGGACCATTTGGTCAGGTATTGGGATGAGTCGGCCAAGGTCTTCAATATCAAGGGGTGACTGCTACATTTCACAGAGCAAGAAGTTACTCTTATCACCATATTTCCCGCAAAGGGTGAAACAGTTGAGGTCGTTCCCTCCTTGCCACGCTGACCACAAGGTGAATTCTTCATAAAATATTCGCTGTGAGGAGATCAGATATTACAAACATTGAGAAAATTATTGAGAAGGTTTAACATTGGCGAAATGAAGATGGCAGAGGAGGACATTGCGAGAATGATCATCTGCATCGTCTTCTCCGCGATGCTGTTTGTACACAGCATTAGAGCGTTGCTGCCCTATTTGTACCGTTACATAGAATACCTCCCAAGATTGAGCTCATACAATTAGGCGGGGGCTATCCATAAGATGTTGGTTTATGGTATAACCCACATCAGCAGACAAGTGGGTTTCAGATATGAAGGAGGGTCACAAGGCGGTTGATACCTAAACGGCGCCTCATATGTCACTCAGGTATTTAGTATTTTTATGCATTTAGTGTCTTCAAAAGACTTCATATATAGTTGTCTCTTCTGCAACATGACTTCATATATACTCGTGTACTAAGTTTATAGTCGTGTTGCAGAAGACACGACTTTATATATAGTCATGTACTAAAATACACGACTAAATTTGTAGTCGTGTACTATTATAGTTGACTATAATAGTACATGACTTACCTGTATCCGCACCTTTTACTAATGTTTTCATTTTCTTACTATGCATATTTGGTTTTTTAGCACACGACAATCTTCTATGCTGTCGTCGGCCCTACCAGTCCACGGGTGAAAAGGTGGCCAGGAAGTGGGGCCCTAATTACGGAGGTCAAGAAGGGTGCACAGAAGAAGCACCGTATGACGGACTACTGGAAGGGCGTGTTTGATAATCTCGAAGTATGGGAAGAAGTCGTCGATGTAATCATCCCCATGGCAGAAGAGGCATGCCCCTCCTCCATGACGACAGAAGATGGAGAGGTACGAAATGAAGAGGACTCCCACTCTTCCTCGAGGACAGCCGCTAAGTCAAATGCAATTGGGCGATTGGAGGGTTCGCTTGAGGGCATAACATCATTAATTGAGATCGCTCTGTCTTCCTATGACAAGATGGAAAGGAGTGTCGGACCTGTGAGAGAGGTTCTTCACTCTATAAAGGAATCTGCCGCCACAGCATCAATGCTGTTAAAGGGTGAGGGAATTGAGGAGCCGAAGAAGGAGACGAAGCAATCAGAGAAGAAGGAGAAGACGAAGAAGTCGTTGGTGCATCAGAAGGAGGAGCAAAAGTAGAAAACCGATGATAAGGAGCAGATAAAGAAAACTCCGGAGCATATACGGAGGAAGGTGCTGACGCACAAGTCAGCCAACAACTCCTTCAAATGGGGTAAAGGAGGAGGTGAAGGAGGAATTTAGCGGATGAGCGGAAAGCCGACTCCGAGGAGACCCTATCCGATCGACAAGCAACCTCTATCATCAATGAGGTGATCTCTTCCTTGCAGCAGTCGGATATCGGGGCGGCCAAGGAGGAGGATTTGGCGAAGGAGGAGGCAGAGAAGAAGGACGAGGAGGAGGCGAAGGAGGAGGAGGAGAAGGAGAAGGAGGCCAAATGCTTAACCTCATCCAAGCCTGTTGACGTTGATGTCCTCCAGACCCCTCGAAAGGCTACAATTGAACTCCCAGAAGACTATTCTCATTTGGACTTCTGCTTCGACATGGGAGTCTTGTTAGAAAGGGATAGAATGACAATATATGGATGGATCGCCAATCCCCATGCTATGCGATGACGACTATGTATCCCTCCTGCAAACCACGCATCGACTGGAAGATGACTCAGATCGCCAAAGCGCCCTGCCAAGAAAACTCAAAAGTGTGGCATTTTCATCATGATGTACGTCGTGCACTTGGCATCCAATGTCAACCCACCCGACTTTGATCAGGCCTAAATTACACGTTTGTGGTGAGTCATTGTTGTATCCATGATTCGCGGGGAGATTGACTGTCACGCCCCGAAATCCCATACCTCGAACGGAGTGCGGAAGCCAATCAATGATATACATTTGGAGGTAGAGAATCTCGGGCGCGGGACCGAACTGTCGAATTAACCACCAATTACGATCATCTCAAAAGGATGTGTAATCGGTCATGCCCATAATCAGTGCAATACACATACAAACATTAATGAATACTATGGAATGGAAATTTACTTAATAATACTGATAAAAATGATAATCCATTTAAGAAAGTCAAATCAAATAAACCTATAATCTATGGCACACAATTGCCATTAAATGTCATAAGCATCAAATAAGCAAAGCAAACAATATAAACTCTAAGTCTTCACGGCTCCTGCGACCGCTTCACTACTGCAACTTCTTGAACTCAAATTCCATTTGCGCCTGCATCAGAGGATGCATGAGTATTTCATAGAAACACTCAGTAGGATGTAAAAACCCACTGAATTAGGACAAACAATATGAATAAGATAAGAATAACAAAGGTTTATGAAGATGCCGCAACATCGGGACTAAACCAAGGATTTATACACCTGAAAGGTTAGTCAATAATAATTCCAACCCGCAAGTAAGGAAAACAACAATAAGGCTCCTACTACACATATGAGTAAGGAGGGAATGATAATCATATTTAAAAGCTCCAGACATTAAAAGTGAAAGGAGTACAATTTCTGCTCGCTGAACCGATCACCCGCAAGTGACTATACCAGAACCACCCTAGAGGTCCTCTTTTTGGAACCCTGCCATGCGTCTAGGATGCTGGCCCCACCAGTGCTTACGGGCACGATGGGCGGAGACTGATGACCTTCCGTAATGTCAACAATCTAACGTACGTATGTTGCCTCTTTTTGGGCAGTGTGGAACCGCAGTACCACGAATATTAGTGACCCCGCAAGATCAAGCAATGGCATAATTTGAGCATACTATGAATCCACTTCCGGAGAAATCCCGCAAGACCTCTAGTGGAGGAATCAATCAAATAATCATGATGAATAATAATTCAAAGAAATAGAGGCCGCAACGCTCTAACCACATAAGGTATCAATCACCGGAACAGACTCACATACAGAGTATAAGTGGGAATGTCACACAAAGAGAATAACACAATCCATACATACGTTCATGCTCAGCCCTAGATGGAAATCATATAGGTCTTATTGAAATATATAAATCAGAGACAAGGTATTAATGAGTCCTAGATGATTTGGATTCCAAATGGAACCTCAAACCGACACAAACGCTTTATCTTCAAATACACGATTACGGTATTCTTAACATAGGTATTACCCATCTATCATATTAACCATAACCCAACCTTACTGTGATAATCATAAGGATATAATCCAGTAATAGTTACTGACACGTCCTGCCATCTTCACATCATATTAAGTGGTTTTACTTAAGTACTTAGTGTTTTCACTTGGATTCTGCTCACTGTCTTTTGCATAACAGTCCACTTCCGGCGGCTCCCAGACTCTGTACAGTTAATATTATCTTCTGAAATTTTTACTGAGAGTACCCTTATGAGTCTAGTTTCTAACCCCACCGGTTTTATATTTTTCTGATATCATATGAATTAGTTATGAATTATTCACTGTCGACTGTCCGTGCAGAAACAGTTCTGGCCGAAAGTGAGAAACTTGATTAAACTTTAATTAACTTATACCGTACCACTTATAGATGATATTATACTCATGATAGATGATAGTACTCCCCTCCTAGATCAATTACAGATCCTGGAATTAACTAGAATTACAAAAAGATTCCCTTTTTATCATGTTTCTCCCCATATAACACAACCTTAGACCAAATATCTTTCAATTAAGTCGATTTAAGCAAATCGATCATTAAAGCATAAGACTCAATCATTAGACATCATAATCAGAACAATATCAGAACTTTTATCTTCTGTAAAATTAATAAAGCATCCATCTTTGATGTGATTTACCATCTAGACATGAAGCATGAAGGCATATATGCATGTATCGCAATACACATGGAAAGACAAGACATAAATCATTAATCCCGCAAGATTCAAAGCAATACTCCAAGAAAATCAGTAAGAATACTCATCATATAATGTGAGAAAAGAATAAGAAGAGAGGGAAAAACCATCCTACTCTTTATCACCAAAAGACGTCGCCTTTCTACGCGATGATCGATCCTTCGCTTCCTTCAAAGCTTCCCGATCCAAGCTCTTGAGCAATTCCCACTAGAAGAGGTCTTCTAAGAGAGGGATGAACGTGGGAAGGAGAGGGGAAAGCCTCTGGACGTTCTAGGGTTTAGTTTTCAAAAGCACAAGCCTAGACTCTATGGGTTTATATAGAGTTTTTAGAAAATCTTTGCCCAATCAATTCTACCATATCTTGGGCACTTTCCACCAATGGGAGAGTCCCTAAATCACCCTAGGAACGTGCAATATAAGTCTAGTTAGGATATGACATCTTTCCCAAACAAATCCGCCTCAAAATTAGGTTAGAATTCGCCAAACCGCAACTGGCGATCGATCGGGCAATACGGCGATCGATCGTCCTGCGTTGTTTACAAACTGCGCGATGGCGCCGATCGTAGCCGATCGAAGCCGATCGATCGTGTTCCGTAAGCCGATCGATCGTTTACAGCGCGATCGATCGAGTTTATTCAATTTCCCATATCTTTTTACTCCGAACTCCAAATCACACAAAATTGGTGTCGTTGGAAAGCTCTTCTCACCAACTTTAATTTAAACAAAACACCACACGGTCAAATCAATCATTAAGAGGGTCAAATTCCAGTTTTAAGATACTTACTAATTTTCCGGATGTTACATCCTCCCCTCCTAAAAAGATCATTTCGTCCTCGAAATGCTGACTCTCAATCTTCAAAAAGGTATGGGTAGGATTTCCTCATTTCTCGTTCCGTTTCCCAAGTCATTTCCTCAGCCAACTGGTTTTGCCACAAAACTTTCACCAAAGGAATGGTCTTTCTTCTAAGTACTTGATCCTTTCGGTCCAATATCTTCACAGGTTTTACTGGAAATGTCAAATCTGCTTCTAACTCCATCGTTGTGAAATCCAAAACATGTGATGGGTCTGGCACATATTTCCTCAGCATAGAAATATGGAAAGTATTATGTACTTCATCCAACTGCGGCGGTAACGCCAACCGATATGCAACTGGCCCAACTCGTTCCAAAATTTCAAATGGTCCAACAAACCTCGGACTCAACTTTCCTTTCTTACCAAATCTCATAATTCCTTTTGAAGGTGATACTTTCAGGAATACATGGTCTCCTACTTGAAATTCTAACTCTCTACGCCTGTTGTCAGCGTAATTCTTTTGGCGACTCTGAGCCGTTTGCAATCTCTGTCTGATCTGTCTTACCTTTTCCGCGCAGTATTGCACTAATTCTGATCTCAGCACTTGATTCTCTCCAACGTCTGTCCAACATGTAGGGGATCTACATGGTCTTCCATATAGTGCTTCAAATGGTGCCATTCCGATACTTGAATGATAACTGTTATTATACGCAAATTCTATCAATGGTAAATGATCATCCCAATTACCTTTCCAGTCAATCGCACAGGCTCTTAGCATGTCCTCCAAGGTTTGAATCGTACGTTCTGATTGTCCATCACTCTGTGGATGAAATGCTGTACTAAAATTTAACTTGGTTCCCAACGCCTCTTGTATACTCTTCCATGTTCTCGATGTAAAACGAGGGTCTCGGTCAGACACAATAGATAACGGCGTACCGTGTAGTCTAACAATTTCCCTTATGTATAATTCTGCCAAACTTTCCGGGTTTTGTTTCCATCTAATCGGAAGAAAGTGTGCTGACTTTGTGAGTCGATCTACTATAACCCAAATCGCATCTCGTTGTCTCTGAGTCTTTGGCAATGCCACAACAAAATCCATCGTCACATGCTCCCATTTCCACTGTGGAATCTCCAATGGTTGCAACATTCCAGCCGGTCTTTGATGTTCAGCCTTTACTTGTTGACAAGTTAAACATCTCGATACAAACTTGCCAATATCTCTTTTCATCCCATTCCACCAAACTGTCCTCTTTAAATCTTGATACATCTTCGTACCTCCAGGATGAATGTTAAACTGAGAGTGATGTGCTTCACGCAGAATTTCCTGTCTTAATTCCATGTCTTTAGGTACTACCAATCTTCCTCGGAATCGAATACTTCCGTCTGCTCCTTTTTCAAAATCCGACCTGTCCAATAATTTCTGTATCTGCGGGTTCTCCTTTTGCGCTTCAAGGATTTTATCAACCATCACTGATCTTATAGAAAGGTTCCCAATGAATGATATCCTCCTTGAAGTCGGCCATTCCAAATGACATTCTCCCATTTTCTGCATCAGTTTCCACTCCTGTACTAACAAGTGAGCAATTATCCCAGTCTTTCTGCTTAATGCATCTGCTACCACATTCGCCTTGCCTGGATGGTAATGAATGGAAAAATCATAATCCTTCAAGTACTCTAACCACCTTCTCTGTCTCATATTCAGATCCTTCTGGGAAAAGATATACTTCAAACTTTTATGATCTGTATATACTTCAAAAGTTTCTCCATACAAGTAATGTCTCCAAATTTTTAAAGCAAAAACCACTGCTGCTAATTCCAAGTCGTGTGTTGGATAATTCTGCTCATGAATTTTCAGTTGTCTCGATGCATACGCCACAACATGTCCGTGCTGCATTAGTACACACCCGAGTCCACTCTTCGAAGCATCACTGTATATAACGAATCCTCCAGTTCCCGACGGTAAAGTCAAGATCGGTGCCGATGTTAATCTTTTCTTCAATTCCTTGAAACTTTTATCACATTCATCATTCCATATAAACTTCACTCCCTTTCTGGTCAATTTCGTCATTGGCAAAGCTAGACTTGAAAATCCTTCAATGAATCTTCTATAGTAACCTGCCAATCCCAAGAAACTTCGAATCTCCGTCACATTCTTTGGTTGTTCCCATTCTAATACTGCCTCTACCTTCATTGGATCAACTGATACTCCATCTTCTGATATAACATGTCCAAGAAAATTCACCTTGTTCAACCAAAATTCACACTTATTCAGTTTAGCATATAATTGTTTATCCTTCAATATCTGTAACACAAGAGTCAAGTGAGTTCTGTGTTCTTCCCAACTTGTTGAATATACCAAAATATCGTCCACGAAGACTATCACAATCCGGTCTAATAAGTCCACAAAAATTCTGTTCATCATGTCCATAAAAGCTGCTGGCGCATTAGTCAAACCAAAAGGCATTACCAGGAATTCGTAGTGTCCATACCTGGTCCTGAATGCTGTCTTGGATATATCCTCCTCCTTGATTCTTAACTGATGGTATCCCGATCTCAAATCAATTCTTGAAAATACTTTTGCTGATTGTAACTGATCAAACAAATCATCTATTCTAGGCAAAGGATATTTATTCTTCACCGTGACTTGGTTCAACATACGATAGTCGATACACAATCTCATCGACCCATCTTTCTTCTTTACAAATAATACTGGTGCGCCCCAAGGGGAAACACTAGGCCGAATAAACCTCTTATCTAACAACTCTTGTAACTGCACCTTCAATTCTTTCAACTCAGCCGGCGCCATTCTATATGGTGCTTTGGAAATAGGTGCTGTTCCCGGTATCAATTCAATCGTAAAATCGATCTCTCTCTTTGGTGGCAAACCAGGTAACTCATCAGGAAAGACTTCGGGAAAATCCCTCACTACCTCAATGTCCTCTACTCTCGGGGTAGGCATCTCAACAGGTGTCACATTAGCTAAATAGGCTCTACAACCTTTAGCCAACAATTTCTGAGCTTTAACAGCTGATATCAAACAATCTCCTTTTCTATCCCGGATTCCCTGAAACAATAGTTCTTTCTCTCCAGGAATTTTAAAATAAACTCTCTTTTTAGTACAATCCACTAGTGCATTATATTTTGATAACCAATCCATTCCCAAGATTACATCAAAATCACACATATCAATCAGCACAAGATTAGCAAGCAAAATTCTATCTTCTATCAGCACAGGAGAGTTTTCAATATATTCGGTTGCTATAACCGAATCTCCCATAGGAGTAGAAATCATCAAATCATCACTCAGTCTAGATAATGACTTATCTAGACTTAAAGCGAACACCGAAGAAATAAAAGATCGCGAAGCTCCCGGGTCTATTAACACTCTAGCAAAACGATTGAGGATAAGAAGAGTACCTTCAATAACCTCATCCGACCCACGCGCATCTTCTGATGATAGAGCAAAAATCCTCGCCTGAGTCTTCTTATTCATATCAGCCCCGGTCTTCTTTTCACGATTAGGGCAATTAGGAGAGATATGCCCAACCTCATTGCACACGAAGCATCTTCGAGGATCCGTAGGGCACGGCTTCCCTCTATGCGAATCCTGTCCACAAATCCTGCAACGACCTCCATTCATGTTACCATTGTCATTGCCTCGAAACTGTTGACGTGGTGCACCATTCATCCGGTTCTGTTGCTGCTGCCTTTGCTGTTTAAATGGTCGCTGATTCCCACGATTAACATTATTGTTAAAACGCTTCTCCCCAAAACGTTTCAGCTTACTCTCTTGAGCTTTGACCTGATTGGTTCTCCTCTCCAAGGTTCTTTTAAAATCATCCTCCAAAATAGAAGCTAGCTCGACCGCCTTTGCTACAGTCGTTGGTTGAGAAACCAATACCCTCGACCTTATGCCGTCCTTCAGCCCATCCACAAAACGTTGTGCTTTAATCAATTCATTAGGGCAAGCATTAGTAGCAAATCGTTGAAGTTGTTCAAACTTCGTCTCATACTGTAGCACAGTCATCGATCCTTGCACTAACTCCAAGAATTCTTTCTCCTTGCGCCGCTGAATATGGGAAGGAAAGTACTTGACGTTGAACACCTCCTTAAATTCTTCCCAAGAAATCTCCTGATTCGCAGTAAAATTGTTGCGCTCGGCGGACTCCCACCAAAATACCGCCTCACCAACAAACAGGAAAGTAGCATAAATCACCCGATCCGCCTCGGGTACCTTCATACCCTTGAACAGCCGTTCCACTTCAACCAACCAGCGCTCAGCCTTTTCTGGGTCATCCTCACCAGAAAACTGAGGTCCAGCCCTCTTAAATCGTTCGAGTGTTGGCGCCTTAGCATTATCATTACTACTTCCACCATTTCGCAATTCAGCCGCCAATTGCCTAACCATATCAGACATATTCTGACTGGCTCCCTCATCCTGTGAAGGATTTGGGTTCGCATTGGTTCGACGTCCACGATTTCCAGAGTTCACCATTCTCGCGTATCTACAGTCAAAGAAAGGAGATGAATTAGAAATCTTACATATAGCTCAATTTGTAATTCACCTCTCATTCCTTTGACTCCTAGCACCGCTCACGCAAGACACAAAACATGCATAAAATAAAACAATCACAACGCAAGCATTAAAGCAAATAATTCTTTTATTCATTAATAAGAAGATTCCTACACTGAGATCCCTTATAAATCAGGGTTTTTATTACAAAAGATTTTTGAAACTAAAAACTATCCTAACTCTTTCTCCTAGCCATCCTTCCTACTCTCTTGCCTTCAAAGGTAATCATCCAGTATGTCTAAAGCTACCCAGGTTGGTGCAAGCCTCAAGTGCGTATGCCACAGAATTTCCCACATCGTCATGTATGGCCATCTGTAACCCAAAGATTTAAACATATGGTACAGAGCGTCAGACAATGCAGTATCAGTCTTGGCCCGAACATAGACAGGGTGCCTTCTCACAATCTTGGCCTCTACCATCACAAATATAGATGGAGATCCATCGTAAAATGCTATTTCAATCTCTTCTTGCTCATATCCTTCGATCTCCACTCCTGGCATGTAGTCTAAGTAAGGATCCCACTCTGGGTCGTCTATAGGCAAGGGTTCTACATCAGCCACTGGGTTCTGGACTTCCTCTATGTCAATCTGTAATGGGTCATCTTTGGTTCCACTCCCTATGTCTTTCTTTTTCCAGTCCTCAAGCCACTGCCTAACGGCTTCCTGCTTGTCTTTCTCATAGATCCTACCACTTCTTGTTCTAGCCATTTAAACCTACACAAGAAACGTCATCATTAGTCTTCTAAAATAAGGTTTCAGGTTCTATCTATGAATCTACTCTCACATAGTAAGTTCTTCTAGATACCCATATTCTTTCTATCAAGTTCGACTATTCCATTTCATAATTCAGCAATGTCCGTACTGTATTAGACTGAGTTTGAGGGCTCCGATACCACGCTGTCACGCCCCGAAATCCCATACCTCGAACGGAGTGCGGAAGCCAATCAATGATATACATTTGGAGGTAGAGAATCTCGGGCGCGGGACCGAACTGTCGAATTAACCACCAATTACGATCATCTCAAAAGGATGTGTAATCGGTCATGCCCATAATCAGTGCAATACACATACAAACATTAATGAATACTATGGAATGGAAATTTACTTAATAATACTGATAAAAATGATAATCCATTTAAGAAAGTCAAATCAAATAAACCTATAATCTATGGCACACAATTGCCATTAAATGTCATAAGCATCAAATAAGCAAAGCAAACAATATAAACTCTAAGTCTTCACGGCTCCTGCGACCGCTTCACTACTGCAACTTCTTGAACTCAAATTCCATTTGCGCCTGCATCAGAGGATGCATGAGTATTTCATAGAAACACTCAGTAGGATGTAAAAACCCACTGAATTAGGACAAACAATATGAATAAGATAAGAATAACAAAGGTTTATGAAGATGCCGCAACATCGGGACTAAACCAAGGATTTATACACCTGAAAGGTTAGTCAATAATAATTCCAACCCGCAAGTAAGGAAAACAACAATAAGGCTCCTACTACACATATGAGTAAGGAGGGAATGATAATCATATTTAAAAGCTCCAGACATTAAAAGTGAAAGGAGTACAATTTCTGCTCGCTGAACCGATCACCCGCAAGTGACTATACCAGAACCACCCTAGGGGTCCTCTTTTTGGAACCCTGCCATGCGTCTAGGATGCTGGCCCCACCAGTGCTTACGGGCACGATGGGCGGAGACTGATGACCTTCCGTAATGTCAACAATCTAACGTACGTATGTTGCCTCTTTTTGGGCAGTGTGGAACCGCAGTACCACGAATATTAGTGACCCCGCAAGATCAAGCAATGGCATAATTTGAGCATACTATGAATCCACTTCCGGAGAAATCCCGCAAGACCTCTAGTGGAGGAATCAATCAAATAATCATGATGAATAATAATTCAAAGAAATAGAGGCCGCAACGCTCTAACCACATAAGGTATCAATCACCGGAACAGACTCACATACAGAGTATAAGTGGGAATGTCACACAAAGAGAATAACACAATCCATACATACGTTCATGCTCAGCCCTAGATGGAAATCATATAGGTCTTATTGAAATATATAAATCAGAGACAAGGTATTAATGAGTCCTAGATGATTTGGATTCCAAATGGAACCTCAAACCGACACAAACGCTTTATCTTCAAATACACGATTACGGTATTCTTAACATAGGTATTACCCATCTATCATATTAACCATAACCCAACCTTACTGTGATAATCATAAGGATATAATCCAGTAATAGTTACTGACACGTCCTACCATCTTCACATCATATTAAGTGGTTTTACTTAAGTACTTAGTGTTTTCACTTGGATTCTGCTCACTGTCTTTTGCATAACAGTCCACTTCCGGCGGCTCCCAGACTCTGTACAGTTAATATTATCTTCTGAAATTTTTACTGAGAGTACCCTTATGAGTCTAGTTTCTAACCCCACCGGTTTTATATTTTTCTGATATCATATGAATTAGTTATGAATTATTCACTGTCGACTGTCCGTGCAGAAACAGTTCTGGCCGAAAGTGAGAAACTTGATTAAACTTTAATTAACTTATACCGTACCACTTATAGATGATATTATACTCATGATAGATGATAGTACTCCCCTCCTAGATCAATTACAGATCCTGGAATTAACTAGAATTACAAAAAGATTCCCTTTTTATCATGTTTCTCCCCATATAACACAACCTTAGACCAAATATCTTTCAATTAAGTCGATTTAAGCAAATCGATCATTAAAGCATAAGACTCAATCATTAGACATCATAATCAGAACAATATCAGAACTTTTATCTTCTGTAAAATTAATAAAGCATCCATCTTTGATGTGATTTACCATCTAGACATGAAGCATGAAGGCATATATGCATGTATCGCAATACACATGGAAAGACAAGACATAAATCATTAATCCCGCAAGATTCAAAGCAATACTCCAAGAAAATCAGTAAGAATACTCATCATATAATGTGAGAAAAGAATAAGAAGAGAGGGAAAAACCATCCTACTCTTTATCACCAAAAGACGTCGCCTTTCTACGCGATGATCGATCCTTCGCTTCCTTCAAAGCTTCCCGATCCAAGCTCTTGAGCAATTCCCACTAGAAGAGGTCTTCTAAGAGAGGGATGAACGTGGGAAGGAGAGGGGAAAGCCTCTGGACGTTCTAGGGTTTAGTTTTCAAAAGCACAAGCCTAGACTCTATGGGTTTATATAGAGTTTTTAGAAAATCTTGCCCAATCAATTCTACCATATCTTGGGCACTTTCCACCAATGGGAGAGTCCCTAAATCACCCTAGGAACGTGCAATATAAGTCTAGTTAGGATATGACATCTTTCCCAAACAAATCCGCCTCAAAATTAGGTTAGAATTCGCCAAACCGCAACTGGCGATCGATCGGGCAATACGGCGATCGATCGTCCTGCGTTGTTTACAAACTGCGCGATGGCGCCGATCGTAGCCGATCGAAAGCCGATCGATCGTGTTCCGTAAGCCGATCGATCGTTTACAGCGCGATCGATCGAGTTTATTCAATTTCCCATATCTTTTTACTCCGAACTCCAAATCACACAAAATTGGTGTCGTTGGAAAGCTCTTCTCACCAACTTTAATTTAAACAAAACACCACACGGTCAAATCAATCATTAAGAGGGTCAAATTCCAGTTTTAAGATACTTACTAATTTTCCGGATGTTACATTGACAGCGAGTTTGACGATGACTCAATTAAAGATAAAAATCAGGAAGTCACAGTTGCCAGTTTTTTTAGGTTGTCGGATGAAGCTTGAACTTCTTTTCTTACATATATGCATTTGTACATATATTCTTTTGTACCCGAGTTAATTTTTTGTACAAAGATTATTTGACGTACATACATTATTCTTTCAAAAAATTCAAATACATTATTTTCAGTTATGTGAAGAAACGATAGTAACTGCTGATTTGTACTTTATGACACGACTATTTTGTAGCATTATAGTCGACACGACTATAACGGCGATTGGCTGCTTATAACTATAACAAAGACTTCTTTTTGTATTTTCGTGTCTTTGACAACACGACTATAACGTTATAAGCACTACTGTGTTCGTGTAGTCGTGTCTTAGACGACATGACTATAATGGAGATACATGTTGATTGATTGTATTTTTAACTATTTTTACTCGCAATCGCACGAGACTACGTATAGGCTAGTGGAAACGAGGTCGAACCCAAAGGACTTGGTTGATTAACCTAATTCTAATGAAAGATTTAAATTTTAATGATTTAATTAATTAAAGAAATAAACTTTAATAAGAGATCAGAGTAATGAGAATATCAAAGCATCAAATCCACCACTAAACATGCAATTACTACTCTTAATTGTTATTTTCATAAATTGATATGATATAGTAACTATGTTCTTGGTCGGACACAAAAATTACCAATGAATAGACTATAAGTTCTTGGCCAGACACAAAAAGTTCATACACTATAAATTTAATACAATTAATTCTATTCTTGGCAGGGCATAGAATCAATCATAATCCTGTTATTATCTAGACACAGGAAATATCAATATCAAATTCCATTAATCATTCATTTAAGTCTCGGTCAAAGCACTTAAAAGGAATAACAATGAAATTGAATTAAGCATAGAGAATCATTGTCAACTTTCATTAAATTAAACAACTAAGAGTAGCAAATACAAATCTAGGGCTTCATCTAGCCTTGATAAAGAGTTTAGCTAGACATAGAAATAGGGAAAGAAATAGCCTGATTCGTCGAATTTTGACTCGTCACTGTAGCAAAATGAAAATCAATGCAAAATCGAGGCTTTTCTTCTCCTTCCTTCTTCTTCCCTTCCTTTGGCCTCTTTGCCACTCGGCCAAAAACCACACCGGAAAACCCCTGCTTTCTGGCGAAAAATCTCTCTGTAAAAGCTCTGGCCTTTTATCTCCATGGCCTTCTCTCTGTTTTTATATTCTGATTCTAGCTTCCAGAGTCCACTAATTGCATATGTTTTCCTTCCTAATCCAGCACGCCTTTCCTCATGGCAACTTTCCACATCTAGGACGCCTCTGTTTTCCTGATTGAGCCCAAATCGAACCTTCCAAATAAGTGCTTTCCAAATCGTACACGATCCTTCGTGAGCTGCTCCTCCCGGTCGACGTCGCCACTCGCCGTTTGTTTCACCGACGTCAAGCCCAAATCCAACGCAGGCGTTCTCTGTCGATTGCCCATTCAAGCAGAGCTTTTGCTCGAACCTCGTCGCATCTTTCGCCTGACTGCAGCCTCACTGTCGAGTCACTCAACCACCATCAAATGGCTGCCACCGGTGCCCTAGCTTCTAAAAGTTGTCCTCGAACAGAACCCATCTTCTCCATCATCGATTGAAGGCGCTCATTGCTCAAGCTCTGCTCGACTGAAACACCCGACGGCTCAGGTTCTTTTTCTTGTTTATTTTTTCTTTCAAACCGAACCGACCACTGAACCGGTCAGTTCAGCCCTTTTTTTTCAATTAGCTAAAAACCGTCGTAACAACCTCATCCGTCAGATCTTTGATTTCAGCACAGAACCCGTTTGACGTGTGTTCACTTTTGACGATCTGCATTTAAAACTCTTAAACCTACATAAATAAAGTTAAATATAATTTAGACGCATCATAAATTGTAAATCCATTAAATCCAATTAAAGAATCTAAATTAATAAATTAAGCGTATTTATTTATTAATCTCCTAATTACTCACCTAACATGAATAACCATTAATAATCACATTACCACATTTCGACCTCGACCTTTTTGGGTTAGTGCACCTTTTACGGTTGTGACCAACTTGCTGACAATTACCACATTTCGACCTCGACCTTTCTGGTGGCTTGGGCTGCGACTCAATTCTCATTGTCTTTCTCCTGCCATTCTTTGGAGCTTCAAGCATGGGCAGTTCACATCTAAATAAAACCCCGTAATTCCCCCACTGACTTCTGTCTAAAGTAGGTAACACTACTTCTTCGTACGTGGTGCGGTACAAACTTGCGTAGTACCACTTCTCACAATATTCTACTGGGTCCAAACTCCTCTCATCAATACATGCCATGGCGTGCTTGCACGGAAGTCCCATGCTCTGGAAGAAGTCACATGTGCAGGTTCTCTTCGTAAGGTCAATAACATTCTGATGTGAAAACATCAACAACATTAGTGTCTTCGAAGGATAGTCGTGTCTTCGAAGACACGAATTTATAATACACGACTTCATGCTTACCACATGGTATAAAGATGTCACTTCAAACTGCAGTAATGATAGCGGTTGCACTCGAACTGTTCCAACACTCTGATTCCCCATCTGATTGATGTTATTCTGTGCATACTTTGTTGACGGAGTCGTTAGCCCTTCTGCTTCCATTCGGCGTCTCTGAAAATGGGCGGTTGTAGTCGCACGCGATTGCTCGATCAACCGAGTTATTGGCCAAAACCTAGCCTTCAGAAGCATGTTATTTACACTTTCGGACCTGCTTGATGTGAGAGTGTCATACCTTTTACCCGGATATTCCACATTAGCCAAATATCTTTTATGAATCTTGTCAACATATTTCTAGGCCGCCTCATTTTGTTCCTTCATCTTCTCCATGGTTTCTTCAAATTCTGGTCTCCTGAAGCATGCAGCAGCTCGGAAAGGCAGATCCTTCAAGTACGTATCATTCCACTGACTAAGCATATTAGCTGCCATATGCCTTAGGCAAAACCCATGCTGAGCCTCAGGAAAGACATCAGCGACCGCTCTCAAAAGGCCATTCTGTCTATCAGAAATAATTGTGTCCAGAGAGGTCGGCGGCTCCGTAAAGAGAAAAGATTTTAGTAAGGTGAAGAACCATATCCTATGCAAGTGAGAAGCAAAGCATATTAAACAAAGAAGGCTTCAGATTGTTAGAAGGTCGTGTATAAAAAACACAACTGTATGAATAGTCGTGTCTTCGAAGACATGATTTTATAATACACGACTACTCATGAAGTCGTGTTTCGTGTTTCTATACTTACCACGTTTGGATGGTCTCTTTATCGACAACTGCATATGCAAGACACATTAATTGTTGATTCCGGTCGAGTGCTATAGCAACCAACAAAACTCCAGGATACTTTCCTTTTAGGAATGTTCCATCAATAGTGAGCAGCAGTCTCAGTGATCTTCGGAATGCTCTTGCAACTGGGCCGAACATCCAAAAGACACGTTTGAAGTCGTATCCGGCAACTCAATTTCAATTTTAGGTATATCACAAGATCTTTTCATCACCACATGTGTACCTGGATTAGACCGCTCTAATTCCCTTCTGTAATGTGGCAAAATGCGATATGCATCTTTAGGGTTGCCATCGATCAATCGGATCAATTTCTCTTTTGCCCTCCATACCTTTTTATAGTTGACTTTGACATCCTAATGCTTCTCAATGTACTGTTGGATGTTTGCGATTTTTATGGAGTTTGAATCCTTATGGAGGCCATGATACTTCCTTGCAATCTAGAGGTGTGAAGCCAATGGGTGATCTTTCGAACTTATCAAAGTGTCACATGTATGCGTTACTTCTCTCCTTGTCATGCTGACTCTGTCAAGTCTGTTCGAAGCCCGTATGTACCACTTGCACCTTGTAATCTTGCACGTTGCAGCAAATGTGTCCTTGCTCTCATTCGCCACTTTGAACATGAACTTCCTCTTGATTGCCAGATCAGTAAGAACCATCTTGAGCTGTTTGACGCTTTCGAACTTAGCCCCTAAGGCAAGTTGTGCCTCGTAGTCGTATGCTTGCAAACTGCCGCTCAACATCATCTCCTCTTCACAATGTTTTGAAGGACCGGCCTGTGTAGAATAGGTACCCCAATCCTGACCACCATTACCATCAATATTGTTGTACTCATCGTCCTCTAAATCTTGCGGCTCCGATGCAACAGACTTCCCTTTAGATGTGTCTCTTGCCGTGGGAACTCTAGAAGTAGATGCTATCGCTGCATGTTAGAGTTCTATACCGGACATAGAGTGGTCTCTTCCTGTGGGATCTAGCTGGCGAAAATCTGGGTGTGGAAGAGGCTCATCCCACTCATCTGCAGACCACGGTAATTCTTCGTCATTGAAGAATTCTTCTTCATCTTGGTCTTCATCTTCATCTTCACCTTCTTCCCTATCTCCCAATCTGCATGAAAAAAATTGTATGAATGGACTTGAGAACACGACTGGAAGTACTCAAGTCGTGTCTTCGATAACACGACTTGTGTACAGTTAGCGAATTTGAAATCTTACCTCGCAGCTTCAAATGAATAATCTTCATCTCTTCCTCCTTCAACTGCTGATGCGGGTGTCTTACTGGCCAGGCTGGATGGCCTCTCCTGCGATGTCTTACTGGCCGGCCTTACTTCTGCCTCTGGTATCCTCTCCTCCTCCTTATTTGCATTGGAATTCATTTCCTTATTGTGAGTGGAAGTCTCCATGTTATTGCCAGTAGAAGGCCACTCCACGTACAGGTCGAGTAGTCCATTTGTGCCTTGCTTACTCTTGTGAAGGAGAAATATTGACTCCAGGTTGCTATCGTCTTGAAGGAGGTATGGGGATCCAGAATCAACATGATATAACAAAGATAATGTACCAGATGTAGACTTCACCGGTAATCTTTCTTCCACTTGTTGAAACAGTTTCAGGTATTTTACTTGTGTATCTAGAGGCATGAGCTTCCGTTTTCCGCCCACGCACGCATCAGAATTTGTAAACACTCTGTCGTAGTGTAAGCACCAAGGAATTCCGTATCGGATATCGGTATCGTATCGGTCGGCTTAAGAGACAAAATATCGGAGATATTTGTAAAAAAATATCGGTAGTCAAAAACTAGTTTTTACCATATATTTTCACAATCTAACTTCTAAAATGAGTTATACTAATTTAGACAAAGCATAGATTTTAAAATATGCATATTAGGATGGGAAACAAATGGGAAAGTTACTTTTTTCCCTTTTTTAAAAAAAAATTCCGATTTTTTTTCGAAAATATTTTTTTTAAATAACGAAACCGATATATCGGCGATATTTGAAAAAAATAAAAAAACCGAGATTTGCTCGTCTCGTTTTATCGGGTAGGATCCGATATCGATATATCGACGATATATCGGCGATATAGAATTCTATGGTAAGCACACATGTATCTTCTCCATCATTACCTGCCATTACAATACCGAAATAAGTAAAAAAACCATAAGACACGATATATTGAAAACCGTATATGAGTGAAAAATATCGTCTATGAGTCGTGTCTTCGAAGACACGACTATTGTTACAGTCATGTTCTCGAAGACACGATATTGTAGATAGTTGAAAACTTGGCAAGTTTTCAACTTTCTTCTCTGGAACTAAATTTTATTATAAAAGTTGTAGTATTTGAACTTGACGTACCGTTTTTTGATGTACGATGCCTCCGTTGTAGATATTTTTACATACTCGGTCTTTCCCGCTAGTTTTCCCACTTTTTTTTGTGAAGATGACCTTTCCCGATTTGGACGGCGCCGGCGGCGGCGTTGATACGGGTAGAGCTGCTAGACGGAAAGGTAGAGCTGCTAGACGGAACTTCTCCGGAACGCCTTCTTCTCCGACTGAACACTCCTCCGACTGATATGGGCGGAGATTCCAAGTAATATGGAAACACAGAGTGTGGGCTCTACTTATACGAAGAAATAAAGAGATTCTGGATAATACGAGAAAGCTAAAGTTGGCGCCAGGTAATATGGAAAAAACTCCTGAAAATGGTGTCAAGTGATATGGAAACACAGAGTGTGGGCTCTACTTATACGAAGAAATAAAGAGATTCTGGATAATACGAGAAAGCTAAAGTTGGCGCCAGGTAATATGGAAAAAGCTCCTGAAAATGGTGTCAATACATTCTTCAATTAAAGACGGGAATGATTAACTTGAGAATCTGGTTTTTCAAATCACGGAGGCTGAAGGCTTTGAAGTGATATCCTCCATTAACAACATCCATTGACAATGACAACATACGACACATAAAGATGTTTATTTTTTTTGTTCTTCTGCAATCTGCACAAAGGTAATTTTTGCTGGAGTGCTTCTATTTACCATCTGGAGTGAACCTGGACATATCGTCTCTCGTTTGAACCATTCTGAAGAATCTGAACGCGGGCTTGCCGAAAGAGCACACGAGCAGGAAGTAACGACCTCTAATCTAAACTCCTGTCGTTTCATATCGGTCAGCCGTCATCATCATCCACGTTAAACTCGCGCTTGCGCTGGAAGCGTCTACGCAGTCCACACACTTGGCCATAGTCCATACCACCTTCACCTAAGCTTCTATATTTAGGACACCAGAGCATCTCTTTGTCTTGTGCAACTCAGAAACTGCTCAGAGAGGAAGAAGAAGGCCAGAGATGGCGGCGAGTGAGGGAGTGGTGGTGCCCAACAAGCAGGTTGTGCTGAAACATTACGTGACGGGGTTCCCTAAGGAGTCTGACATGGTCCTGACCACGACCCAGATCAGGCTGAAGCTGCCGGAGGACGCTTCCCCCAACACCGTTCTCGTCAAGAACCTTTATCTGTCCTGCGACCCCTACATGCGCAACCGCATGTCCAAGCTCGAGGGCTCCTACGTCGAATCCTTCGTGCCCGGAGAGGTAACATGATGTGCATCCAATTATTACAAAATTGTTCTCTTTCTCGGCATCGTATGATCAGAGTTCTCTGTTTCTTTTAATCTGGGGCTGACAGAAAATAGGCCTCGCCGATGCTGAACTGTTGGGAAAAGGTGTTATTTGATTGTGATTATGGATGATGTTTATCACCCATTTGTACTTTCGTAGAATTAAAAAAATTCTTCATTGCGAGGATGGAAGAAAGTGCCTTTCTACTTCTTGACCAGCAGTGCTGTCATGGAGAAGTGAAAAATCATACTCCCTCTCTGTCCCAAGAAGGCTGTCTGCATTTGGAAAAAACATCATTACATGACTGCTCTCTCAAGACCAAAAACAGGGAAGCGAAACTCAGGTTTTTTTGTAGGGGTCTTAGAGTCCAATAAATTTAACTCATTTTCAAATGCCACTGGGTGGACTTCTCTCTCTGACGACCAAAAAACAAGGAAGAGGGGAGCGAAACTCATATTTTTTTTAGGGGGACCAATAAATTTAACTCATTTTCAAATGCAGACACGCTTCATTTGACGAAGGGAAAATTTTTTATTTGGCTAATGAATTTTGGGAGGCTTTGCTATCAGTTAGATGAACACCAGAGAGTAATGTAATCTGGTAGTGCGTAACTTCAAATAGCATTTGAATAGTACAGTGTTGTGATTCTACCTTATTATACAGTTGCCTCTACATTATTATGGAATCGATTTTTAAGGGTCTTTCGAAAAATCATAAAACACTGATTTCTAAATATATGTCTGAAACTTACCTGATCATATCCATGTGCGACGCTGGATATTATTTATTGAACATGTGGTGCTCATCTCTTGTGGTCAAACGCTGGCTTCTCTCAGATTGTAATCACATCTGTTCTTAGATCACACATAGCTTCTCTAGCCAAGAGATTTGACTTGTTCAGTTAAATGGTTACAAATAAATCTCTGCTTTATGTTTTTCCCTGGGTATGTAAATTTCATTTTTTTTGTTGCATTATGCAGCCGATTTCTGGGTTCGGGGTTTCCAAAGTTTTGGACTCTAAACATCCAGATTTTAAAGAAGGGGACTTCGTATGGGGACGAACGAGCTGGGAGGAGTATAGTATCCTATCAGAGCCACTGACGCTCTTTAAGATTAAATATACTGATGTACCTCTATCTTACTACACTGGACTACTCGGTAAGTAATTTAATTGCTGTGACTCTGGCTACTTTCTGTTTTTCACCAGCTGCAATTGTTATCCGTCACTGTTTGTTCAAGAAATTTAAGGCAACTGATCATCTGTTCCTTCTCTATTATACTTCAATTATATTTTAAGTGAAAAAATTTCAGATATTATAAGCATTTTTGTATCGGAAAAAATAAGATATTGTAAGCATTTCATTGAGCGATGCTCTCAGAGATCAGAATGGACACTTTCTAGCTATTAATTCATCACATCATCATCATATTCCTTATCCCAGCTATCTGGGGTCGGCGGCATGGATTATTGTTTGACTCTTATCTGAATCAAAATGGTACAAAATCCATACAAAGAAACATAGTGGCAAGTTTTTATGTCGGATGCCCTTCTTGACGCAACCCTCTGAAGAGGGGACGATGATAAGAAGATTCAGCGTCATCATATTCATCATACACCTTTCTAAATATGTAGATTGACTTCATGACATAATGGTTGCACATGAAGATTCAACGTCATTATATTATTTGCTACTTTTGTAAACCCTGATCATGCTTCTTACAACTTCTATAGGTATGCCTGGCCTGACAGCTTATGCTGGATTTTATGATGTTTCCGCTCCAAAGAAAGGTGAAAAAGTTTTCGTCTCAGCGGCTTCAGGTGCAGTAGGTCAGCTCGTGGGGCAATTTGCTAAGCTAATGGAATGCTATGTTGTCGGAAGTGCTGGGTCCAAAGAAAAGGTTAGTTGCCAAACAGTTGTTAATCTGCATAGTACTTCACCTTGAAAGTTAAACTTAAACCATGGTGTATTCAATAAATGCATATCCCTATGAAATTTCAAAACCTACATGTAAGATATAACATGCACCTGTTACTCTTCATTATGAAATCCAAAAAATTTCACCCGTCTGAAGAGTAAGATTAAGGACCACGTATTTCAAAGGGGGAAAAGGTTCACATACTCATGATTATCGACACTGTTTTTGAAAGGGTAAATTCAGCTTCATTGCCAATTTGAGTGACTTTAAATACACAACCATTTTACCTCAAAAAGGTTGAATTGCATATCTATGAATTAAAAATGATCAGACTTGACAAAGCAGATTTGGTTTAATTATACGTTCAAAGCATCACGGGGTAATATGTATTCGGATAATATATAAAGGGAGTTAAGACTTCAGTGTAATTTACCCATTTGTTTTTTGCCGGATTGTTTTATGTGAATTTTATTATGTATGCGTTTCATCTCTTACAAATTTTGAGGAGGAGATATATTAGGTTCCTCCAATGTCCTCAAGCATTGGAAGCTATTCAAGAACTGATGAAATTTGAAACCAGAATATTTCCTTGTTTCAGTTTGAACCCCTTGAAGGATATCCTGATCTAATGTCCCAATCAGGTTGATCTACTGAAGAACAAGTTTGGGTTTGATGAGGCTTTCAATTACAAAGAAGAATCTGACCTGGATGCAGCTATGAAAAGGTGAGGAACTATCATGGGTAAATTCTTTCTTATGGATGTTGTTTTTAATATTTAGTTTAAACCAATCTAATAGTACTTATCGTAACAGTAAGCATATGCATAGAAATTGGCGGGACTGCTTAATTTCTGAAATAATTGAGCTCTTGCTGTGCATCAGATATTTTCCAGAAGGAATTGATATCTACTTTGAGAATGTGGGTGGTGCAATGCTTGATACTGTCCTCCTCAACATGAGAATCTGCGGCCGCATTGCAGTTTGTGGGATGATTTCCCAGTACAATCGTGAGAAGCCTGAAGGAGTGCATAACTTATTCTGCCTGATAACAAAGCGACTTCGGATGGAGGGATTCCTTGTATTCGACTACTTCCACTTGTACCCCAAATTTATTGAGGAAGTGCGGCAGCTCATCAAAGAAGGGAAGATAGTCTACATAGAGGACACAGTTGAGGGCCTTGAGAATGCTCCAACAGCTCTTATCGGACTCTTCACTGGACGGAATATTGGAAAGCAAGTAGTTCTGGTTGCTCGAGAATGATGGTAAGGCTTATAGGGTGGAAGTGTGCAGAAAATAATAGGTTCAGGTCTATTCCTTTTTACTATGATATATATCTTAGTGCTTTATACTGTGAATGTCGCTTGTAAAACTTCAAATGCTATAATGCTACAGTAATAGTATCTTGGTTTAAGGAGCAAGAACTTGCACGCGTATGTCAGCTCGGTGAAAGATGATTGGACTTGCCACACTCGTTGAGCCAGATGTGTACAACGCTGGCAGCGACTGGGCAATTATTTCTTATTCACATGCTGCTAGAGAAGCAACCATCCTGTAACAGTGTTTTGAAATGTTCACCAATTAATAGTGTTTGCAACGTTTATCTGCCAAGGAAGCAACCCCAACTACGGCTCTGTTTGGCAACATTATTAAAAGAATTTTAATCAGGATTGTTGAGCTGAGGATTGTTGTAGCAATTGGGTCCAAGCATCTTTTGCGCTTTGGTATTTGTGCACCAAAAAATTTGATAAGTGATAGCTGGTTTGACCATCTCATGGGGAACCTCTGAACTTGCTACAACAATACGTTCCTGTAATTAAATTGCATGTGGATTCTTTGACATGGTAACTGAAACAGCAAACAAAACAGGATTGCTGGTTTCAGGAAAGATTTCTGCAAGGATTCCCTAAAAAATCTTATTAAAACAAGCCCTATGTGGGATTTTTTCTGCTCTGAATGGGATTCTTGGAATGGACGGAGTGAGGTTGTATGTGGTTATTTTGAGCAGCTCGTTGGTACTATTATAAGTGAAGATAAATCACATTCACACCCTAACCTTTGTCGAAGGAAGAAAAAGAAATCTGTATCTGATCTCAGCTCGTTAGCAACGTATCATGCCACTTTTGATTCCCCATTCAAGCAAAGCTTACTAACGAGTAACGACTCGATATAAACTTGGTTATAGTGAATTCAAGCAATTAGCTCACAAGCCACCAATAAAAAGCCTACTGCTGAAGTGAACCTCAATGCTTTAGCATTGGGAAGGATAAGAAGGAAAACCAAAAACAAAATTTGATAGAGAAAAGCGAACAAAGATGAAAAGGAATAAAATAATAAAATAACCTTCTGCCGATAAGGACTGTCTTTTAGATGATGAAAGAGGATTTTATAGAAGCTTTTATACCAATTGGTCAAGACAAGGATGGTTAGGTAAATGAAATTGGTTGAGTGATTTTAAGTGACACTGTACTTTGATAATGAGTAATTACACTATACTCCCTTTGTCCAAAAATGAACTTGAAGCAATATAATAATTGCATTGTACTCCCTTCGTCCAAAAATATTTATCCTCATTAGAAAACCAAAATGAACTAAATCGGTTAGTTCATTTTGGTTTTCCAATGAGTTAGTTCATTTTGGTTTTCCAATGAGGACATATATTTATGGATGGAGGGAGTATAAAACGGATATGAAGGGAACATAAATCTTATCAATTCACAGATGGCATAAATCTTATCAATTCACAAATGGCAGAGTAAAATATATTGCTTCCTGTCACTTTTAATTAAGACAATTAATAAAACTAGCATACCAAAATTAGATGATACAATTCCTTAATTATTCTCCTATTGGGTGGGCGGCTGCAGAGTTATTCCTTTGTTTGACGGCCACAACAACAATGGCCCTTGGTTGCGACCTTAGGTCAAGGCCAAGAGGCCTCCGCGTTTAAGGTGACTCTCGCTAGAAAAGCTTAGGTTTTTACTGTAGAATGTGGCCCTCACATCACAATAAAATTGACTAATTATGTGATGGTCTTAATTAAAAATGACCGGAGGGATTAAATTAATTTACCTATTAATGTAACAAAAAAGATTAATTTACCAATTATCTGAATTCAAATTACCCACCAATTACAAGCGGGTGGGAAGTGGCCAGGCAAATTACCCCTTAATAAATAGCCTTAGAAATATCCAAAAGTACAATATTATTCTCAGCTCAGCAAGGCCAAATTTAAGGCTCAACAATACCTCCGAGTTCACGTACAAAAGGCCTGTTTTTTTTTCTGACACCTGTCTTAAAATAACGGGTATTGTATATTGTAAAATTTTGGACAAAGATTCAATCTATATCTCTGAAGCTCTCTAAATAACTATTAATAAGTCTGAAATAGCATTCAAAAGAAACTACACCCAAATTCTGCAAAAGGGAGGAAAAATTGCATACCCTTGCACAACTTAGAAAAGTTAACCTATAATATCTTGAAGACTTGCACATGTTCTGAGTTCACGAAGCATCATATTCATCTCTGCAATTCCTCTACCCGTATTTTATCACTCGTTTACCATGAAAATATAATTTAGGCCTAAAAAACAGAACGCAAAGTCTTCGAATCGACTCCAGATTCACGCACAAGTGCAACCCGACCAGTTCGTGCTACCTACAAGGAGGCATAAAGTATTAAAATGATAAAACACAAGGTAGAAAATTAAGAAAATTGAGCAGAAATTAGCAGACATATCAACATTAACACTCACTAGTTAACAATTCTTAAAAAAAACTGAAAAATAGAAGAGATGGTTAAGTAACAAATTAGTTGTGAGAACCAGATGAGTCACAAGTGTTTACAACAGAAAATCTTCGCTCAGAAAAGAATTCATAGGTGTGTTGGCCAGATTGACACGGTGACGAACTTTTAGTGAGGTTTCTATCATATACGCAGTGATGTTTAAAATCAGATTTCTGTTATGTTTGCGGAGATGCTATACAACCTTCACCAAGTCCTCACACCCCATCCTTCCTCATTTTAGTCACTTACCCCGTTTTGCAATTGATAAGGCGGCCAATTGAATCAGGTGATGTCAGATGCACAGAGGTGGGTACTTAGTGGATTAGCGAGGTTGACACCGTGGCATTTTTCTTATGTATAAGAATTTAACTTATTCAGTCAAGTACACCAGAGGCAAAAATAAACATAATATCGGTTAGTCATACAACTACATTAGTCTGGAGGTACCTCGCAGATGCCATAAGGCTCTAATAGCCTCTGCAATGCAACCATCTTATCCAAATCTCCTGTAAGCTGTTGCAAAAGGAAAAGTTTCCAGTAGTCATACAACATGGATACCATGTGGAAGACTATTAATGAACATATCTCAGCTACAAGGAACTAGAAGAAAATGAAAGAATTCATTTTACAATTTGACATTAACTTAAAAGACAAAAAAGAAAATAGGATTTAAAGGTCTCTCCACAATTTTATTTTGGCTAAATATCCTGGTCATTTTCTAATTTGTGTCTGAAGATAACTGTAGCAGTCCTGCAGCCATCATCCCAATTTCCATGAGGCCGAAGCTGGGACAAGCTATATGATGATTTAAAATTGTTATCCTGTTTTCCTGTATAGAGGATCAAATCAAGGACAACCAGCATAAAATCTTGCCACTGTCCACATGAATTCTAATTTCACCCTTTTCAATCTAGCCAAGATCATTAGTGAAAAATTTACATGCTGCTTTTCCCAGATGGTGATGATGATTACAATGATTGAAAACACATTTCAAGTAAGCCTTGCCACCCTCAGAATACACTCCACTTGACAAAGAAAGTAACAATATTAACACAATATTAATGAAAAAGATGACTATGATTATAACAATTATAATAGTTAGTAGCAATCTTCACCTTAGAAGTAGAATGATTCAGTCGGATTGTGCATTTACCTCAAGTGTGACTGTATGATCAGATACATCAACAACGTTGGCTCGAAATATAGTAGCTATGTCAAGGACATCTCTTCGAGCAGCAGTATTTGCAGCAATTTTAATTAACATCAGTTCTCTCTCCGCAAATGGCAAATGAGTAATATCCTGGACCTGAAAATTCATCATATCTTGCTCCTCAAATAGTTTCAGCCATAGCATACATAATGATTAAGATTGAGCTATGTGATTCACCTCATGCAGTTCAATGAGTTTATACAGCTGCTGAACTAACTTGCTAATGGATTGATCAGTTCCAGGAATGACAGTTGTGATACGTGAGATCCCTTCCCTTTCTGCAGGACCCACGGCTAGACTCTGAATGAACATTAGGGATTGTAATGACACTTTCAGAAAAATGATATCAAAAGGCAATTACAGCAGGTACCTGAATGTTGTAACCTCTACGAGCAAAAACACCTGTGACGACATTCAGAACTCCTGGGGTATCATTTACAACCATTGATAATGTATGGGATCGAAGACCACTAGACTGAAAAGGTAACATGCATTGGAATTTGAATATATAATTCATAACTGAAAGAATCTAACAACACAACTAGATTAATGGTTTGGAAATAATTATTGCAGTTTAATGTTGCATTGAGTTAGTGAAAGTTGTGCCAACCAAGTGGCATTGGCTAGACATTGTTTTTTACTTACATCTTCCTCATCGAGTACACCCCAATGAGCATCAAGCACTTGATTTGCCCAGAAGCTTCCATTCGACTCCACGGGGTAAACATCACCCTACGCATAACAACTGTACGGTTTAAAAAGACTTCATAGTCCAAAAAGCTATTAGTACTCACAAGAAAGAAACCGGTAAGAAGTAAAGAACAACTTGAAAATTATGTATTATAAACCAGGAACATCTAAAAAATATCATGCACTCTTGACAATAAAAATAGCTGTTTTACACTTTGCCAAGAGTTAAAACTAACAACATTTATTTGGAGGAGTCATTTTGGTTACTGCAAGGTTATATTGATAAATTGTGAACTAGAATAGTTTATTATAAGATGATGATAAGAGAAACCATCAGATATGTTGCTTTATTTTAGAACCAAACAACATATAACAGCTAAAAAATGGTATAAATGAAATCTCATAATCTTTTTGCTCCTTTGCATTTGATAAGCTTTGTAGTCATGAAACATAGAAATGCATACTCCAGAAGACGGATCTGATTCGCCCGATAACGTTCGATCTGCCACTCCAGCAAAAGACTGGATAGGTAATGCACCTCCAAGATCTGGATATGATGCTGCAGAAAATCTCCAAAAAGGTGCAGTAGCTCCAATCTTCTCACGCCTTAATGCAATCTGTAACATGTAGCATGTAAACAATGGGTTTAAAAGCATGTATTGGTTTAAAAGCATGTATATTCCAAGCATTATGAAATGTACAATCAGAAAAACAGAGTTGACCTTCCCAGTTCTCGCAATTTCTCTGATTCCGAACTTTCTTAGATTTCTCTGCACAGCAATTATCTTCCCGGGATCACCTGTAACCTGCACATTTGTCATTGCAACAAAGCACACCTTAGAGGGATCTAAAAGCTAAAGGCTGTTCACATTATGCAACTAGAGAGTAAATTAAACAAAGGGTTGAATAGTGTAACCTCAATAGTTAGTAAATGTTCGGAGACATCTACTATTTTAGCTCGAAAAATGTCAACCAGTCCCATGACCTGAATACAGAAAGCCAGGAAATTATTACAGATCCTAACTTGTGAATAACAATTTCAAGAGCTGCTGCTTCCTTTTTGTTGCAAAAGGTTTCACAAACTATACTCTTTCAACAACATACATTCAGTGCCTTGAATAGGATGCACATACCTCAGCTCTTGAGCTGGGTTCCACGTGCAATTTTATGAGCATCAGTTCTCGTTCAACCTGTGGCTCTTTTGATAGGTCTTCCACCTGATAAAATAAAACGGTGTGAAACAAAAATATCAGATCATCTGTTTGTACAGACAAGAATAGTATCATAACAAAGAAATTGATGCATGCAAGTGAACAAATTTGACAAGGTAGAAAAACAACTCAGAATAAGGATCATACTCAGATAAGCATAAAGTAACAAACTGTCCATCCAACATTGCCAATTAGAATCTGCTACAAATTATTTGTAATCACGTGTGAACAGCTTTAACCAGGCAAAAGTACAGATTCCATTTTACCCCATTCTATTATCACTTAATCAAATGCTAAAGCTAACTATAGGTAAAGTGATTATAAACAGCATGGGTTCTGGCAAAAGAAGCATCTGCAAATTAGATTATAGCAAATCTTCTTATCAAATAGATAATGACAACATATATAACATTTATCAAGATCATAGGCGGTCCAAGAGAGTAGGAAGATCCAAAGATGATGACATTACGTTCAACACATTCACAAGCTTACAAAGCTGATCCATGATTTGCTGTAATAATTTCTCTGTTCCAGATACCACAATGGTGAAAAGTGCCTTATCCTTGTTTAATCCAACAGCGAGAGACTCAATGTTATACCCTCGACGTGCAAAGACACCAGCAATGCGATTGATCATTCCACTTTCATCCCCCACAAATACAGAAATCGTGTGGCGCTTCATCCTGTATGTGCACAAAATGGAAACTGTAAACCTCTTTACATGAATTTCGGAGAGTGACCACATTAGACAAATGAGTCAACTGGTAAAACAGTTTTAATTTTGCTTGTGCAGAAACAAGCTTTCAGCAAAATTAAAATATTTCCATGTGTCTCATTATTCCAATTTCAAAGCAAGTGAAATTGGTTCAGAGTGAAAGCATACTTCATTCTTAAATATATTATATACTTAAAAAATAATTTTCAAGTATGTAGCAAGAATAACGAGAGTGACATTGACTTGAATATTCCTCTGCAGGCAGCACTGTTACAGTCAATTGGCAGTCCGGTTCAATGGAGCAGTGAATACTCGACCGGAAACATTCTTCCTATCCAGTAGATATCCTCTTCATTCATTTTTACTTATTTCGAATAGTGAAGAGAAGCATGTTATTTTCAACCAAAAGAGCTCAAAGAGTATGACAAATTGACAAATTTGGCGTTAACCAATTGACCCATAAGTTAAGCAATGCCCAATACCGATTACAGAAGCTTCACAGCAGCATATCCATTCAAAGATTCAACCTTTAGACCAAAAAAAGCAATTCGCAACAAAAGAACCAGTAATATGTTCAAACGCACTTGTTCCGGCCCTTGTACTCGTCGACGGAGACGGCATTTCCGGTGCCCTGTTCCAGACTGCTCGCGGAAACAGCCGTTCTCCCGAGGCCATGTCTGGAACCGGAGAAGGAGCTGGGTCTGGCGGAATCTGAGGTTCTGTGGGAACGGAGAAGTAAACCCAGTTTGGGAGTGGAGAGAGAAGCGTGCTGCTTCAGATTGAGGCTTCCCTTGAGGGAAGGAGGTGAAGCTGCAATGGCGCCAGCAGCCATTGGTCGGGCGGACGATTGACGGACGAAGACGGGTGACGACTGTCGGAATATAAGATCGTTAGGGCTGCTGGTTTTTAAGTGGGTGAAGGAGACGGAAATGAATCATGATTTCTAACGCCGTTTACCACTAAACCCCTTCCATTGTCCTAATCACTGGGGCTTGATGTGCCATTCAACTTGTGCTACCACGGAGTATGAAAATGGAGTAGAAAAGTGGCGGAGTTATTCCATAGAATGGTCGCCTTTTGAGGCGAGGCATTGGGGAGGGAGGACCCATTACCCAAAGGGCAGTGATAACCCTACAGCACCCCACATTAGTTCACCCACCCATTTCCACGCACATCAGAGGTGTATGGAAAATGTGTAAGAATCTGCTACAAATATCGTTTTTCTTACCCAAAGCCTGAAAAGGCACCTGGGTCATACTTTCTTTGAAGTGGAGGAGTAATATCATTATAGAAAATGATATTTGTACATCAGATTCTTACACGTTTTCCATACATCAGATTCCTACACATTTTTCATACACAACTGTGTATGAAAAATGTGTAGGAATCTGATGTCGGGTTATCACTCCCCCATCATTATTATTACATCTTTGTGATAACTCAAACATTGCAAGCTAACACATCTTCACACTTTGAAGAAATTTCACCAGCCCCCAAGGCATATGAGATTGAAAGCAAGAAATACCCCAGCACTCTTGCCGCTGGAACATGGAGAAGGAGATGTCATGACAAAGTCATCATTAAGGGCGTTTGATAGCAGATTCTTGGAGTGGAAAATAGGATTATAAAAAAGAATTAGAGGGATAAAAAATAGGCGTTTAGTTAGGAAGAATTTGCTTTTGAAAAAGAATTTAGGGTTCAATGTTATATTTTTTAAATAAATATAGAAGACGGGCACATAATAACAGAAAATATGTCTTCTTAGGAGAAAATGTGTTTTTGCTTTTATATCTCCTTGTTTTATTTACGGAAGAAATACCACCTACAAAAGTTTTTTTGAAGAGATTTTTCTATTAGAATTGCTGACTCTCCTAAAAGCTAACTCTGTAATAGCAACCGAACGGGGGCTAAATCTTCACACAATCGCCGCTGTGGACAAACCAAACTGCCTTCATGACAAGACATGAAGCAACCCCCATAGCGAGGGATGAAATGAAACACACATCCACCTAAAATTAAATAGTCGGCCGGAGCTAGGCCGCCATTGGCTGTGGTCAAATCTGGCGGCCTCAAGTTATAAGTGATTAAGAAAGTGCCACAATCATGAAATAATGAGGAAGGACATATATTGCCACAAACCCACAAGATGATTACCATCAATCCTCCTTGAATCCGAACAGATTCCTTTATGGCCCGGTTAATTTTGCCGTAGCCATCTCAAGATAATGCCTCACATCGCACAGATATATAGATCACATCTCAAACAAATCCAATATGTTTTTCTTTAAAAAAAAACAGAGGAGCAACATCTATTGCCATAAATCCACAAGAAGATCACATACCATTAACCCTCCTTGATCCGACCAGATTCCTTTTTGGCCCTGCTTATTTTGCAATAGCCATCTAATATGAGCCTTGCTTCTTCACACAGATCTTATGAATCACATGCCAAACATTTCACAACTATATCTATAACAATTAGAAGAAAAAATTACCAAAGAAAAAACAGAGAAAACTCATGGTAAGCTAATAAACAATCCATAAACCTAAACACCAATATAACTTGTTCATGACATAACATATAGGAGTATAAGAGAAAGTCTATGCTTTCACAATATATAAAAATAAATATGACTTTGGTTTGACTCAAGAGAAAGGTTCTCCCTTTTTATTGACGATAATATAATGATATACCGGGGTCACCCGAGGAGTAAACTCCATTGACCCCTTATCTATGCCGCAAAATGAAGTAATATAATGGCCAACAGGGGGCAAGCTACGCATGGGGCAGGTCTTTGGCTGCTTCATCGCCTTGATCCGGAGGTGGAATGCCAGGAGGAAGAGGGTTTGACTTCACACTTGCCTCACCATTGTCCACTGATGGTGAGGGCAGGCTAGCGCTTGGCGCAGGAGAATGTTGCACTGAGGGTCCAAACAGTAAAAGCTCGGTGGGCACGGTAGGATGTTGCATTGAGGGTCCAGACATGGAAAGGTTGTTGGCAATGGCATGTTCCAGTGCCTCATTTAGAAGGCGGTTTTGTTCCAGCAGATCATGGTTCCACCGTTTGTAAAACTCGATTACGTTCTTTGAGCGGGTCCTGGACAATGAAATGAATGTAATTTATGGAGATGATCTGTGTGACAAAATGAAGCATTTGAGATAAGGTTTCTCACCTGGTTCTGTGGTTTTGGAACCAGTTATCAACTTGTTGAGGCAAGATATTCAACTGCTGCGCCAACATGCTCTTTTGCTTCTGTCCTTGTAAGATGTGGAAGAAATCATGACCAGTCATAAAAAAGAAAAGAAAAAAAAAAGAAAGAGCCGTCAGATGTTTCAATTTTACTTTTTAGTAATTACCTAAGGGTCTGTTTGGTTAGAGAGAAAAAGAAAAAAAAATGAGGGGGAGTAGGACTTTTCTTTCATTTTTTTTTATTTAATAAAGAGAAAGTTATAAGTAAAATTTTTGTGTGGTCCCCACGAGAGAGAAAAATAATTTTCAGCCGTCACACTTTTCTATCAATCCAAACACTGAAAAAAGAAAAGATTTTGACTTTTATCTCATTTTTTTTCCTTTCTTGCTAACCAAACACACCATAAATAATTCCATCATATAACAAGAAAAGAGAGGCCCGGTACCGGGTGGGCCTTCTGCCTACCCGTGTGGATTGGGGCCCGGGTACGGTGCTCTAAGAGGCATATCATGTCCCAAAGACTCGGACAACCTTCATTTATATAAGTTCATTCTCAATTAAATAAAAAAAGTTCATTCTTAGTATATGGGAACATGCTCATAGGTATACACTTACAATGTATATTACTAAGCAATTATATATTAGGATACGATTAGTAACAAAAAGGCACGACCTTTTTTGTTGTGCTGGCCATGGGCAATCCAGATATGGCCCATAGCCAATGCAGTTTGGCCAGATCTGAGCTGGTCGTGACCCGCGGCCAAAAAGGTTGTGCCTTTGGCGGCAGCCATCCCGACAATGATGAAAAAAATGGTGAAGACGGAGAGGAGGAAGAAGGAAAAGAGGTGAAGAGGATAAGATAAAGGGGGAAGTGGGGGAAGAAATATATTTTCTTCATTTATGTCAAAAAATAGGCGTAGATGAGGTTTTAGTAACTATCCCTCATGAACACAAGTGATGGGGGACACTAGGAGTTTTAGCGGGTCCTAATAGCTGCGCTCTCTAAGAATGTGGGCATATGTTACCCCATATAACATGAAAATATATTCATAGCTTACACTATCAGGATGGCTATTCTGCGCAAAATATTCAGTAATGGTGGCATTTTGTTCGGGGCTTAGTTTCAATTTCTTCTTCAAGCTCTTGTTGTCTTCGCCACCATCAGATGCTGCCTCTTCCATTTGATCATCTCCTTCATTGATACGCCTTTTCTTTGAGATTCCACCTGAGAAGAAGGATAAATAATTTGACAAATTTTAGAATCTTTACTCGACGCAATCAAGTAATCAAATATGAAAGAAAAGAAGGTAATGATATGTTGGAAATCAAAATTCATACGCTCTTCATCATTCTTGCTACTTCCAACACATAAGCTCAATCTAAGATCCTTCTCTTCCATCTCTACACGCTAGAACTCGTCCTATACTAACAATTTTAAACAATAACCTTAAAGCACTAGAGAAAAGAATGATCCAAGAGGGAGGAAGAACAACCACTCTTGCTTACAAATGGAGACGGGAGAGAGGAGGAGGATTATTTACAACCAACGATTATCCTCTTATAGGTGCTAAAGAGATGAAGAATTAATGTTGCAGATATGCGCGTGCTACTCTTGCGGAGAAATGGATTTTGAGGCCCCTTCGTATATTTTGACGTAAATTTTTTCTCGGTCAATGAAGGCAATTATGTTAAGGTAATTATTTACTCATAACCCATAGTTAGCGGGGAATGTAAGACTAATGACTTGCGTATCCCTTGTTTTTTCAGCTCAGGTAGAATACAGTAAATGAACATTTCACAAGAAGAACACTTATTGAAGTAATTATTTAGTTCATATTCCATAGTTAGGGCAATTATGCTAAGTTAATTATTTACTCATAATCCATAGTTACCGAGGAACATAAGATTAATTATTTGGGTGTCCTTTTCTTTTTCAGCTTAGGTAGAATACAGTAAATGAACATTCCACAGAAAGGACACTTATGAAGTTAGTATGATGTATTTGTAATTTAATTGTCATTCTTGTATGGTAAACTTCTGTGAATACCTTAGTGGAACTTGCACACCACATATCCCCCCTTCCCCTCTTGGTGTGCTACAACTGTGAATTCCCTTAATTCAAGAAGGGAGCAGTATTTTGAGAATGTCCTGTAGTAATTGATGTTGTTGAGGCAGGAAAAACGCTAACAGAGCATTAGAGTGGAGAAAGGTGTAAGATAACCAAGTTTTCTAAAAGTTCAAGAGGAAATAGAAATCTTTATTATATATTTTATATTATAGCATATCCCCTCACGTGCAAGCATCCACCAGGCGTGGCACGTAGAACATTATTGGGATAAGACCTTCTGGAGCTCTGATACCACGTAAGATAACCAAGTTTTCCAAAAGCTCGAGCTGTTAGGAAATAAAAATCTTTATTATATATTTTATATTCTAACAAAAGGCTCCATCCAACGAGTTGATGAGTAACGTGCCTCTATCAAAATCGGCAGTTGCTCAATTTGAAATCTTCAATGAGTAATTTCAAGAGTATCAACTTAAAATAATACTAGCACCCTAACTCCCTTCTGCTATTCTTTTATTTCCTTGTTTTTTTAGGCTATTTTCCTAATGGATTTCCTGATCGAACCCAATGTGAGAGTAAGCTAAAAGTAACACGTGAAGGCCTCCAGAGTACAAGAATCATACGAAAACGTTTTTTTTTGTACAAAAATGATAAAACTTCAAATAACAAAGCATAGTTGAATCAAGCACTGCGGTGTTTTAATTGAACTTGTAGAAGTGAGGAGCCAGTAATTGCATTAAGCCATTCCATGGTATTATAATTTTCTCTCTTCATCTGTTTCATCTGTTTTTAATACAACAGATGAAGTAGTATAAACAGCGAAATATAACAAACGACTACTTCCATTCACAATCACAACCCTTTCATTTTTCACTATCATAAAAAATCACCAAGTCAAAAAATTGTAAGTGATAATGGTGCTAATATCATGATATCAACAAGAAATGGCATATTTGTCCCGTGAAATTAATAGCAAAGAAATAGCAAATATTGCCACAAAGAAAACAAACTGACTGCCAACTCAGTAGGATGCTTCTCCTCAGAACCGCTACTCATCCACAAGGTAAGAACACCAAAAAGCCGCCATCTCGAGCGAGCACTCAATCATATCCATATAAAGACCAACATCTAAACTACACAAACTAACCATAACAAACACAAATACATAAAACGGAGATAATTCGTTGACGGCAGCCCCCGGGGGGAGGAAAGAAAAGGTGGGAGGTGGAGGAGGAGATGGAGCTATCACGGTGGAGATGGTGGAAGGGTCACGAAACTGAGGAGAAAACCATAGAAGGAAACTGCCTGGTGAAGGGGCATGATCTACATCCAGATTTCCCTTCACTCAAGCTTTTTGATTTTCGTTATCAGAAAGAAATAACGTTGGGTTTCAATTTGAACTTTCCTAAAACATGTCGGATGATGATCCAGTCCTTTGATACAATAATTGCTATATCAACCCCTTTAACCTCCTTCGTACCCCAAGAATAAAAATTTCTACCAATTTCTTCCTGTGTCACACTTCTCCCAACTATCTCTCATATTTAACCCAATTGAATCAAGTTCTTTTGTCGCCCTCCGACTCCGGCACTGTTGCCGGCATTGATCCATGAAGGTAAATGGCTGGATGCTGGCAGAAAACCATGTTCTGTAGTGGCTGGCCATGAGCCAGGGCTAGGTGGAAAGGCTGTTGACTTTCTTGCCACATGAGCAAATATAGAAAGGCCACCACAACAAAATATTGAAAGATTCTGACCAATCTGGCAGCTGAGGCCAAACATGGTAAGACCATGACCTTCCTTGTTTGGTCGAGACCCGACACGCGTAAACATGGAAAGGCTGCAGCTGATTTGGCGGCTGCGGCCAAAACCGGAAAGCTCGACCGATGTTTTTCGGCGGGGGTCAACTATTTTTCTTTTTGGGCAACAAAAGGGTCTTGTATTTTGTCTTTGTATTGATGGCCACAATTTTATTTTTTTTATAAAGAGAAAATACAAAGAATAGTTATTTACATCTTAAGGCTCTAACAAAAAGTGGTCCTGCACAATCACTATTTAAATTTTAAACCTGTGTTTTAAAAATTGGACCGGACCAGCCGGTTCAACCGGAACCGATCGGCTTTTCGAGTCGGGTCGGCCGGGTCAGTCCGAGTTTTACGAAAGTTTCCCCCGGGCCTCGTTGGGCCAGAGGGAGCCGTTGTTGTCCACCGTCCCACCTCGGGGCCTGTCGAGCCAGAGGGATTTTGTTGTTGGCACCTGTTCTCTAAAGGAAACGATATTTGTACATCAGATTTTCTACACATTTTCATACACATCAGCTGTGTATGAAAATGTGTAGGAATCTGATGTAGGGTTATCACTGCCATTCTCTAAAAGCACGAATGTGCTGTGATGGTCCTCTGATCATCCAAGGTCCAGCTAGTTGTTCTGCATTGATCAAGTCAATAAGCACCTGTGAATCACCCTGTACATTCACATTTGTGATATTTAAATATTTTGCCAATGCTATGCCAAGGAGGCAACTGATTGTCTCAGCTTGCAATGTCGATTGGGCCACCACTAAACAAGCATGACCCGCTATATAATTCCCCAGTTCATCTCGAATAATGCCTCCTGCAGCAGCTCTGTGAGGATTTAGTTTGAATGACCCATCAAAGTTTAAACAATAAAAGGAGGATGGAGGAGGCTGCCAACAGAAAAACTTTTCTGTCATAACTTTTACCGACTTGTGAGTTGTGAGTAGGATCAGTGAGATAGGCAATCTTGAGCTGCTTCAAAATGAGAACACATTTCTTAGTCGGAGCATCCAAATCAGGCTTTTGTCCTCGGAAATAAATTGCATTCTATGATTCCATAGAATATATATGATAACGCCAAAAGCCTCTAATAGCAGAATATGTAGCCCATTTCTGTCCCTGATTCGCTTGATCAAGGAAAACCACCAATTCATGTACTTGTAGGAAATACCTTTCCATTAAGTTTTTGCCAAAGCATTTGAATAAATAGAAACTCCCGTAAAATATGTTCTATAGATTCAACCTGACAGGAACAAAAACACAGTTGTTGGGGTAGATATGAAGTCTTTGGTACAACAAATCAGTAGTAGGTAATGCTTTCCGGCAAACTTTCCATAGCATGTGTTGTAGTCGCAGGGGCAGCTTGGACTTCCATACAATAGTCTCAGAAACTTTCATTTTCAGTTCTATTAGTGAGATATCTATAACCTGAATCCACAGTATATTTTCCAGAGGCAGATGTCTTCCAAACCAATGAATTAGTCACATCTAAAGAAGTCTGAGTCTGAAGAATGGCATTTTCGACATCCGGAAACCATAAATCAATAAGATTCATGTCCCAACTTCTATCATGATTCCATAAAACATGCAGAGTCTCATTAGGATAAAAATGAGGAACATAAGGAACTGTACTCCCATTTGATGGCCACAATTGCTATTCTACAAAAGCACCATTTAGCTTTTTCAAGTTTCAACTTCGAAATGCCGCATGCTAATCATCAGCCGTCAAAACGCCAATGTTGTGAGCCATGTAAATATTTTTTCAGCTAAAAGATGAAATTTTTTAAGCATCCAAAGGAAAAGATTGGATTGTGTTCTATATCAGCAGCCAAAAGCTAATCTACTCTTTGGAGTGGGGGATTTGGACTTCTCAATGTTGTAGCATGAGGGAACTCTGTTTCTGTATATTGGCCTTGGAGTCCAATAAATTTTACTCAGTCCAATAAATTTGACTCATTTTATAATGTAGACGAGCTTCATTGGGCAGGGATAATATAAAAAGGTGGTCCTTCCGTCTAATAAAAAAGCCTATTTGCATTTGGAAATGAGTTACAGGCCATTTGGGGCGTGAAAAATCAGTTTTATCTACTCCCAAAAATCCACCTGGTTAGTGGACCAGCTGAATTTTTTTTAGCTGGTTAGTGGATTATCCCAAAAATCCTAACCAGCTAGATTTTTTTCAGCTGGATGGTGCTGATTTTTCACGCCCCAAACGGCTCCTTAAATTTATCATCTAAGGCCCATCCAATTCAAGAAGATACTCATGAGGAGCGAAGTAAAAGGCCCACATGCAACCGCTAGTGACACATGTGTAAGTTGATAAAAGGTAACATATAAGCATGGACAACATGGTGTGCGAAATATAAAAAAAAAGCCAAAATTATCTGTCCTCATTGAAAAACCAAAATGAATTAAATCAGTTCATTTTTGTTTTCTAAGGAGGACATGTAATTTTGGATGGAGGGAGTAGTTTACTTCACTCCTTGCATATCATAGAAAAAAATCACCTCGCATATAATATGTTAATGATCATATGCATGCTTGTCCATCCAAGTAACACTTTTCTAAATGGAATCAGAGAGGACGAATAATGCAATAACAAATATTTCAAATAAATTTCTTCAAGCAAAAGAAATAAACCAGCCAGAAAGTGCCGGTATCATGAATTCATCACAAATGGCAGACATCACGGCAAGAAAATTAACCATTATGTTATGAACTCAATTAGCCTTTCTTACTTCTATTAGGAATAAGATTCCTTCTTTAATATGATTTCCTAGTTAGGCTTTACTACTTCTATTAGGATTAGGCTATTTTTACTCTTTATATATGTAAGGCCTATGGCCAAAACGGGATTATCAATGAAGAAACACAGATTAGTTTAAGTTAATTTATTTTGTTCTAGTTTAGCTTCGTTCTTCTCCGTTGTAGACGCCGTGCCTACATCATTGGATCAGAGCCGTTTCGATCCTGGTTCCCACCCACCCACCCTTACTGTCGCCATGACAGGCGACCGTCGGAAGAGTCCCGACCCACTACTGACGTCCTCCGGACCCTCGTCCGTGACGCCTAAGCCATCGGACTTTCACGATGTCCCCGTTACCACCCTCACACCGGATACTACCCGCATGACACAAATAGAAGCAAAATTGGATGCTCACGATAGAAGCTTTACCGATTTCAAGAACACGATCACGGAGTCCAACCGTCGCGTTGAGGAGCTTTTGCTGTCCTTGCATCGCCAGCCGGTGTCGGCTCCTCCTCCGAGCTTCGGCGCCTCTCCGTCCGTGTTTCCGCATCAGTCCTTCCCCGCCGGCACACACTTGCCGCCGGTCGGCATGCCGCCGTGGCAGAGCCTCGCACCGGCGGGAACCATCTCGGCAGACGCAGATCCGTCCGGGTTAGCCACATCCGACGCCTTCGGCTCGCTGGCACCCCTGCTTTCCGCCGCACCTTCTCTCCCGACCACAGGGGTCGTGGCCGCCGCCTCCTTGCCGGCGCCGTCTCTGTCAGAGACCATGGCGGTGCCCGACTAGTCTTTTGCTGCCGTGGTTTAGCCTCCACCTTCGATGGCGACGCCGGCCCTCCTTCACACCCCGTCGCCTCCCTCGATCGGCAGCACCACCTTGCTCAAGGTGGTGCCTTTCTGCTTCCTGGAGCTTTTCCCCCTTCCGGCAGACCACTACAGCCGTCCTTCGGCCAGATCCCCTCTTCCGCCGCCACCGTGGCTCTCGCCGGGCCTCCCCTTCAGCCGTTTGTCGAGGTTCATCCTTCGATCGGCTCTTCTGGGGGGTTTCTGTGACCCCCGCCGGACCAGCAGCCACCGCCTCGGTCTGCCGCCGCCGCTGCCCCGATCGCGTGTCCATCCCCTGCCCTAGCTCCTCCCCTCCAGTCGAGCTTGCCCACGGGCTTTAGTCACCCGGGCACGGACGGACCCGTTATTCTAGGATCCGGCCCGTTCCCACGATCCGGTCCTAGTTCGACCCACTCCGTTTCCCAAATCCGCGCCACTCATCTATCAGGTGTTCAACCCCATGTGGGCCTGGCTGTGGGTCCCCCTATATATATTCCGGTGCACCCTGGGTTTCAGCCTCCACACGCATCTGCTTCTGCTAATGCGGATGATTATTATGCCTCTGATGACGAGTTTCCAGATCAGGTGAACTATCGTGGACGTGGACGGCACAATCATGGTCATGGTCATGTGGGCCGTCGCTACGCGGATGGCCCTATTACTCGTGAGGGCACTGTCCAGGCTCGGCCAGTACCTGTCACGTTTCCTGTATTTAATGGACGCGACCCAGATGTGTGGATTTCACGTGCCAAACGCTTCTTCCACTTTCATCGGACCCCCGCTCATGAGCGTTGTGAGTTGGCTTCATTTCATATGGAAGGGCGTGCTATGCATTGGGTGGACCAGTATTTGGAGCGTCACCCAAATTCTACATGGGACGAGTTTGAGCAGGCCCTTCATCTACGCTTTGGCCAAACTGCTTATACGAATTATAATAGTCTACTTCCTCAGATTCGCCAGCGTGGGTCTGTTCAGGACTATCAGGATGAGTTTGAGCGATTGGTGAACCGTGTTCAGGGATGGCCTGAGCATACACTTATGGGAGTTTTTGAAGCAGGCTTACGGGCAAATATTAAAGTTGAGTTGTAGTCTTTTCCACGCGTCTCCTTAACAGAAACGATGCGTATGGCTCGTGTTTGTGAGGAAAAGCTGACTCAGTTGGGACGTTCTTTCTCTAGGCCTTCCCCTTCTCCTTCCCCCTTGCCTCCGTCATCTGGACAGCCCCGTGTGACTCGACCCCCTGGTAATTCCTCAACTCCTCCTATTACTCGGCTTTCTCCTTCGCAGATGGCAGATCGGCGTTCCAAAGGACTGTGTTACAATTGTGATGAAAAATATGTCCCTGGCCATCGCTGCACTACACGTCGGTTATATATGCTGGATGAGTGCTATGATACAAATTATGAGGATGACACGTGTGCTGATATTGTTGAGGATGATTTGACCCCTATTGAGGCTTGTGAGATGGAGATTACGTTGCAGGCCTTTTCTGGTACCTTTACTCCACGTACTATGCGCGTCAAAGGGTTGATTAAAAAACAACCGGTTTCAGTTTTGATTGATAGTGGTAGTACCCACAATTTTGTTAATGACCGTGTTGCTCGCCGTCTGGGCTACCCTATCCAGGACTCTGCGACTTTTGATGTGCTGATTGGTGATGGAAATCGTCTCAAGAGTTCTGGTGTTTGCTCTAACGTCGCTTTGCAGTTACAGGGCCAATCTTATATTATGGACTTATACTTGCTTCCCACCAAGGGGGCTGATGTGGTCCTCGGTGTTCAATGGCTTGAGGCTTTGGGCCCTGTTTCTTGGGATTTTCGACATATGACGATGGATTTTACTTATGAGGGAAATCCGGTCCGTATCACTGCTCAACCACCGGGCCGTCTTCAGTCTGCAGAATCTGCAGCAATACTTTGTCATTATCAATGTTCTGGCTATTTGTTGCAGCACCGCCCGGTAGTTGATGTTCCTGACTCCATGGCTATTTCACCGGATTTGGCCACCTTACTTGAGGAGCATCATGCTCTTTTGAGGAGCCTCGTGGACTACCTCCTCCTCGCGCTTATGATCACCGGATTCCTATCCAGCCGGGTGCGCCTCCAGCCAATGGGCGGCCTTATCGCTACCCCCATGCTCAGAAGACTGAGATTGAGCGACTTGTTCGCGAGATGCTTTCATCTGGCATTATTCGTCCCAGTCAGTCTTCTTATTCCTCTCCAGTCCTCCTTGTTCGCAAGAAGGATGGTTCTTGGCGCTTTTGTGTGGATTATCGGGCACTTAATCTTATTACACTTAAGGATAAGTACCCTATTCCAGTTATTGAGGAGCTACTTGATGAGTTGGCCGGTGCACAGTTCTTTTCGAAGCTGGACCTCTATTCGGGTTATCATCAGATTCGCATGCACCCTGACGATATTTCCAAGACAGGGTTCCGCACACATGACGGCCATTACGAGTTTCTTGTCATGCCCTTCGGCCTCACTAATGCCCCTTCTACCTTCCAGTGTTTGATGAATGATATTTTCAGGGCTTGTCTAAGGCGCTTCGTGCGGGTATTTTTTGATGATATTCTCATTTATAGCCCTACGTGGGATACCCATTTGGAGCACTTACGGTCCGTCTTCTCTCTCCTTCATGAGCATAGTCTTTTCTTAAAGCGCTCAAAGTGTTCCTTTGGTTGCCTCAGATTGAGTATTTAGGGCATGTTATTTCTGCCGATGGTGTGGCTACAGATCCCACCAAGATTGTTGCAGTTCGGGATTGGCCTCGACCTTCTACCCCACGGGCATTACGTGGTTTTCTGGGACTTGAAGGTTATTATAGGCGTTTTATCTCCTCTTATGGCACTATTGCTGCACCCTTGACTGCATTGTTGAAAAAGGGAGCATTTGGTTGGTCTGACACTGCTGAGCGCGCTTTTGAGGTACTCAAAGCAGCGCTTATTTCTGCCCCTGTACTTGCCTTACCGGATTTTGTAAAGACCTTTGTTGTTGAGAGTGATGCATCAGATGTTGGTCTTGGAGCCGTTCTTATGCAGGATGAGCGTCCTATTGCCTTTTTCAGCAAGGCTTTGTCGGGCCGGTCTTTACTTCTATCTGCTTATGAGCGTGAGATGCTTGCTATCGTCCATGCCGTGACTAAGTGGCGCCCCTACCTCTTAGGTCGTCACTTCATTATTCAAACTGATCACCAACCGCTCAAGTACTTCTTGGATCAGCGAGTGGCTACTCCTGCGCAACAACGTTGGGTCTCCAAATTGCTGGGATATGATTATGAGATGGTCTATAAGTGGGGTTCTGAGAACCGCACTGCAGATGCCTTATCCCGACAGTTTGAGGATTCTTCCCTCCATGCCCTTTCCACTCCCGTTTTTCCTTTTCTGAATGAGTTGCGGGCTGCTTATTTGGTGGACTCTGATATGGGTGATCTTATTTCCCGCCTGCAGGCCAACCCTTCTTCTTCTCCAGGATATATTTTGCAGGATGGTCTTGTGTTCTGGCATGGGCGGCTATGGGTGCCTAACTCTGAGAAGCTACGCACGGATATTCTTCATCTTTTCCATTCTACTCCACCAGCTGGCCATGAAGGGGTTTTTCGTACCTATAAACGGGTCTCTCAAAGTTTTGCCTGGCGTGGTCTCAAACGATCCGTACAACTTTTTGTGGCCAAGTGCGATGTGTGTCAGCGTGCTAAGAGTGACTCTACCACTCCCTCTGGCCTTCTCCAGCCATTGCATATTCCTGAACGGGTGTGGGAGGATATTAGTATGGATTTTATAGAGGGTTTGCCTACAGTTCAAGGTAAATCAGTTGTGCTTGTGGTGGTTGATCGGCTATTGTTGTTGTTTTAATTAGTCTCCTAATTTTACTCGCAAGTGTACGAATCAGATTTGCAGTATAATCGCACAATTTTTACGAGGTCGAACCCACAGGGACTTGTGTAGCGGAATTCTAATTCGAAGATCAGATTATTACCCTTGTTGAAGAATTAAATTGATTTGATTCACTACAACTACGATTAATCTAAGGCTCAATGCAATTAAACAGCTTTAACAAAGAAATTAATCTAAAGACAATTAAATAATCTATGAAAAAGAAACTAATTGACAATTAAAAATTGAAACTTTAATCAAGAATTTAAAACTCTAGGGCATAAGAATCAGCACATGACAATCATAGGAATATTTCTTTTAAAATTAGCAATTGTTTTCACGATTATCTCGTAGAGAATTGGAATTCAATCTATTCTCCTACGGAAAATTTCAGCATTAAAGCATATAGATTTTTTAAATAGGATTTTGCATTCTCTCGCATATCAATAGATGAGATTCAAATCATTAGCTGTATCCATTATACGATGAATCACAGGTAATACCCAAATATCATATTCACATATAATCCAATGCAATTAATTTGAGAATAGCAATCGTTAAAACGCATTAATTTAGACAAAACAATTGCATCGCATAAATACTATTCCTACAACTAATCATGGCTTCATCTCAGCCCTAGACAGGGATTTAGCTACTCATGCTATAGAAATTAATTGTAAAGATAATGGAATTCATTTGATATAACTGAAATTAACTTACAAGACTTTTGGAATAATGGAAAATAAATCAGAAAGTACTGTTCCTCTTCCCGGAGTTACTGTTCACAGGTTCCTCTTCTCGGAGTTACTGTTCACAGCCAAAGTTCTTCACAACTTCAAAGCACGAAGCCGGAAGAAAAAAAAAACAAGATGAAAGAGAACAAAGGAAAGAAAACAAAATTTTTGGAAAAGAAAAAAAATTGCAGGTCGTCTCTCTGTCGCTCTCGAACTGCCCGTTTTTTTTTGTTCTCCGGCCTCCCTGTTCGCTCTGTTTTTATACAGACTCCAGATTGAGGACGCCTTCCAAATCCGTCGATTTGCATCTCGCTTCAGATTCAATCCCGTCCAATTGCAAAGGAAAAATTCCAATTTTTAACGCCCAATACAGAGCCCAAAACATAAATCTTTCCTTTCTGATACCTTCCAAATTAGTCACCGATTCGAGATCCTCCTCCTCCAATCGGCCTCCACCGTCGTCGTGAGCTCCACCGCCGTCGTCGCCAAGCCCAGCTGCGCCGTCATCGACCTCCTCCGTCGCCGGACACCACCGGGACCCAGCCGCCGTCGAGCCCAGCTGCCTCAGGCCTCTCTCTGTTTCAGAAACAGAACGCCCGACTCGAGCAGAACACCCGAGCCTCGAGCGCTCGGGTTCTTTTTTTTTATTTTTTTTTTCAATGAACCGGACCATTGAACCGGTCCGGATTTCTTTCTTTTCTTTTTCTTTTTTTTCTTTTCTTCCAATTAAACCCGTCGAAGCAACCTCGTCCGCTAGATCAATCTGAATGGCTCTTATCTTAATGCGGTGCCCGTCTTCTTCATCAGTGAACATCAACGGATCAGATCTTCTCTGCGCGTGATCTCAGATCTTGGGTCGCTTTGGCATTTCAAAACCCGTCTAACGGCTTCACTTTTGGCTGTTCAGCAATACGAGCATGTGAACCTGTACAAAATAAAACATGTCCCAAATTAGACGCACCAAATATTTATAAAATTACGGAACAATGTTAAATTGAGCAATTTAGCGAGCCTTATTCGTTAATTTCCTAATTACTGAACAAATGACTAAAATTCATTTTATTCCTCGTTTTAATCAGAAAACATGACTAATAAATAGGTAAAAAGGCATATAAAAAATGTGTATTTTTCATGCTTAACAGCTATCCAAGTACGCACATTTTTCTGCTCTTTCCCATCCCTATACGGCTAAGAGTGTTGCTGAACTTTTTGTCCGTGATATCGCTCGTCTCCATGGGATGCCAAAGTCTATTGTTTGTGATCGTGACAGGGTGTTTATCTCTTCCTTTTGGCAAGAGTACTTCCGTTTACAGGGCACTACGTTTCGAATGAGTTCTTCTTATCACCCTCAAACGGATGGACAAACTGAGGTGGTTAACCGTTGCCTTGAGCAGTATTTACGGTGTTTCGCCGGAGATAGGCCCCGCACTTGGTTATCTTTTCTTCCTTGGGCAGAGTGGTCTTATAACACTGCGTTCCATACATCAGCGGGTTATACACCGTTCCAAATTGTTTATGGTAGACCACCCCCTACAGTGCTTCACTATGTGTGTTTTCGCTCTTCTATAGCTGAGGTAGACACTACACTTCAGACTCGCGATGAGGTGTTGCGCCAGCTTCGCCTTAACTTGGTAGCCTCCCAGAACCGCATGCGCCAAGTTTATGATAAGCACCATGTCGATCATACATTTGAGGTTGGCGATCTTGTCTATCTTCGCCACCAGCCTTATCGGCAGACTTCGATACATAAACCGAGCAATGAGAAGCTTTCTCATCGCTTCCATAGCCCATATCCTATTGTTGAGCGTATTAGTCCAGTCGCATATCGCTTACAGTTACCTCCTGAGGCTCAGGTTCATCCAGTGTTTCATGTTTCTCGACTCAGGAAGTTTATGGGTGATCCTTCTGCTCTTCCGCAGCCTGTTCCACCACCGTTGCCGTTTGATGAGTCTCGCCCAGTGCCTCATGCTATCCTTGAGCGTCGCCGTATTCGTCGTCGCGGGCGTGTTATTACTGAAGTTCTTGTTGCATGGTTACACCGTGCTCCTGAAGATGCTGCTTGAATGCGCAAGGATGATTTTTTGGAGCAGTATCCGAGTTGGTCGTCTTGAGGACAAGACGATGCGGAGCGTGGTGGAATGTTATGAACTCAATTAGCCTTTCTTACTTCTATTAGGAATAGGATTCATTCTTTAATATGATTTCCTAGTTAGGCTTTACTACTTCTATTGGGATTATGCTATTTTTACTCTTTATATATGTAAGGCCTATGGCCAAAACGGGATTATCAATGAAGAAACACAGATTAGTTTAAGTTAATTTATTTTGTTCTAGTTTAGCTTCGTTCTTCTCCGTTGTAGACGCCGTGCCTACATCACATTACCAACATAATAGGAAATGGTCAGGCATCATATTTGGTATGGTATTATAATGTTTTAATCCTCCCTCAATCTAACCAGATTCTATTCTATCCCTTTCGATTTTGCCTAGCATCTAATATGATGCCTAACAACTTTGGGGTTAAAATAGGTCTTTCTAATCTCAGAACAAACATTCCATAAAGCATCATGACACGATTTGACAACAATGAAAATGCATGCATGCATTCTACAACATGAAAAAATGCAAGCCTAAAAATAATCTTAAGAAAAAGTTCAATAATTCAGCATTTTGATTACATAGGTATAGTAGAAAGTATGTGGTATAAATTGTAAAAATATAACTATATATATTGTTGCACTTGAGAAACGTTCTATCTTGTTTTTCACTTTATATTTCTTCGTGGTTGATCCTCACACGAGCCCCTTCGTTCCCCAAGGTTGGAGGGGAGCCAAATAAGGGGAGAGTGACATGGGGCACGCGACCATGTTGCTGCCATTCCAATTTTTCCCTTTCCAGACGTTGCATTTCTTGCTCAAGATAATTGCACCTTTGTCTCAGCCTCTCAAATTCATCTCTGATTGTTTCCTGCAGGCCAATGATGTAAGTGAGTGTAATACATGGCAAACAGAATGAAAAATGCAGATCAAGAATGCTTTAGATAGGGTTCACACCTAGATCTGCGGTTTTGAAACCAGTTTCCCACTTGTTCAAGCGAGATGTTACATTCGTTTGCAAGCGTAATCTTTAACATCTGCACTTGTATGATATGAAAGAGATCAGCCAATAGATGAAAGAAAGGGCATATCCATTTTTTTATTTCAAGTAAATGAAAAGGAGATTTTATGTGAGGATATTTCTATGCTTACAACTTGCACAACAGAGAAATCACCCATGAACTAGATTTTTCTTTTTACATTGTTATTCTAACTAAATGTGCACTTAATGTGGCTTCCAGCAATTTGCAAGTAAGATTGTCTCTTGCCCACTGATCGCTGGCAGCTTTAATTGTGTGGATTTTGATTTTGATTTTTTTCTTCTTCTGAATTTTATCTAACTATTATAATTTCACTGCTTGTGAGTGTCTTATCAGTTCTATTGGTTAATTTATCTAAACCGCTGCAATAAAATTAGTTTATCACTTGGTTTGAAGATGTACTTGAAAATAAAATGAAATCCATGGGTTACCGAAGACTAAAGGGATGTTTGGGAGGCCATTTGATGATCGTAGGAAATGAAAAGTTTTTTATTTTCATTTGATGATCGTAGGAAAGGAAAAAAAATTTATTTTCATTTGATGATCGTAGCATGGGTTTTGGGGATTCAAAAGGGAGACATGAATGATGGAAGGGTAATTATGGTCATTCGTCACGAAATTCCCATTTAAAAACCTATTTGACAAGTGAACACCTCGAGAATGAAAATGACTATTATGATCATTCACCATGTAAATGTAAATGAAAATGTAAATGTACCTCCTAAACGCTTTTTGGTGGGAATGGTGGGAAATGGCCTCCCAAACAGCCCCTAAGTGAATATTTTTTATATCCTCCTATTGCAAAAAAAATGACATGCTTCTTAAAAAAATGTGTTAAACAAATCTAAGATGTATACATCGTTAAAATAGAATGAAGTACTACAATTTTGTCTTATATTAGTTATATTTTTACCATTCATACTCAAAATCCCAATCGGCCTTTGCACATATAACCTCCATGGCTCCATACATATGAGTGCCTACCCACATATAATATGCATACACATGTTTTTGGATAAACGCATGCATCGACACACATATATAAGCATATATACATATATATCCATGTATTCTTAAATCTTAACATATTGAAAAAGTTTAAATGAGATCGTTCTCATATAGCTTGCATGAGCCAGAGTAATCTTGAACTATCAGATCAAGATTTGACAGCGGTGATGATTCACACTTACTTACCCAATAATTTGATACTTGTTATGATCATATATTGATTTGATGGATGGAGATGGCTTAATTCATGCAATCTATATGAGAACGATCTCATATAAACCGGTATCTTTCTCTATATATTTACACATGCAAAACATAAATGATATAACTCAACAAGTATGCTATTAGAACCAGTGATTTAAAAACCGGCCCGGCCCGGCCGATTCGATCGGAGCTGGTCGATTTTTCGAGCCAGATCGATTGATCCAGTCGACTCGGTTTAACCTGCCCGGTTGAACCGGATCGAACCGGGCGGGCCAGTCTGGGTTTTAAAACCATGACCATGGGTTTGGGTCGGGTTGAAGCTCTTTTCAACACAATTTCTTTTTTTTTCTTTACAACATCTTCTTTTTTTTCGATATCGATCTTAATAGAATCTCATAGCACATATTTTTATTTTTATGTATAAAAAATTATTTATTTTTTATTTAAGAGTTTTACTTTTTGTAATGTGGTTATTTTGTTCATTAAATTAATTGCTACACATGGAACATTATACTATGTAAAGTTTTTATATCATATAAAGTTTTGGGAATGGTTTTTATTTTTATTTTTTAATATTGATGATGTCACCAATCGGGTCAACCCGGGTTGACCCCTAGTTAAACCTGGTTGGACCTACTCCGCAAGAATTCTGGATCGATGACCAGTCCGGTTTTTAAAACATGAGTATATGAGTAACCAAGACACATCCATGCAACTTTTAAACCAGGGCGGATTATTTTGCGAACATTTGAAAAGGAATGAACAAACACACACACACTCACACATGCACACGTATTGAACTTAGTATACAAGTAGTCCACTCTGTGTGACATAGTGTGGACATCTATCATTCTTGATAATATACATACATTCTCGATAGTTTACCTTGTTGGGGACTTTGTTGTGGTTAAAAAATTCAATAAGGATGGCAGCTTGCTCGGGACCTAGTTGCAGTTCTTCCTTTTGCTCTTGCCATCACCCTGACCATTTGGTGCAATCTCCCTTGCTCGATCATCTCCTTCTGGTATGGGCCTCTTCTCCGTGGCTCCCCCTTAGAGGAAAGAATAATTCAGCAAAATTCAATTTCTCTAGTCGAGCAAGGAAGTTATCATGTGTGTTGCAAATAAAAAAATGAAGTTATCATGTTCACGTAAAGAAGGTGAATATGATTTGAAAATGGAAATTTCATACGTAAACTCGTAAACTTAATCTAAGATCCTTCTCATCCATATATATATGATGCCTTGAACACAATGTGCAAATTCAAAACTTCAAGAAATAAACTAAAAAAAAAAGAACGTCACAAGGGGAGGAAGAACAAAACTCTTGCATTACAAATGGAGATGAGAAAGGGGAGAGAGGAGGACTTTTCACACCCTGGATTATCCTATTAAAGGTGATAAAGTGATCGTGTATGAACATTGCAGATACGCAAGATATTGGCGTGTGCAGAGAGTTGAACATTGAGGCCCTTTCGTAAACTTGACCATAAATTCTTCTTGATCCATTGAAGGAAATTATACTAAGGTAACTATTTTATACCTTGCATTCTTCATATTTATCAAGTAACTTGCGATATGATTTAATGCCCGGTCGATCTAGCATGAGTTAAGTTGGTTAGATCTATCCAAGTTGGAAGAACAATCGCTCTTTGCATTACAAATGCAGACGAGAGAAGAGAAAAAAGAATTATTCACAACCAAGATTATCCTATATAATCAATGATGAATAGCGCGTGGCTACTGGTGCGGAGAGGGATATTGACGCACTTTCGTAATGTTTCTCGACCCATTGAAGGAAAATTTCTTGATGCAATTACTCTTAAAATTCTCCCCGTTTACCTAGGAAGTTGAGGTTATTAATTTAGGTGCCCCTGCCAATGTAGCGTTATTTATGTTGGAACTTGTCCCTGCATTGGATCCTTGTGGCGCATATTGAGCAATGTGTGAGTCTTACATATATCGACAGGAAGCATATGAAGCTTTGGCGCCCCTGCCTTTGGTTTTGATAGTGAGGTGTCCTTTTATTTCATGTTGATGAAGTATTATCTGAATGAATGTTTCAAGCAATATTGTTGAAAATGAGGATTGGATTTGTTATATGATTGTCATTCTTGTATGGTCCCTCTTTGAAATTGAACGAAAGTCTTACCAAAAGATATGCCTTGGTGGAAGTTGCATACTTATTTATCATATCGTTGGCGTTCCTCATTACGAAAATGTGCAGTTACCCAGCTCCACATCCTTAATGGATTTATGATTCTAAGGGTTTATTAACTTGTGATAATTAGGAGATCAATGATAACTACTTTTCCAACCTAGAGTTACCAATACTAAGCCCCATAACTCCCATCTCTTTATGCAATAGCTGGAAATGATTGCTGATTTCTTTGACTTATTTGCCTACTTTCTTGATATACTTTCCTGAGATAGCATATATTTAATGTTTTAGATGCCCCATTTGAAAAACTGTTGATTCTTATTGGATGGAGGAAACCCCAACTAATGAGGGAGTACATACTAGAGAGTTTGTAAATCCTTGGGGACATCATTGAGTTGTCATCGGAGTAAATATTTCAAAATGCCCTCCCTCCCAACATCATGACACTGACAAAGAAAGGGGCTCAGGAGCCTTCAAGAGGCGATTAGAGGCAATGTCTGCTTCTTTGTCTCTCCCTCCGTGTCCCTGTCCCTTCCCACTTTCCTCTTACACCTTCTCCCCTATCCGATGGCTGCCTTTGGGATCTAGCTTTGACCTTGCTGGGTGTAGGTGTTTGTTCTCCCATGTTTCTTACTATATGTCTTCGCTTTTTTCGTTATGCAATTCCTATCACACTTCGAATCCTGTGTGGCTAGAGAAAGATAGATGGGCTCTCTCCTCTTTTCCCCTCCAGCAAACCTCCCTCCCCAACTATCCCCCTTTCTCCCCCATCATTTCCCTTGTTGATCTTCCGTCCTTACCTTGGTCAATATTTGGCTAGGGCTAGATGGCCGCTACGGTTCTGGCCTAGCAGGTAGAGCAAGAGGAGGGCAGAGAACCATTGGTAGAGTGGCAAACTTCAAAGTCTCCCAACCCCTTAGGTTCTCTTGCCCCGACCTCCCCCTTCTCTGTCAGCGTTATGCTTGAAGTCTAGCCCTGCTGTGCCTATCAAGCCCCCGCGGGGTAGCAAATTTCTTTGCCATTTTTTAATTTTTTTTGGGTTTTGTTGGATGAGATGTTGGTGAAAGAAAAGTTTTGCTTCTCCTCCTCCCCCTGTGCTCCCTTGTCCCCTTCCCCTAGTCTTCGGGCAAAGGCAATTCCTATGGTGGCTGTCCTCTTAGGGCAATTGCTCCAGTCGGCCCTTCTAATGTCGGATCTCCCCCCCCCTTGGGTACAAATTGTTGGTTTCTCCTCATGGCATGTTCTAGTCGAGTCGTGATTAACTATGTCCAGGTCCTTGAGGTGAGACTCCAACTTCTATTGCGTTGGGCATGTGCTCAAGTATTCGGTTCTGCAGTGGCTGCCTAAGGGGTGGGCAAGTATCTTCGAGGCTATTACTTGTGAAACTGCTGTCTGGAGCTCATAACCTGGTAGTTTCACTGTATATTTATTTGGTTATGCTATAGAGATGTATTTTATTGGATAATCAACAATAGATTTAAGTTCAACGCTATGCCTTTGTTTATAGTATTCTTATTGGATATTTTTTGTTTAATTTTTATAAGAAGTTGTGGATCAATGTTTATAGTGTGTTTGGAGTATTTTCCTCGTATATAATCATATATAAGGACTCTTTGTTTATATTTTCTATCTTAGTTAAATAAAATTCCTTTGTTAACAAAAAAAAATCCCATGTGGCTGGTAATGGTGTGGGCAGCTACTTTTTGGCCCAACAACCTTCTCTGCAGGGGATATGCACACACAGGTGGAACCGGATTTGCTGGGGACCCCCAGCAAATCCGGACTCCACACAGGTGGGGTGGGTTGTGCCTGTAATTCCAATCGCTTGTTGTGTTGCTTACGACCCTCCAATCGCTTGCGCTCCATGGGAGGAATTGCTCTACAATTTTTTTCTTTAACTGCTTCAAGTAAGAAGCTAGTTACTTTGTGAACAAAACCAAGGCAATATTTTTTTCTTAGGAGCAGTGATAAAAAGCAAAACATCCACAATAGATGTTTCACTTTCATTATTCATTTTCTATTTTTTTCACTTTCAGCTAAAACACCTCGTGACGTTTCAGACATCCACAGTAAAAAATCCGAAATAAATAGTGAAAGTGAATTTTTAACTGTGGATGTTTTGGATTAATCACGAACCAAACTGCCCCTTAAACGGACAATTCAACGATGAATTTCAAGCATCAAAATGTTCTCGTTGCAACTAGAGAATTGGGGTTCATGGTTTGCATTGTACCCAAATGCAAATAGGATAATGCATCGCAGGCATTTAGATACTCAAAAATTCTTGAAGACGTCTAGACGGACAAAACCACTACTGAAATCGACCTCCTTAAACGAAGGTGAATTTGCCCAGATGTCCTCCCGCATGTTGCACACCCAAAGAACGTGAATAAGCATTCACCGATTTCTCATTAACCTCGCTAATCTAATTCTAGACACTGCCCTTAGCGTGCAAGATTACCTTGCACCGTAGACTGTCCCTGGCTACTCTCCGCGCAATATTTTTATAATTAGGAGCCACCTCCAACTTCCACACCTCTTTCCACAGGGCTTTGGACTTGATCTGACGAAACTCTCCCCCTAAGATAATTTTTGGAAGTAGTAGGCAGTCCTGGTCCTAATAGAAAATACTCCCATTGCAGCCATCCCAAGCCATTCTAAAAGAAGCGCCAGTTCTGGCAATAAGGATCCTGATAATGTCTACGTTGCTTGAAAACCACGAATCTAGAAGATTAACATTTCAAACCCTTGAAAAGGGGTCCAACAGAGGCATGACATTGAGGGCCCGTTTGGTTGGCAGAGGAGATTTCCCCAAAGAAGTCACATGAGCTTCTTGCAATGGCAGTTGATGTAATTTCTGAAAACTGACAATGGTACTTTTAAAAAAAAAAACAGAAACAGAGCCATCATGATTTAAAACAGCCCCTATCAGTTTTTGAAAATTACACCACATGCCAACATTACTTAAATTCCAAACCAAACACCAATTCTACTTCATTTTGAAAATCCAACTTCACTACTTCCTAAAAGTCATAACCAAACGGACCTGAATCTTGATGACCAAGCCAAACAAAAAATTATGAAACAAAAAGTGAGTTATTTAAAAACAAATCCCCACTCAACAATATAGGTCCCATACTCAACACTCATATCAGCACCCAGCTCCCAAAAACCAAAACTTACTCCTAAATAAGAAGAATAAGTATTTCAGATCAGCCATCACGATGAGAAAACGATGAGAAATGCCCTCTCATCAAATGACTCTTACCACTTTTTCCTTCAATCATCGTCACTACCATCCTCTACATTTGAGTTTAGAGCATTTAATCGCTCAATCAACCTAGCTTTCCTCTCATCATATGTAAGTTTTTTCAAGTTAAACCTGTGATAAAGAAGGCAGTGTATTTCAATAGGCAACAAAAGGAAATATGTCCTAGCCTAACAAAAGGAAATATGTCCTAGCAAGAAAACGCTTAAATTTATAAGAGTAATGCTGTATCTCCCACAGCCAACCTCACGTGCTAGTGTGGTGGGAGGAAATGAAAATGGGGCCCACAGCATTGCCATTAAGGGGCACGTGAGGTGGCCGTGAGAAAAAAGCAGGAGAAGAAGCATTTTCCAATTTATAAAGGTTGGTAAATTTGCAAGTAAAGCCGGAAGAGAACAACTGCAGGCTTATGTACCTCTTGTGTTCCTTGGGCGTGGGTTTCTCTGTTTTCTTCACAGAGGGATCTGCACGAATGGCGGCATGTACCTTCTTGTACATCTCTTCCAAGTCCTCCGCATCAATCCCTTTCTTAATGTACTCACTGAAGTGGGTCTGATACTTCTCGGGTTCATCCTCCATCAATGTCTACAACGTTTTAAAATTAATTTATATAAGAGAAGGAACTAGTATTTACCATTCAAAGATTAATAATTAACAGCCCAATTATAGGATGATCCGACATGTATCAGGTTGGACAGAAACCAATAAAAAATGATGTGTTTTGTAGTCAGCTAAGCAAAAGGCCTCTTCCCCAACTTTCAATTCAGCACCAACTTCCTTCTCCCTATCCAGCCTTCCTGCCCAGACCACCCACAGCCCCAAACACACAACTTTGACATGATAGAAAATCTACATTCTCCCTGCACCTTTCAGATGTCTTGGGACACAACACTCTTGATGAGTATTCCACACCTGCATTGAATTAAAGGGTTATTTGCATTCCTCCAAGCCCTCTGTGAATGTCGAATCAACTTCAGATGCAAGAGAGGTACATTGCATTGAAGACTGGGCCTAAATAGAGGTGCAAAGAAAGTGCATGGGGGCGAGGCCCAGTGCAAGGCCTGGACAATCAAGGGTCTTTGGCCAGCAAGAGCTATGAAAGGTGGTAATGAAGGTAAAAACGAGGCTCAGACAGAACATCTAGAGATGGGAAGTATTATAAGCTTCAGAAAGTCTGAAACTTTTGGAGGACAGCAAAGAATTCTGCAATCAAACTATAACAGCCTCCAAATCTCTTAGGTTGCTAACAAACAGCACATCCATCACCAAACAAGAAAAAGCCCAAGAATTATACAAAACAAATGAAAATTTCTAGATTATAGAAAGATAGATGATGGTGAGAAATAGAAGCAGGAGATTGAAATGTATTTTCATTGACTATGAAATATAAAAGGTTCGTCGGACCGGCAGCCATGGCATGTCAGGTATATTTGATAATCCAAAGCTAAGGAACTCAATAAAGTACACTGACAAATTGCAATAACATGATGTAAAAATAAACAGACCTGCATATAAGAAGCAACATGACCACCAAAGATGTATTTGCGATGGACGTCAGCATCAAGTTGCTTGTCATCTTTTTTGAAGCCAGCAAACCTCTTTTCGCTGTGAGGAATGTCAAGTCCGCCATCCAAAGCACCCTAGATGAACAGGAATTTTAAGTCTCATCAACAACAATAATGCAGGAAAATTAACTACAGCTTTAAACTAACACACGCCTACTGCAAAGACTGGGCTTGCTTGCTTTAACAACACCATGAAGCACATCACTTATGATCATAAAAGTTTATGTCCTACCAGTGTCAGCGTCATTGCACAAGATGCACTTCACCATGAAATAGAGAGGGTACAAGTCAAAAACCCTAGGACTGCAAGCATTGCAAACAACTGACTCGTAACCAGTGTATTAGTATAAGCAGAATCAATAGCAACTAGCAAGCAATCAGATCTCGTAAAGAACAATTTTTATCATAAATGCAGTGTAAATTTTTTTTTTTGCTTTACGACTTAATATCAATGGTAGAGAAAACTAATCATGCAAAAACATCATTTTCAAGTTTTATTATTCTTGAACTTCGTATTCGAACTTAGATACAGACATCTACACATAATAAACTATACCTTAAGAGCTCCAAAGACACGATTCCCAGTTGTTGTCTTCACAAGACCAACATCTAAAAGGGCCCTGAACGGCCTCCTGCTCTCGGTAGGTTCGACTGAATAATCTTCACCAGAGGCCTAAAAGAAGTGTACATGAATTAAGAATACGACCACATAGAACCACAATTACAACCCACTAGAACAACTAAGTACTGGTACCTCAACATTGCCCTCGTATTCATCATCCATTTCAAGCATCTTCAGGACACGACGAGCCAAAAGAAGGCCGGTGCAGTATGCTAAAATTCACAAAATCCATGTTCAAAACCCACTATACCACGATGATGTTTATATCAGAATCAACGAAACGAAATCTAATACCTGCAGCATAGTTGGTGAGACCAACTTCAAGCCCATATCGAGGCAACTCATGTGAATATGCCGCCGCAAGGACAATATCGCCGGCAACACTCGCAGAAGTAATTTGTGCGATAATATCCTTATTTGTCTATTTATCATTCCCCATTAAGCTCATAACATTTCCCATTCCAAAAACCAACCTAGAGCAAAACTCAAAAACTCCAACAAAATGCAAAAAACCCTCATTTTCAAAAGGATACAAAACGGACAACAAATCTGTACTTTGGCGTATTGTACTTGTTCTTATCCTGATTTATCAGCCTAATCCGCGCACGATAATCGGTTTTCCCATCTATCCATGTAAAAACGCCAGCTTTAATCACTTTTTTCAAATAATTCAATACAAATCCTAGAAAGTCCATTAGATTACCTCTCCTTCTCTTGAACTTGACCTGAAATCGCTTGAAGTAAGCCCTCGACTTATTCGCCTTCACAAAGACCTGCAATCAAGACAACAAGAACAAATTCATCGAATCTTCTTGATCATATAACCAGACAACTAAATAAATCTGTAATTAAGGATAAATATATAGAAAATTATGAAGAAATGAACTTAAACAGACCATGGCTGTTGCTCCGGCGGCTACTCCGGCGAGGTCGATCGGGCGACGACGGAAGAGGATATGCAGAGGGGGATCAGTTGGTTACAAATAGCAAAACCCTAGAAACCGGTTCCGTCTAGCCGAACCGGTCTGGGTTTGCACCCTTATTTAAAAAAAGGGCCCGGTTTGGGTAATTACGCGCCGGCGGGAAGACCAGTGGAGGCGATGCTCTCCACTGCTCCGCCATTCTCATTCCTGCCTAGACTGCCTCCCTCAGGTGATTTGAATTTTGGACATTTTGATCATGTTTCGAAAGTGGGTAGCTTTTAATTTTCTACATCTTTTTTTTTGAATTTTTTCTGTGGTTAAAATGGATTTGTAGGAAGACTTATTGGAATTTGTCAAGCAAAGTGGAAGATGGTCTCAATTCAGAGCTTGGATGGGGTTCGGGCTCTGGCAGAGATGGGTCGGTACAAGGTATGGATTGGGATATATCCTTGTAGTTGAGTCAGAATGTGAGGTAGAAATATGCTGCAAAAGATGATTATGGCAGTTTGTACTTAGCTGATTGTTGTTAGATTGTTTTGTATTGCCTGGGATGTGTAGTCGTAGTTTCTGGATCAATTTGGAGTGCTTTATGATGGAAAGAAGCCTTACCCGGGGGCCATTTCGACTTGTAGGATGGTTTGATGATTGCATTTTTAGATGGTTGCTTTTGAGTATGTGTTAGCTTGGTGAAAATGAAAATAATGGCTTAGTTGGTTTTTTGTGTTGTTTTTCTCCTGGAATGAGATTTCATAACAGTGGAAAAACTAGCAAGAAATGACGCGAAGATGGTGATCATAAGCAACTCTTCCCGGCTTGCTGTCGCGACTTCTGAGAAGATGAAAATGATGGATTTTGATTCTTCACTCCTCGTTGGGGCCATTACTAGCGGGGAATTAACGTATCTGTTCCTAAAGCTGATTTTCTAATTTTCTTCTCAAAGACTTATTTTGAACTAATACACCTGCATAGCAGACTGATAATTTCCAGTTTTCCAGTTGAAGGCTCCTAGCAAGCTTAGTTGGTTAATTAATTTATCATACTTAGTTGTCCTCCCTTGCTTAATCAGGAGAGAGGACCCGTGGTTTGCAGCACTGGGAAGATCCTGCATACACATGACTTGGAGTGATCGTGGTGCCATATCACTTGAGGTAGGCAGCATTCTTTACTTCATAGAGATGCTGTACAAATACAAATTTACTGCTAAAAGATACATATGCATTTCATGCTCTTCCTTTGTCTCCTAAACCTAGCATTTTCATGTTTTTTAACTACTTGAACTGTCATTATGTTCAATTAACCTCAGTAGCCGTTAAAAAAATTGCTTTTGGTATAAACTAAGCCTGAGATCCAAAAAATGCATAGGATGTTTTCAGTTAGCTGTATCCATTTTCAATTCTTTTGGTCCCGGTTTAACTTTCTTTAGTCATCCTTGGCTCCTGTAATAGGGGATTGGACGAGGATTATTCTTTTTTAATTTATTTTTCTGTAGAAATGTCTGCTGTAGACCAAGAAAGGCAGTGTGTTTATGTGTATTATTTGTATTTTTTGGAGAGACAGTGATAGCTTCCATTACTCTGATGACAGTGTTAAATTTGTAGATTTTGCATAGAACTATAATAACTTTGAACTCCTACTCCGAAATGTTATTCTTGCACTGGAAGACAGATTGTTACGATGGAACGTAAATTCTTCGCCAGGGAACCTGCGTGCACTTTCACTTTTCTTAATCAATTTTAATTTTCTATCTTGTACAAATTCGTTGTACACGATTCAAATGAGTGAGCGGGCAGAGAGAGAGAGTGTGTGTGTGTGTAATTCTCACTAATTCCCCCTTAGGAATTAAGAAGCTACCTAATTGGAAAATCTGTTATTAGTGATACTCCTTCCATCCAGATTTATTATTGAACTAACTAGGTTAATAATAAGGGGCCGTTTGGGGCGTGATTATTGCAAAAAATCCAGACTGGATATTGGATATATACTGTAGCATCCATGTGGATTTTTACATCCAACTGAGCTGAACATATAAAATATCCAGATGCTACAGTGTAGCAAAACATCCCATCTGGATGTTTTGCTTTTAATCACGCCCCAAACGGCCCTAAATCCGGACGGAGGGAGGAATATTTCCATAATAATTTAAAGTCGACTGTATGTAATGTAGAAACATGACACTTTATTAACCAAAATGTTGAAATGCTATGGGCTATATACTAATAAATTTAACTCATTTTCAAACGCAGCCAGGTTTTTTTTGCAGAGAAGGAGTATGAACAATGAATTCTACAAAAACGCAGATTATTGTAATTAATTAAGGTAAAGTAACGCAAAAGCTCAAAACTTCCGCGGGAGAAGACCAATAGGGACACCTTCCCCGCGACGATTCCGAAGAAACCCAGAAGAGGGAGGCGGAGCGATGCCGCGGCGGTGGAGGATTTCGTCCGGGACTCGCTCGAGAAGACGTTTGCTTCCATTAGGGCCGACAACTCAGAGATGCTGGCCGGTAAAGGTGAGATCTTGAAGGATAGTAAGGTTGAGGAGGAGGAAGGGAATGTGGGGAGCGGGTGGCGGCAGGTGGTGGAGGAGGAGGACCCAGACTGGCCTGGCTGGTGGATGGTGAGCTCGGGTGGGGAGTGTGGGCTTCTGAGTACTTTGAGAAGTTCCCGATTAGGAATGTGGTGGAAGATGAGATGGAGATTGATTGGAAAGGGGAGCTGGATGATAGTTTGGTCAAGGAGATCAACTTCTTGGAGTGGGAGAGCTTTGCTTTCCATCCTAGCCCTCTCATTGTTCTGCTTTCGAGCGATACAACAGGTTTACCACTTCCCCTCTGGTGATATCTAATCCTTGAGTTTCATGCTTGTTTCCTGCTGTTGTTGAAATTTTTTGAGTTTCATGATTGTAAGTGGAAATCAATTACAGTGTAACCAACTATTGAAATGCCTTTTTATTCATTGTCACTATACATGCACTATGTGCCTGAATTTTTTTCAAAATTCTATTCTGTTAACAGTAATGTTGATGGTACTTACTATCTGCAGCATGAATTATGAATCTCGATCTTGTAGGGAGCATTTGTTTTTTGCTAAGCTTGAAGGGAGATATTCCAACACCATATGATGAAAGCTCCCTCCTACAGCATTGACGGTACACAAAAAATACAAACATACCTTGTGCAGCTTAGAGGCTTCATGTTTGGAGTACAGAGTCGTGCTCAACACTCCAACACCAGTTCTAAATAGAATGTGGCAAATCATATGGTCAATAGGAGCATGTCTCTTAACATATCATATGCAATTAATTGTTATCTCAAAACCTACTGCAATATTTCTGTTTTGAAGGAAAACACTTCGGCTATTCTTCTTCTGTCTGTAAATGCAGCATTTCATATATGCGCTCTGCATGAATCGGACTTGAACCATCTTTGCTAAATGGCTTCTTATGAGTGTTTTGTTTTTCTTATTGTTTATGTGGGCATAAGTCGTCTCATTTGGTACATTCTCTTGTCTTACAGAGCAACAGACAACTGGAAGGTTTTGAAGGAGCTCGAGGCAGCAATCAAAGTCTATTGAGCTGCTAAAGATCTATTGCCACCTCGGGTAGTTGATTTTTTATGCTTGTCTCTGGGCTTGATTTCAATTTTCTCAGTTAGGCTTTGTTGGGTGATGATCTTTTATTTGCCTTCCTCAGCATCCGCAAATGCCCATGCCCAACCCCCCACTGGTTTGTTATCTAGAAGCGAAGTAACTTGAAGTACTTTTGGAACAGACAGTGAAGATCGACATTAACATTGAAAAGGACGGCCTATGCTCTTAAAGCCAACAAATGCCCGCAACTGGTGTTCCTTAAAGGAAGGAAAATTCTCAACAGGGAGACAGGTAGCATCTATATTGTAATTCACTGTTAACATGTTAAGCATGGTTAAATCGTTAGTTTTTTCCTGTCAATTTTAATTATCTGTTACATGGAACTGCAGATTTTCGAACAGCTGATGAGCTGGTCAAGATGATAGCTCATTTTTACTATAATGTGAAAAAACCTTCATGGATTGATGATGCAGTCTTGCACCTAGAAACTGAGTCTCAGCTATTAATATGTTCTCCATTAGTACTCCAATTAAATGTATGCTGTCGAGTACATCACCTAGTGTATATTCGTTCTGTTATTTATGATAGAGAAGTGTGACAAGATGCTGAAAGTGGTACAACTTTTTCTACCTTTGGATGTGAAATGCTGAGATTCTGTCTCCCGGCAGCTTCGGTTATGATGTCATAATTTTATATCAGCTATGACGTTGGGTGTTGAAGTATATGTTATGTAACTAATTTCATTTCATTGATCACTTTTTCCAAAAACGAAGTTCTTAGGTCCATCTGTAGATACTGCTCCTATGGCCAACCAGGGTGGTCATTGCGGTGGAAGACGAGGCTAAGTGGCTATCCAGTGGATTCATGATCTACCTGGAGGACTCACTGCCGAAGGATACCAACAATTCTCTACTAAAAAAGATGTTCCAATTGGCCCTGCAAACAAAAGTCTATTGGAGTGTGTGTTTGTTGTGAACGTCAGCCCAAAGGCCAGCAGACCAGTCGTGCCGTCAGCAGGCCAGAGGCCAGCAGGCCATCACGCATTATTAGGATATTTGATTTATTGTAATCAGACCCGTTTAGGCTAATTGTTAGGCAACGGGCTGATAGAGAATAATTAGTGCCAATTAGTGGCCCATCAGATCAGCGCCAATTAATGGCCCATCAGATAGACAGATGGCGCCCTAGCCAATGCGCCATCTGATCCCTTTATATGTAGATCGTCTTCCTCATGAAGAGGGTATGCAATTAAGAACTTATCTCTCCTCTACTATTCTTCCTCTCCTTCCTCCTTGCCGCCAGGCAATTCCTTATGGTCCCAGCGACCACAACATTGGTATCAGAGCAGTTCTGATCCAGAGGCGATCATGCCTCCTCGCAAGCAGCCGGCTATGGGTGCTGGCGCCCAGTCTGAGCCAGAAGTGACGCAGGAGGCTACCAGTCCACGGATGAATACTGAATCTACACAGGAGGTTATGCTCTCTCTACTCAATTCAATTAACATGCGGCTACAGCATGTTGAAATCATTCAGACAGAGATGAAGGCTGAGATCGCAACCCAGGCTACCTTCAATACCACTCCACCGCCGTCAGCAGGAGGGCCTGGCGGCCCAGAACGGCCAGGGGGCTCTCAGCCAATCGGCGGCTCACTCTTGGGTAATCCTATCGGTCATTCTCTTCCACGAGGTATGCGAATTGGATCTATGCACTTAGACGCTGATGGGGACCATAACGGCCAGGAGTCACGGGGCCTGGAAGGTGTTCGTATTAATGCCTCAATGAACACGCACCCCCGCAATATGCAGTTTGAGTTGGAGGATGATATGGAGGAGTTCTCTGGGACTCGCAGGGGCCAGCGAGCCAGCGCTGAGCCTAGACTGGCCCGGTTACAGTTTCCACGGTACAGTGGAGATGAGGATCCTGTTGAATGGCTTTACAAGGCCGATAAATTCTTCGCTTATCAAGGCACTTATTCTGATGAAGAACGTCTTCGTGTGGCGGCCTTTCACTTGGACGGAGACGCCTCAGTTTGGTTTTGGGCTTATGAAAAGGAGGTGCGCCGGCCCACGTGGATGACCTTCTCTGACGAACTGTGCATCCAGTTTGGTCCAAATGAGTTTCAAGATTTTAATGAGATGTTGTCCACCTTGCGCCAAACTACTACGGTACGGGCTTATTACTCTGAATTTATGAAAATTGCTAACCGCTTGCCCGACTGGCCGATGGCGGCCCTGGTTGGCACCTTCAAGCGTGGTTTGAAGCCTGAGATTGCTGATGAAATGAGGCATTTTTCGTGCCACACGATGAGGGACGTGGTGCGTCATGCTCGCATAGAGGAGGAAAAACTGGCTCGTCAGCGACGAGGGGGGCGTGGGGGGGCCAACCTGCGATCGTACAGCAACCCCCTACCTGTCGTGACGCCAGTGCCTGGTCCAGGCTTTAGTCGGCCAGCCTTACCAGGTCCTACTACTCCTCCTGTCCGACGTCTAACGCCGGCCCAGATGGAAGAACGGCGTGCCAAAGGACTCTGTTATAAGTGTGATGAGAAGTTTGTGCCCGAACATCGCTGCTCCGTCAGGGGTAGTCTCCTCATCGTCGAAGCTGAGGAAGAAGAAATTGCTGAGCCAGAAGAGGCGCCCAACCTCTATGACCATGTGCAACCGGAGATCTCCGTACATGCTTTCTCCGGCACCTTCACACCCAGGACCATGCGTGTTCAGGGTCAGCTTAAGCGTCAACAGGTTGCGGTACTCATCGATAGTGGGTCGACCCATAACTTCATCAATGATAAGGTGGCCCAGCGGTTGGGGTGTTATGTACCGTTTGATGTTCTGATAGGGGATGGCAAACACCTTCGCAGCATGGGCGTGTGTTCTCAGGTTGAGTTTTTAATCCAGGGACATTCTTTCGTCACCGACTTGTTTCTCCTACCCACGAAGGGGGCAGATGTGGTACTAGGCGTCCAGTGGCTACAGGACTTGGGTGATGTGGTCTGGAATTTTCGGGACCTGATCATGGACTTCGAGGTCGCTGGCCAGCGTGTACGTCTTCATGGTGCACAGCCGGGAACCTTGCACACGGCACAGGCGGTAAGCTCTCTTTTCAGGTTTGCGCCACAGGGTATTTTCCTACAGCAGCGTGCTCTCGTAGATGTGCGCCAACCAGAGTTGCCAGACGACATGCTCGACCTCCTTTCCGAACATATCGACATCTTTGCTGAACCATCTGGCTTACCGCCAGCCCGGGGCCACGATCACTCCATTCCGATCACACCGGGAGCTCCGCCCGCCAATGTTCGGCCCTATAGGTATCCACATGTGCAAAAAGCTGAAATTGAGAAGTTGGTCCGGGAGATGTTACAAACAGGTATCATTCGCTCCAGTACTAGTTCCTTCTCCTCTCCAGTTCTTTTGGTTCGCAAAAAAGATGGCTCCTGGCGTTTCTGTGTGGATTATCGTGCGCTCAATGCCATTATGGTCAAAGATAAATATCCCATACCGGTGATCGAAGAACTACTGGATGAACTGGCAGGGGCGGCCGTGTTCAGCAAACTGGATTTGCGTTCGGGTTATCATCAAATCCGTATGCAACCCCAGGACATACACAAGACGGCTTTCCGGACTCATGACGGTCACTATGAGTTCCTCGTCATGCCCTTTGGCCTGACTAATGCTCCCGCCACTTTTCAGAGCCTGATGAATGACTTGTTTCGGCCGTACCTTCGTCGGTTTGTACTCGTCTTCTTTGATGATATATTGATATATAGCTCGTCCTGGGCAGATCATCTTGTCCATCTCCGATCTGTGTTTACTATCTTGCGGGCTAACTCATTGTTCTTGAAGCGCTCGAAGTGTTCTTTTGGCAGTGCACAGGTCGAGTATTTGGGCCATATCATTTCGCAGAATGGGGTGGCTACTGATCCATCCAAAGTGGAGACTATGCTATCGTGGCCACGGCCCACCTGTGTGAAGTCTCTCCGGGGCTTCTTGGGCCTCACGGGCTATTATCGCCGGTTTATTGGGCGCTATGGGCTAATCGCTGGCCCACTCACAGCGTTACTCAAGAAGGGGGCTTTTATATGGTCGGCCGAGGCCCAGACTGCTTTTGACAAATTAAAACAGGCTATGGTCCACGCTCCGGTCTTGGTTCTTCCTGATTTCAAATTACCTTTTGTTATTGAAACGGACACCTCAGATGCGGGATTAGGGGCTGTCCTTCTTCAGCAAGAACGTCCTATTGCCTTCTACAGCAAGGCCCTATCGGGCCGCTCCTTGACTCTCTCCGCATATGAAAAGGAGATGCTAGCTATTGTGCACGCCATCCAGAAATGGCGACCCTATTTGCTTGGGCGGAAATTCCTCATACGGACGGATCATCAACCTCTCAAATACTTTCTAGATCAGCGGGTCTCTACACCTTCACAGCAGCGCTGGGTTAGTAAGTTACTGGGTTATGACTACGAGGTGGTCTACAAGAAGGGGGTGGATAACACGGTGGCTGATGCCTTATCTCGACGGCCCACGGAAGGGGCCTGCTTCGCCCTCTCTCTTCCTTGTTGTCCTTTTATTCCAGAGTTGCAGAAGGTATATGTGACGGACCCGTCTACCCAGGAGCTGATTGCTCGAATTCAGGCTGACCCGCAGGCAGAACCGCATTTTGCTTGGCGCGATCAATTGTTATTCTGGAAGGACCGGTTGTGGGTACCAGCTATTCCGGAATTACGTCGACAGGTGATATCCCACTTTCATGACTCTCCGGGGGCTGGTCATGAGGGCACATTCCGAACTTTTAAATGGGTTAGTCAAAGCTTCCTGTGGGCCGGTATTCGTAAGGCGGTACATACTTATGTGGCTACTTGTGATATATGCCAACGAGCCAAGGCGTCGTCCACATCTCCTGCTGGCCTTCTTCAGCCCCTTCCCATTCCGGATAAGGTTTGGGAGGACGTGTCCATGGATTTTGTGGAGGCCTTACCTGCGGCCCAGGGTAAGACGGTTATTATGGTGGTGGTTGACCGCCTCTCGAAGTACGCTCATTTTTGTGCTTTGAGTCATCCGTTCTCTGCTCGCACCGTGGCTGAACTCTACGTGAAGGACATCGCCAAATTACATGGTATGCCTCGGACTATTATTTCTGACCGTGATAGGGTATTTGTTTCCCAGTTCTGGCGCGAGTTCTTTAAGTTGCAAGGTACGGCGCTCCATATGAGTACGGCTTATCATCCCCAGACTGATGGGCAGACTGAAGTGGTCAACCGGTGTTTGGAGCAGTATTTACGCTGCTTTGTCGGGGACCAGCCCCGCCGTTGGCTACAAATGCTTCCTTGGGCTGAATGGTCATGCAACACGGCCTATCACACCCGTGCCGGATTCACGCCCTTTGAGATTGTCTATGGGCGCCCTCCTCCATCAGTTCTGTCTTATGTACCTCACCGTTCCTCCATTGCGGAGGTGGACTATATGCTGCAGACTCGTGATGAGGTTCTTCGCCAACTAAAGTCCAATTTGGCATCCGCTCAGAACCGGATGAAACAACTCTATGATAAGCATCGTTCTGATCCGGTCTTTCAAGTAGACGATCTGGTTTATGTCTCTGTTCTTCCGCAGCGCCAGACAACTTTATTTCGGGCTGATCATAAACTAGCTGCTCGGTTTCATGGACCATATGCCCTTGTCGAACGGGTGGGACCTTCCTTCTGGGTCACTGGTGCACCCTGTGTTCCATGTGTCACGCCTCCGTCGTTTCGTGGGAGACCCTCGATTGATCGCTCCTAGTGCACCCCCCCTCTCATGGGTCCTCCTGCAGCGGATATTCCAGTTCCGGCTTCTCTTATTGACAAACGACGGGCGCGACGTGCGGGGCGAATTGTTACGGAAGTACTTGTGGCTTGGAAAGGCAAGTCGTTGGAAGACGCCGAATGGATCCTTGAGGATGAATTTTTGGCGCGTTTTCCATCATGGTCGCCTTGAGGACAAGGCGTTAGCGGAAGCGTGGTGGAGTGTTGTGAACGTCAGCCCAAAGGCCAGCAGACCAGCCGTCAGCAGGCCAGAGGCCAGCAGGCCATCACGCATTATTAGGATATTTGATTTATTGTAATCAGACCCGTTTAGGCTAATTGTTAGGCAACGGGCTGATAGAGAATAATTAGTGCCAATTAGTGGCCCATCAGATCAGCGCCAATTAATGGCCCATCAGATAGACAGATGGCGCCCTAGCCAATGCGCCATCTGATCCCTTTATATGTAGATCGTCTTCCTCATGAAGAGGGTATGCAATTAAGAACTTATCTCTCCTCTACTATTCTTCCTCTCCTTCCTCCTTGCCGCCAGGCAATTCCTTGTGGTCCCAGCGACCACAACAGTGTTGCGACTTGAAAAGTGAATACATGTTTAGTTTTAGAGGACTAAGAAAGATAAACTATTAGCAACGGAGAAGATCTCGTTGATGTCCTCTGAAATTAACAATGTCCTGGGAATCTACTAGAGAGGAGGGACTGTTGCAAGACCGGAAAATTGTGAATGGATAAATTTGATGATATGTAGTTTAAATAACATTCTGAGCATTAGTTGTACTTGTTTTGTTTCTTTAACTAACTGACTGTTATCATGACTATTTATTTCCAGAATCATTTGTTTCGCTTCCTATGAGAAAGCCTTGTGCTTTCAAAGTTTTTGCCACCTATCAAACATCTTTCAATGTTCACTTATGGTCACATTTCTACAGCTACGGTGGCAGAAGCGCTTTCTTGTTTGATCGGCGTCAAATTGGCTCTCTATCTCAATTGCTCACACGTTGTTGTTGAAGGAGACTCCCTGGTTCTAATTAATATCCTCAAGGGATCCTTCATGTCTGTCCCCTGGTCGTTACGCATCATTGTAGAAGATATTAAGAATGTTCTCTCTAATTTTCAATCGGTCTCCCTCCAGCATGTTTATAGCCTCTTCTGTTTTTGTTATTGGCCCGTGTTGTTGGGTCCAACAAACACACCCCCCCCCCGCCCTCCCCACACACACACACAATGTTGCTGCATCACTGAGCTCCTGGAGGAGGGCTTTTGTGGTGTTCCGGTTTTCAGAGTAATATAAGTTTCCTTTAGCTTAAAAAAAAAGGACTTCCGATGTTCAGTTCCGACTGACCACGTAAATGACTACTGGGCGTGTTCATGCTTTAAATTGAGCAACCTAAATCACTTGTATGTGAATCTTTTTTGGCAGCCTAATTTCTGACATGTTCACAACCAGGACGCTTAGATTTTGGAAGAAAAGTACTGTCGCAATGAAAATGAAATTAGAATATGAAAGGTAGCCTGTGTGTAAGGAGGGTGAGGGTGCAAGAGTTATCAAATCACACTCATCTTGCTAGGCGGCAGGCAGTGAGGTCTTACTCCATAGTCCATGCTATGGCTGCCTAATGGCAACTGCATGTAAGTGCGGACGCACCCACCACAAGTTATGCTCCACCACGCATCTGGCTCAGCAATTTCTATAATGACTGAAAACAAAAATGAAAGCGACCTTGACAGCATGGACCTCAATGAAGAATAGGGGGGTGATTTTCATTTTTATGTGTTATGCATGACCTTTCTTTCTTAAATACGATGATGGATAGAGTAACAATGAGAGGTACGAATTATGAAACAAATTGTACAATTTTTGTGTACATGAAGCAGTTGACGTATCAAATGGCAAGGCAAATTACACAATTATGATTATGCATGAAGTAATATGTGAATTCATGGGGCAGCAACTTCGAGATTATAGTCTATTTGCAAGTGATGCACCCCATTGAAAAATCTTCATTCATACGTCCATGGAAGAGTTGTATTCTCCCTCTCAAGTACTGCACACGTATGTGAGAGCAAATACAAAAATTAAACAGCACAACTAAAACAGTCTCCAAGTGAAATGTACAAAAATGGTACACGGCGAACTAAGCAGATCAAGAAATGTAGAGCACGCCAAGAGTTTCATACATTCTATAAGTGACTTTTAAATCAAATGTCCTGCTGTTACTCCCTCTGTCCCATATTACTCGTGTGGATTAGAAAACCAAAAAGACAATTCATTCGTTTTGGTTTTCTAATCCAGACAAATAATATGGGGCGGAGGGAGTAATTGGTAACTGAAGTTATTCCAAAGGTGACCTCTTGCACATATTTTAAATATGCTAGATATTAAATGGCAATCAAAAGATACGTACGTTTGTGAAAAGAAATCACTTACAGTAATGTGGTTCATATTCTGGTAAACTGATATACCTAGGGCAAGAGCTTCTTGAGTCAAGCATTTCATCTTGAGCATAAGATCCAAGAACACAATCGCGTGGCTGAGTAAACATTAGATAAACAAAAAAATATATGCTGTCATATCTAGAGGATAAGGCAAAATAAACATAACAAAGAGTATGCAACCTGGGAGACGCTCAAACCTTGAAATCTTTGTAAAAGCATAACCGAAGCTCTTCAACAGCTCCTTTTGAGCAAACCAACAAAGGTGATGATCCTACCACGTCCTTTATTGTAGCCATAATATCACCAAGTGGATATTTATTGCCATTGCTTGTTGGTTCATATCCAGCTCCAATTAGAATTTTCTAGGATCAAGATATAGTTTAGAAACAGGAAACTGCGAACCATATTTTATATGTGGATATGAATCTTTGACAAAGCTAAGAAGTAGAATAAAATAGGAGATATATAGATAGATAGACAGAGAGAGAGAGAGAGAGAGGGGAGAATCGGTGAAGCTAAAGCTATAGAACTAGTTTTATATATCACCACAACCAGACAATGCCTTGATTGGAAACGTTGGCCATGGTTTTTGTTCATTAGGAAAGACAAATTTTCACACAAAAATATTTTACACTGACTTAGAAATGGGTTGTTGATATGAATACTTAGAGATTATTGACTGCTTACTAGCCCAACATTATTAAACTACTGGAAATGCGACAGATTACATGATCTGTTGTTACACTGTCAGCCAGTTACATATCTACGGTACAAATTCAGATATCATTCTGTTGTGGGTAAACTTTTGTCAAATTTTCATGAGGTAAATGTAATTATGAAAAAATGCAATCTGAAATGACAAAAGAAGATGTCAAATATATCAAAGAAAAAAAAAGATATCAATTCCATGCACTTACAAAGTCATTCACATGCTCAGTGCCCATATCAAATGCATCCAAATAACAATGATGAAAACAAAGCGAACAACACTTCAGAATGCTATACTGACCGTGACATTGTATTTGAAATAGAGATCAAGAGCTGTCGAAAAATAGCTGTATTCGTCCTTAACTACTGGATAGGAACATGTCCCATGCTTTTCTGCATGAAGGCACAAAATGCTTACAGTTTTGATATTAAAAATAATACACATACATGCAAATGTTAACAACAGGCAATGACCCACAAGAGCAAAAATATGATAAACATAGTGTTTAGAGGACTCTGGACTGATATTTGGTTTCTAAATCATTATGACTCAAAAAATAACAAATGATTTCTAGATCCTCAAATGTGCGAGGCCAGTAAAAGGTGAAGTAGCCAATATAAAAATACTAACTTGATAGATATCTCTATATTATCTGAGACCGAATTCATTCATCATCACATCCCAAATAAAAGGATAGGTGACACAGATCCTATCCTGCCTCCGGCTCGATCATGGATCATATGCATGGTAATACCAAATATCTCACGTCCTTATCAGAGACTTCATCCATGTGCGCTCTTCATTTAGCTTTTACAGTTTTCGTTTCCTTAATTTAGCCATTTTAAAGATGATTTTGTTTAGCTTTAGCTTTTAGTTTTTTGCTGACTGTGTTCTAGCATATGGAACAAAATTATTTATTTATGCGAGCATGACATAAACAAACTAGAACTAGTAGGCCTGTGGATAGCCATAGAGTTCTTAATTTGCGATGGAGTCCAATTGACTACTTGACCTAGGACAAATAAAATACAAACTCCATAAATTATCATTCAAGAAAAAATAGAGGAAAATCCAAATCAGTATGGACAACTTTAAGACTTAAGACTGCAGTGACCTAAACTCCATCAATATGGACAATTGTAGGAGTTAACTGTGGTTTATCTTAACAAACATGATAAGCAACACTATCGAATATAGTGCTTGTTTTGTTGCTTCAATAGCAGTAGCAATTACAATACACGGAAATCAGTAAACAAGAGAATTACCCCACTGCCGATAATCATCCACCAGACCAAGCATAAGACAGCAGAAAGAAAAAGACATCATCAGGTTGGAACAAACCTTACATCTTGTATATATAAATAAAATTTGAAAAACAAAGAAAACTGACTAGAACCTACTTCATGAGCCCAAAAGAGTCCTTTTCCACCATGGCAGACTGATGAAGAGCTACAACTTAAAGTCGGCCAGTACTTATTCAGTGTTCCAATCAATGACTTGATCTACAAAAGGATATAGAATACAGAAAACGTGAAAATTTGCATAAGAATAATACATGCTCATAGTTTAGGTAGAAAATTAATTTAACAAGTCAGAGAAGCAGCGTAAACCTTCTTTAAATTAAAATCAGATCCGCTACAGCATGCAGGCCATGTATCATCATTAAAATTGGGCCAGAGTCCATCTATTACAATTTAAACAACAGATGCAACTGTAAGTAAACCACTTCCAGATTACCATGATCAATGAGGCCGAAGATCAGCTTTAAACTCCTTTAATTGCTCAAATGCATCTTCAATGAATCAACATGGTCAAGAAATTGTACTTACGAATTGTAAATTCGGTTGGAGATAGAGAGCTGCAAAATGTCCAATTTTAAAGTAAGTATAAGTTCGCAGATAGAAAGAATTTCCCACAAATTCATATACCATCAACAGAGTGAAGCGAATGGAAAACTCGACACAACAAAACAAATCAACTTCTGATCCAATTGTTCTCTGCTGTATAACAGATAAACGATTAACATTCAAATCTAGCTACAGAAAGCAGACACCAATATAATCTTTTATACCAGGAACAGCAGATAAATTACTGTGCAGCTCAACGAAAAAAGAGCAAAAACAACCATCAGAGACAACAGAAACTAAGAGAAGATCAGTGATTTGAGGGTGCAAAAATAGGATCTTCATGCACATCAGACATGCGTACAAACAACTGTGGAACCAAATTTGATGAAACCAACCGAAGAACCGTATCTTCATATATCAGTAAATGGCATGCAGAGAAAAAAGGGCAACCTTCGGCAGCAACCATTGGAGGGGCAGCAGTGCCTGGTCCTCTGACAGATGGTGCCGGGCCATTGAAGCGCCAGCACAAAGTAATCAAACTCCCTCTGCTCCCTTCCTTCTGCATGCGTCGCCTGAGACAAACCGATGATGGATACGATCGCCATAAAGAGACAGAAGGCGAAGATGGGGCCGACTCGGAGGAGCCAAAGACGATCCATTTTCCGGCTCTCGTCGGCGGCGGCGGCGTCGCTGGGAGGGAGATGGCCGAACCGGAAGAAAGAAGATGTGACTGGATTGGACTTCGGAGTCCTGTTGGAGGGAGGAAGCAGAGATTGAAAGCTACGCAAGTGATTGGTTGAGTGGGGGCCACCTAACCGCTGATATACGTGGGGGCTATGTTCTTCTAAATTCAGTTACTACAATCTTCCTGTTTTCCTAAAAAGAAAAATATTTCAGTATAGATACGACACCAAGCTGGCATGCTAGCGTAGTATCGGTCACTAATCAACAAGAGACACGTAACCCCCTTCCTTGTGGCGCCCACTAATCAACAAGAGACACGTAAATTGGAACACTCAAACGGTTTTAACAAGTTTAACAGGGCTTAAAGGGGGTTGAGTGTATCTTGTTGATTGGTGACGACACCAAGCTTAACTATACCGAAATTTTTCTCCTGTTTTCCGAGGGACTTTTTGGTTCTCCCCTTCTTCACTATCCAAACTGCCCCTTAATTCAGAGTTTTTTATGAAGTGTAAAGAAATGGAATTCTGTTTGGTTCATGAATTAAAAAGTTCAGCCTGGATGTGAATTTATCCCTAAAGCAATGCAAAACTACATTTAGGATCTGTGACCTTGCAAAGGAAACAAGTGCACGTGATATGTAAAGTGTAACCATAACTACAGGTTCAACTCATAAGTCATAAGTAATAGTTACTTGTATTACTGTAATTTAAACGACCAATGGAATATTAGTATTTAATTTAAAATAAACACAAAAATATTAGAATTATTAAAACATACATTAAAAATAGTTTTAACAGAAATAAGTTTTCTTTTTTGCATCGAATCGTATGGTAGTCGGATATTATGGCATGACAAGTCATAAGTTATAAGGCCACTAGGCCACAATGCAGCATAAATTAGAGATGGCCAGTAACTTTTAATATTTGCTGAACAAAAAGGCCAATAGCATACTATGGAACGATCTGCATAAATTACTATGAGAAAATTCCTTATGAGTAAAATAGTTAAAGGTCAATCTCCAAGTGTATCTGTTGCACAAATTAACATGTTATAGTCTTTTTTTTGGTAATTTAATTAACATGTTATAGTTACACATTGCGTCTCTGCTCTTTGGCTATAGTATAAGGCAGTAGCCACTTTGCCTTAAGTTGTAACTGGTGAGCTTGAGTTCGAACACAAGATGGAAGTGACAAGTTTTATACCTTTCTGGCTGAAGGAAACTGCTGACCATCGTGACAGTCACTTGATCTCTCTACTTCAAAGCTAGAACATGCGATATTGGCGTGGCTCAATCTGATGCCATTTTACTGCTTCAACTCGTAAAGATGGCTTTCAGATTGAACCTCAACAATATCGCTTTCTACTGAGCAATCGCAATACCATCCTGCGAATGTTACATTTCTATGATGAAAAATGTCGGAGCAAGTACAAGTATTGAGGAGTCTTGGTTTTAACCTAGAGAAAATTAAGACTGAAGTTTTTTGTTTTTGACAAGTCTGAAGCATGTTCAGATGGTGTATATAAGCATGCTCATGGAAGAACACTGAAAGAACCGTATAAGAAATGCAAAAATATTATTCAAATTGATGATAGAGTAAATTGTAGTAAAGTTGGTAGCAAAAAAATTGTAATAAAGCAGAATAGTCGATCTTTACCAAAAGGAAGCAGGACTAATGTGATGCTATGAGCTTCGTAGCAAAAAATGCCTTCGTAAGAGGAAGATCCAGATCAACTACCGAAGGGATTGAATCGATATAAAAGGGTATGTGCCTATATAGAAGATATAAATAGCAAATGCATATAAATGGCATTTCAGTTTCTGCTTATCTATACTGAATTGTGGAAGAGATGAGATGATTAAGTATGCAGACAGATTGGCCAAAAGGGGAATAAAAAGTAGCCTTCTTGATTGGAACATTCTTCCATCCTCAGTTGCCACTACTTATCAGGATGATGTTAAATGTCTTAAGTAGAAGTAGAAGATTGTTGAAATTTCTATTCTGACGCTGCATACTTGTTGTCATGTGGAGTACTCCTGCTTGAGGCTAATAAGAAACAGTGACTGCTGTTAGATGGACCAAAAAACAAATATGTGAAGCAATGTCTATACAATAAAAGAGAGCTTATTATTTGATCATATCCATTTCTTGAAAAGAATGAAGTACCTTTTTCCCTCGAAATAAATTGGAAGGACAATGCTGAACTATTTAAATGGTGGAGTTAATGTGAAAGAAGGGTATAACCTGAATAGAACAATGGAGTGCAGTAAGAAAATGTAGAAGTGATGATATGTTGACACTATAACTAGCATGGAGTTATGCATGTGTGACACTGGCTCTGAAACATGTTGCTTCCGAGTTTAACTGACTATAGTTTAGCTTACATGAGCGGCCAAGAACAGCATAGTTTCAGGCTGGTGCAGGACTATGTAATGTGACAGGGAAGTGAGAGAGACACAATGGAACCAAGAAGAGGAGAAAATGGAATTTGGTGGTTGGTCTGAGGGACCAGGGGTGGCAGTTGTCCTTATAAAGAGAAGGAAAAAATGGAAAAAGGAAAAAGATGAGGAAAGAATAAAAATCATTTCAATTGGAAAACAATGAAAAAGAGAAGGCCAAGTGGAATGCTGGATTGTAATCCACCTTTCGTTTTCTTATCTTGTTTCAAAAACTAAAATCTACAATGAATTCCAGGCCGTCCCCTACAAGAACAGTGCCATCATATATGCGTATAAGCCACCGAAACCCTGCTTTTCACCATTGGCATTGCCAACAACATACTCATCTCGACAGCACAAGAAATTGCAAATGAAGTTTTCATTTATAGTTAAGAAATCTAAACAAAGGTTTTTAACATTGTGATGGCTTAGAGCACACTTTCCGAAGCAGATGTCTTAAGTTCAAACCCCCCATTCCGGTGGCCACCCACCAGGGGTTGTATCCCTATTTACCCGGTGCCTATAATGGTTGTATGCACCCAAGGGGATTGACAGTGTGAGATATGGTGCTCCAACAGATTAGTTGTCCAGACTTTTTTAGTTGGGTCCTAAGGACTCCGACACCCCTCGTTATCAATAAAATAAAATAAGATAATAACATAAAAACATGGAAGGAATATGATGCCCTTCTTACATCATATGTAATAAATCACTATTTTAGAAAAGAACCATGTGTATTATCAGTGAAAAAGGTATCATCTTCCTTTAACATGCAAGGTGGCCACAAAAATTGGCAACCATTGGCCGGTTTGCCGATGAACTTTTTTTTATAAAGCAGGATGTGATGTAGGAGAAATTTTTCAGTGTATTTCACACACCACGCTGGGCAGTGTATTTCAGCATTCACCAATTGGAAATACACGGCCAGCATGGGGTGCGAAATGCAATGAAAAATTGGCTAAAGTGGAACAAACCCAAATTGTTTCAGTTCATGTAGCAAAAAAAGAAAAGAAATTGTTTCAGGCCAATGAATTTACCTTACCACAATTCCCATCAATGTTTTGCTTGCCAACATTTTCGCATTTTGACCTTTCACTATGAACATTAAACATTAATAAAATGCCTAACATGCAAGGGAAAAATAAAATGTCCAACATGTTAAGAAAAACTTACTAATAAATCTCTAAACTGCATGGTTCAATCAGTCAGAATAATCAATCAATCAATTAATAATTGTACCCCCAAAAAAATCAATCCATTACTAGAGGCCAGCGCAACGCAACGTTCTGATTCAAATCACATGAAGGGGCCTGGCCCGGTAGTGGCCCACATGGCAAAGAGAACTAGCCGTTACTTCGCACAAGCTCTTCCAATTGGCCTACCCCCAACGGTCACATTTCCCATCCTTTCAAATAGAAGCCAACCCTTCTCCATCTCCTCCAACCTCCTTCCTTTCTCGCCATCGCCATCGCCATCGCCATCGCCCAAATTCTATTCAATCCGCTCTCATCAATCGTCAAAATCAGGTTTTTCCAGAGAGAAATCCGCCACCGATTTCCAGAATCTCCACAGAGAAAGAGATGGGTCTGTCAATCCAGCCATCCTATTCCGAGATGTCGGAGTCCCACTACCGCACCCACAAGGTCTTCCTCCTCTGCAACTACGTCCTCTTGGGCGCCGCCTCCAGCTGCATCTTCCTTACCCTCTCCCTCCGCCTCATCCCCTCCATATCCGGCTTCTTCCTCATCCTCCTCCACGCCCTCACCATCGGCGGCGCTGTCTTCGGCTGCCATGCTGCCACGGTAGGGAAGGGCCGGTTGTACGCGGCTCACATGGTGTTCACGGTGCTGACGGCCATCTTACAGGGCTCCGTGGCCGTGCTGATATTCACCAGAACTGATGACTTCCTGGGTGGCCTCAAGTCTTACGTCCAGAACGACGACGGGGCGGTGATACTGCGACTGGCAGGTGGGCTCTGCATGCTCATCTTCGCCATGGAGTGGGTGGTTTTGGCACTGGCCTTTGTGCTGAGGTACTACGCCTATGTGGAGAGGGATGGGAATGCAATGAAGAGGAGCGCCCAGGTGCAGGAGGAGGACACTCTCGGCAATTGGCCATGGCCGTTCCAAGTTTAAGAAATGACTGTGCGTAAAAGATTTATCAGATTTCTGTATACAAGAATGGATTTTGGATTTGAATTCATTTGATTGTATGATTGATTACTCTACTATAGCCGTGTTGTGATTTAATATTCTTTGGTAGTATATGTGGGGGAAGAAAGGGTATTTGAGATTTGATGCCTTTTGTGGGGTATGGATGTTTTGAGGTGGTGTAATCTGGCATGTTCTTCTAGTATATATCAATACATATGATTTCTTTTGATTCTGTTTGCTACTCTTTTGAAGCATTTTTACATTACTTTTGAGTCTATGTTATAATTACGAGTATTTGGCAACTGGCAACTGTGCGTGACACCCTGTGTATTACCCAAAAAAAAAGGTTGTGTCCCTATGCCTTGAACATTTCATGGATCAATTGTCCAAACTCAGGTTAAAATTTCTTTTTCTTATAAAGACATCGGGTCGAGATAAGCCCTCTGCTAAAAGCTACTCCCCCTTAGTCCAACTGTACTTGTCTGGATTAGAAGTCATTTCAATTTTGGTTTTATAAATCCAGACCAGGTATCAGTGGACGCGGAGTCGCGGAAATGGACGGGAGCGAACGGGCGGGGGTACCTCTGCAGCGGACGTCCGTGACCCAGCCAATTTGCCGGGATATGTTCATGAACCGATACGTTGAACCTGGACAGCCAATTTGATGCTCATCTTTCCGACAATCAACTTTGGGAGTGTCCTTGCTTGTCATGACTGGTTCAGTGGAGACGAAGGGTGTGTGTGGGTGGGCAAAGCAAAGGCGTCTTAGCCATGGCTGCTTCTTCACTCTCTGCCTCTCTCAAGCTCGGCGGCTTCTCCCTCGCAAATCCCAGCTCCGCCCTGCCCTCTTCACTCTTCCTCCACTCCTCGATTCCCATTGGATCCTTTCCTCCCCGCCGGGGAAGCAAAGGCATTGTCTGCAAGGTCAAACCCGCCACCGAAATCGAAGGTCTCAATATCGCCGAAGATGTCACGCAGGTGAACGCGGACTGCACCAATTTGCCTCCTTTTTTATGAATACGAATCGCAATTGTCCTTTTTTACCTTATTGTTTTTTGTAATCGTGAGGGCGTTGCCGTACAGCGTGTGGGAAAATGTGATATTTGGCCTTCTCTGGTTTTGGGGTGTTAACTCTATGCAGTGGCTTCCGACTTCCGAGTTAAATGAACACTTCACTTCCATTTTTATGGGTCTTCAGCAGTTAATCTAGTTAAGTTTAGCTTTGTCCTCATATCTTAAGAAACAGTAGAATTAGTTTATGTTGAATTAGCATGTTCCTGATCGCCTTCTCGTAAATTCTGTTTTTTTTTCCTGTGGCATGTTTTTAAGTCAGAGCTGGCACGGTAGAATTCTCATAACTGACGTTGAGATTAGTTAATGTAAGATTGGGTTTAATAGCTCGCTCTTTTAACAAATGAAACACACTTAAGTGTACTTTGCTAGATAGATGACTGCCAATGGTGCTATCCTAGGTTGATACAGTTCGGATTGGTTTGAGACCACTGGGGAGTGATTCTAAGTTGTTGAACTGTACAAAATAAGACACATATTGATTGGAGATTCAGAATATTGTACTTATAAACTTCATGATCCCAGTTAAACACAGGCATACTAGTAATAAGGATATTGCAATTGTTTCTATGTGCTGAAATGCACATTAAGACAATCTCTTGAGAGTTGAGCGCCTTTTCTTTCTATGTTATGAGAGAAACATAATGTAATTTGTTTTTCACAGCAGCTTATAGGGAAGACACCGATGGTGTATTTGAATAATATTGTAAAAGGTTCAGTTGCAAATGTTGCTGCCAAACTTGAGATCATGGAGCCTTGCTGTAGTGTCAAAGACAGGTATGATTCGTTTAAAGACATTGTGAGATTATAATTCTTTTATGTGATTTGCATGGGATTTGGGATGGGAAATGATGCCATTTCTTCATTTGGTCGTCAGGATAGGCTACAGTATGATAGCTGATGCTGAACTGAAGGGACTGATAACACCCGGAAAGGTAGACTAGTCGACTTTCTAATTTTCCTTCATACATTGTACCTTTCGGAGATTGTATCCATCATTTTAAAAGCAAAGTCATGCTCATTTGGTACTAACGTTTGTTTTACTTTAGGAAAAAGGGAAAATTGCTGTATGGTGTAATGTTAGAGATTTATGAAACCAAAGTCAGAAATGCATTGTTGCATCATGCTTCTATTTTTTACTGACTCTTTCTCCTTACTGTTGTCATGTTAAAGACTATATTGGTTGAACCCACTAGTGGAAACACTGGCATAGGACTTGCATTTATTGCCGCTTCAAAAGGGTACAAGTTGATTTTAACAATGCCGGCTTCAATGAGCTTGGAAAGACGAGTCCTTCTAAAAGCATTTGGTGCGGAGCTCATCCTTACAGATTCAGCTAAGGGGGCGAAAGGAGCAATTCAAAAGGCTGAAGAGATTTTGAAAAATACTCCTGACGCCTACATGCTTCAACAGTTTGAGAATCCAGCAAATCCGAAGGTAAAAGTCTGATCATCTTTGCATAAAAAACAACATCCAAAAACATGATATATCTTGATTTCTCTGTCTGATGCAGATACACTATGAGACAACAGGCCCAGAAATATGGGAAGATACCAGAGGCAAGGTGGATATATTTGTTGCTGGGATTGGGACAGCTGGAACTATTTCAGGAGTTGGTCGATTTTTGAAAGAGAAAAAACCAAGCATAAAGGTAGTATTTGATTCTTTTTGCCAAACAGTTTGGTCTTAAATTGGTGGGTTAGAAATTTTTTATTTTGACGTTGAGTTTGTTTTCTCTGTCTAATTTGCAGGTTATTGGTATTGAACCTACGGAAAGCAACGTACTTTCTGGGGGAAAACCTGGTAATGGCTTTGCCTTTCTATTCTTTTTTACAATTGAAAATGATGAGTTATATTAGGGAAGTACCCATCAAGAATGACTGCATAAATTGCACTAACCATGAATGTTGGATTCCATCCCTTTCTCCAATTTAAAGCATACCTGCATCTTGCGGCGATATATGTATTCTGCATTTATACCTTGCAATTGTTCTGATCTTTGAATGCAGGTCCTCACATGATACAGGGTATTGGAGCAGGTTTTGTACCAGGAAATTTTGACAAAGAAGTAATTGATGAGATATTGGAGGTACTTTCTCTCTCAGAATATATACACATACATATATGTATATATACATATACATATACATATATATATATATATATACATATACATATACATATATATATACATATACATATACATATATATACATATACATATACATATATATATATATATATATATATATATATATATATATATATATATATATATATTGGAGGTACTTTCTCTCTCAGAATATACATATATTAGAGGTACTTTCTCTCTCTCTCTCTATATATATATATTCTTTGGTGTGGAACTCCTTGACCAAGGTTGCTACTGCCAAATGTTGTCATCTATCTTTCCATAACATCTCAATGATTTAGTGTCTGGGATGGATTACTTTGTATTGTGGCAAATGTAGCTGAAAAAAACGTACAGGAAAAGTAGTCCAAGTGAGTAAGGTTATGTTTAGTCACTTGCAATTTAGGGATTTCGAAGAGTAAAGCAACTAAATTAGTTGATACTCTAAGAAGGAAGGTTAACATTGCTTGTTGACAGGAAATAAAATTTGTCGGGGAGAAAGCTAATTTGATAAGTGAGGGTTTAAACTTTTATTTTGAGGAAAAGAAGCTTAAACGTGCTGTAGGTGTTATTGACAAAAACCTAACTCAGCTTGTGGTGGAGGTTCAAAGGAATAATATTATGTTAATGACTATTTAGTTAATTTTTGGATAACATAGTTTACATGGAATGGCTGCTTATACATGGCAAGTTAAATTTAAAGAGAGTGTTGAGAGGCTTTGGGAGAAAATGGAGGGGTTACAAGTGGGGAAAAAATGAAAGTAGGTGGAGATTTGAATAGGCATTTAATAATGGTAATAGGTACACACCAGCTATATGGTGGACAGGGGTATGGAGAGGCTGGAGTAGCTTATGACCACATAACACATTTGAAATATAATCTTTCAGAAGAAGGACATGTAGTAACTTCTAATAGTGATCCCAACAGAACTATCTCTTTTCTGGCTAGAAGGGAAAGCGGTATATAGATTGTTAACTCATTTTCATAGCGGCTTTATAAATACAGGCTGTTAGTTTTGAATCATGGGATAAAAGGATGGGAAAGGAGAAATTCTAGAAACAGATAAGCTAGAAGCCTGGAACCAGATGTTGAACTTTAAAAGGAAACAAACTTTTCGTTGTTTATGTAGAAGTTGGAGGCTAAAGTAAACTGGAATCTGGAGGCGGAGGCTAGAATCATGTGGTGGGACAACAGGGAAAGGGATATACGGGATGTAGCAAAAGAAAGACTTTGTGAATTTAAAGGTATAAATAGACACCGGAAAGAGACATGGTGGTAGATTGAGTGTGTCTGAGAAGTTGGTAGAGAAAAAGTATCCTAAAAGATGACAGACATATGGAAGTATTGATGATTTCGAGAATTATGAATATGCTAGGAAAGAAGCTAAGAGGAATAAAATTAAGGCCTTAATTGAATTGGATTAATAATGAGGAACAGAATTGGTGAAAAGTGATGAGCTTATAGATAGTTGGAAAGAATTTTTTTGTGAACTTATCAAATGAAAATGGCGAGAATAATAAAATCATAGTAGGTAGCTGATGCAGAAGCAGTCGAGGAACTTCGCATTTATAAGCGAAGGAATAAACATTGAGTTATTGGGTTTATTTATGAATAGTTTTATTTATGAATATTTTTCTTTAGTTATTGGCTTTTATAATCATAGTTTTAGTATATATAAGTCATGAGGGTATTTCAATAATTGTAGTAATATGGCTTTCATATATAAAGCCAACTTTGGTCCTGTAGCAGTCAGTTTTGGTATTGGAATAAAATTTCTCCAAGACTCCTCTCTACTCAAAACTCTCTTCTTTGCTTTCCATCGTGTCTTCTTTGGTGAACGTACTTCATTGCATAGATTGACATAGATGTGTGTCATCATTTGGTACCAGAGCTCAGCAAGTCCGCATTGTTTCCACTGTCGCGTTCGTCCTCATCATCATCAAAGGGGACCTGACTTTGTTTCTTACAGGCAGGTCGATCTTTATCTCTGGCCACTTCTCAGCGTCCTCCCATCGGCAGCCTCGGCGCGCTTCTCGGCATCCTCCTCGCGTTTCTTGGCGGCGCGGGACTAGGAGCCATCGCCGGCGTCGCGCTAGTACTGCTCCTCCTTGTCACGGGCCTTGCGGTCGGTCTCGGTAGTGCTTCGGCGAGCCCTAGCCTCCTCCGACGTGGTGAAGGTGCCGAGCCCGCGTCGGGTCTCGGATCTCCACCGCCCATTTGCCCCACGGCGAGCCCTAGCCGCCTCCGCCTTGGTGTTCGTCCCTAGTTTCTTCGACATCGTCGTCGAGTCTCAGACCTCGCGGCGCCAAAGTCCAGACCTTTCCTTGAGATTTTCCAATTCCACCACCGTCGCCATCGGCTCCACACGCGCCGCCACCTTGTCGTCGATCGCCATCGCTTGAGCAGAGCTCGAGCTCTGCTGTTCCTCTCCTCTCCACCAGTCTCGAAACCCTAACCTGCGAGTCGGTTCCACATCCATAGACCACCACAGCTGGCGGGTTTTCCAGTCTCACCACCATCGCCGTCATCGCCTCGCACCATCACCGTCGCCTCACACCGCCATCCATCTCAAAGGCGGAACCTTTCTTCTGGTTTTCGGCGTCGGCGTCGGCGTCATCAGCATCCAGTAAGGACGACCACCTCCGTTGACGGCCGGTGGATCCATCTGCCTTTTCGCCGGCCTTCACCAGCTGCCCATCTCAACCATTCCAACAAATCCGACGCATCCTCACACACACCAGACGTCTTTCCAAATCTGGTGCCCCGATCGGCTGGAGAATATCCCAGCTCGGCTAGAGAAGATCCCTCTTTCGGTTTGGAGTCCTGCAACTTCGCATGGAAAAGCTGCAACAGGAAGGTTCGTATTTGGTACACTTCCTTTGTTCCAACTGATGAACAGACCGGTACACTTTGACAGGTCCTTATTTCCAACCGAATCGAGCCGGACTTTCGTTGTTCTAATGAACCAACCCAATATTAGTGAACCGATTTTATTTCATCAGACTAGTCCGGTGCTTCATCAGTTCTTATCTCAGTCGCCATCCGACGTCAGTTGTTCTATTTTGCTGCTTCTTTTGGATTGCTAATAAGACATAGAGTATTTATGGGATAATTCAATAAGCTGTCGAGCTAGAGTTGATTACAATCATCCTTTCGCAACTGAACGAGCAAGGTATTGCAAACCTTCACAGCACTGGCCTGAACTAGACGACCACTCTCGTTATAAGGTGGTGGGGTCAAATCGTCCCTACAGGAGGCCATACCAGTGCAGCGTGCATGATGAGTATTTTGAGGACTTTCAACCCACTGATGTCTCCCTAACAAGGCCCCGAGCTGGTTTCCACAATTCAAGAGGTATCACTCTCATTCGACAACCGCTTACATCTCATGTAGCTAAACATGTTGGAGTCCAATGAGGAGATTCACTGTCGATTAGAGGGTATTCTAGATACACTTCATACTATGCAACACAGTTTACATGAATGGAAAAAGAACACTAACATGCACTTCCCATAAGAAACCCCTCAACATTCTTACCTGTCGCGATTTCGAAAAAGAAGGCCAAGAGTCAGGTATCGTGTTTGCATTGGTGACAAAAAATCATGCTTGTCTCAGTTCACCAGAGGTCATGCTGACTCCGCCTCTTGATGTCCTTCCATTGCTTGAAGAGTTTCATGATGTTGCACCTGATGAGTTACCTAATGAGTTACCACCAATGCGTGATATTCAACATGCCATTGACTTCATTCTTGGATCCCAATTGCCAAATTTCCCGCATTACCGATTGAACCTCACAGAGCGTGCTTAGCTCACTCAGCAAGTTGAAGTGTTACTTCACTAAAGCTTCATTCGTAACAGCCTTAGTCTTTGTGCGGTGCCAGCTCTGTTGACCCCAAAGAAGGATAGCTTTTGGCGAATGTGTTGATAGTCGTGTGTTGTTGTTTTAATTAGTCTCCTAATTTTACTCGCAAGTGTACGAATCGGATTTGCAGTATAATCGCACAATTTTTACGAGGTCGAACCCACAGGGACTTGTGTAGCGGAATTCTAATTCGAAGATCAGATTATTACCCTTGTTGAAGAATTAAATTGATTTGACTCACTACAACTACGATTAATCGAAGACTCAATGCAATTAAACAGCTTTAACTAAGAAATTAATCTAAAGACAATTAAATAATCTATGAAAAAGAAACTAATCGACAAATAAAAATTGAAGCTTTAATCAAGAATTTAAGACACTAGGGCATAAGAATCAGCACATGACAATCATAGGAATATTTCTTTTAAAATCAGCAATTGTTTTCACGATTATCTCGTAGAGAATTGGAATTCAATCTATTCTCCTACGGAAAATTTCAGCATTAAAGCATATAGATTTTTAAATAGAGTTTTGCATTCTCTTGCATATCAATAGATGAGATTCAAATCATTAGCTGTATCCATTATACGATGAATCACAGGTAATACCCAAATATCATATTCAACATATAATCCAATGCAATTAATTTGAGAATAGCAATCGTTAAAACGCATTAATTTAGACAAAACAACTGCATCGCATAAATACTATTCCTACAACTAATCATGGCTTCATCTCAGCCCTAGACAGGGATTTAGCTACTCATGCTATAGAAATTAACTGCAAAAATAATGAAATTCATTTGCATTAAAGGTAAAATCAACTTACAAGACTTTTTGAATAATAGAAAATAAACCAGAAGTACTGTTCCTCTTCCCGGCGGACTACTGTTCACAGGTTCCTCTTCTCGAAATTACTGTTCACAGCCACAGTTCAATACAAACTTGATCTTCAAATCACACCAACACAGCAGATGAAATCCAAAGCAGAAAGAAAAAAACATGAAACTAAATTTTGAAACTGGAAAAAACTTTTCTGTTCTTCTCTCCCTCTCGAACTGCCGGCCCTCTCTGTTTTTATACAGAGAACTCCTCTTGCTTTCTTTCTCCAATCAGAACCATCAATCTCGTCAGAAAAATCCCACCTTCGGTGTGCTTTCCAAATCAGTCGCTTTGCATCTCGATTCAGATTCAATTTCGTCCAATTGCAAAGGAAAAATTCCAATTTTGAACACCCAATACAGAGCCCAAAACATAAATCTTTCCTTTCTGAGACCTTCCAAATCAGTCACCGATTCGAGATCCTCCTCCTCAAATCGGCCTCCAACCTCGCCGTGAGCTCCACCGCCGTCGTCCTGTGTTGCCAGAATCCAGACCCGCCGCCGTCGATCTCTCGAACAGAGGCGAGAATCTGCTGGTGTCGCCGTCGTCCACTTCGATTGCTGCCCTCTCCTTTGCCGTCGCCGTCGAGTTTCTGCTGTGACCACCTCGCTGTAACCGCCGCCGTCGACCGTTCTCCACCGGGACCCAGCCGCCGAGCTCCAGCCTCTGGTCATCGGCCTCTCGAGCAGAGCTCGAGAGAGCTCTGTTTCTTACCCCGACAGAACACCCGACTCGAGCTCCGGTTCCTTAATCTCTCTTTTTTTTTTCTTTCATTGAACCGGCCGAACGGTTCGGCTTTTCTTTTTCTTTTTCTTCTTCTTTTTTTTTTTCTTTAACTCGGCTAAAACCCATCGTATCAATGTCATTCGCTAGATTGAATCTGAAGGCTCCTCCTTAATGCGGCGCCTGTCTTCCTCATTAGTGAACATCAACGGTTCCGATCTTCTCCGCGCGTGATCTCAGATCTTGGGTCGCTTTGGCATTTCAAAACCCGTCTAACGGCTTCAATCTTGGCCGTTCTGCAATACGAGCACGCGAACCTACACAAAATACAACATGTCCCAAATTAGATGTACCAAATAGTTATAAAATTACGGAACAATGTTAAATTGAGCAATTTAGAGAGCCTTATTCGTTAAATTCCTAATTACTGAACAAATGACTAAAATTTACTTTATTCCTCGTTTTAATTAGAAAACATGACTAACAAATAGGTAAAAAGGCATATAAAAATGTGTATTTTTCATGCTTAACAAATACCCCCAAACCTAGATTTTGCTAGTCCTCAAGCAAAACACAAAAGAAAAATAATAAAGCTACTCAAAAATAAATGCCACTGTCGTAGGGAATCACGATTGCATTTAGCATATGCAACAAGCCTTTTAAACCCCCAGGTGTCCCTGGCTGGACGAGTGAAGTCTCGTGAGGGTTTGCAGCCATGCTACCCACAAACATGTATTTATAAAATTAACCTTATTCTTTATCTAAATGAGAAATAAGTCAACTAAACACTTCAAAACACAAAACCTATTATCCCTTCAAATACACACTGCAATACTTAAGAAAACTAACCACACGTACTTGCATTTATAATCAACTGGAATATAGAAGCGCTCAAGTAAGTGGTTTTATTCTACACCTTCATCTTGGAAATTTCTGCTCAATATGATATAGCATGATACTTTAAATAATAGAAAGTGTAGAACATTGTAGCAATACACTCTAAATCTCTGTATTACACAGATCCAGTGTTACCCATTAACCAAAGAACATCAGAATCTACATAGTCATCGCAATCTTTAGGTTCATGATAGCACAGATGCTTGCGCGCCTCCTTCGGGTCCAACATTCTAGATTTGAGAGGATAATACACCATAGACTTTTTTTTTTTTTTTTTCATTTTTTTCATAAGGACTGTGTAAGGCCTGACTTCAAGATGCTTAGGTTTAGCAATGACTCAGGCCAATGACTCCCAGCCAGTTGGCTTAGGGCATTAGGTTTTAAGATGGACCGCTTCGGACCTGAGCATCAGCCTAAGTTAATCCTATAATAGTCAAGCAGCCCCTTTTTTTTATTTTCGTTTCCATTTTTTTTTTTTTTCAGTTTCAGCATATATATTTTCAAGCACATCTTTATTCTGTCCAGGCTGTATTATACTCTCAACCTATTTCCGGTTCCAAGCCCTTGCCATAGCCAAGTAAATGCTCTATCATGATCATTTAAGCTCAACAGACAACCACACATCATCCAATGACTCTGACTAAAGACATCCCACTGAAGATTAGTATTCAACAAATCTCTAGAAGGTATTACTTTATGTAACTGGTGTGTGTGAGTGAGTTTTATTAGCTCAAGCACTTGATCCAAGAGGATTGTAACAGAATACTATTTCTCAGTTAAGTGTCTCTATCCTCCAGTATACTTACTCACACTTCCAATGTAAATTAATCTCTTAAAAATTGAAGTATGCATCACGAAGGGATAAACTACCAAAACCTATAAAAATACTAACAAACAACCTAAAAACTATTTTTTTTTTTTAATAATTTTTTGTAATTGATAATTTTTTAAATTTTTTTTTTTTTTTTTAATGAACTGAAAAATTCAAAACAAGTAAGAAAATAACTTAAGATATCCTAAACAAATATCTTCCTATGCCCCCAAACCTGCATGAAACATTGTCCTCAATGTAAAAATATATAAAATAAATACTGAGGAAAAGAAATAGACGAGGGAAGGAAAGATAGTACCTGCACTCCACTGAAACGCTATAGTATCTATCAACACGAAAAGAACAAGTGAAGCACAAGAATAACATAAGAAAATAAGCACAAAAATAAAAATTCTAAAAACTTGGGTTGCCTCCCAGTAGCGCTAAGTTTTACGTCTTCAGCCAGACACAGCTATTAACCTTTACTCATTAATGGATGATGCAGATTCGACCAAGGATTTAGCGTGAGACCACAGAGAATAAAAATATGACCAAATGACATCTCTCAAATGGCAAATGAATGTTCCCAGACTTCTCTTCAATCTCTCCCACCTAGACTCTCGGGGGAACAAAAACGAATATGAAATTGGAACAACATTGACAGCAGCTATGGGCCCCTGAAGATCAAGCTCATCTATGGGTGAGTCATCCATAGTCCCCGCTAACTGATGTGGAAATAATGGTGCCCAAGGATAGACGACTGGAATATCTAAGTCCGGACTCAGTGGATGTTCATTCACTACTTCTTCTAATTGTGCAGGCATCACCCATAGGTGTAAGAATATGGCAGCCATCAAGATATCCTGTGAGAATCATGAACCTAACAATGTGAGTGATAAATAATGAAAAAGCAAGCAAAGAAAACTAGACCCACTATGCACAAGACAAATTACTGCAACTTTAGTCATGATAAGTCGGGTCTGCCAGACTCAATTCATCAATCTGAGGTTGCTGCAATTCCAAGAATGGTTTAAGACGATGACCGTTAACTTTGAATATATCACCATTCTTGGGGTTTTCTATTTCAACTGCTCCATGTGGATAAACAACACGAACTAGAAAAGGTCCTGTCCATCGAGACTTTAATTTACCCGGAAACAGATGTAAACGAGAATTGTATAAAAGAACTTTCTGTCCCGATGTAAAAGATTTTCGCAGAATATTTTGATCATGAACCTTTTTCATGCGATCCTTGTATGATTTTGCACACTCATAAGCATCATTACGAAGCTCATCCAACTCATTCAACTGCAGTTTCCTTGAATTCCTGCTCTATTTAAATCAAAATTCAGGTGCTTAATTGCCCAATAAGCTTTATGCTCAATTTCAACAGGAAGATGACAAGCTTTCCCGTAAACAATACGGTATGGAGACATTCCAATGGGAGTTTTGAATGCAGTACGGTAAGCCCACAAAGCATCGGTAAGTCTCAGCGACCAATCTTTGCGATTCGGATTGACTGTCTTTTCCAAAATATGCTTAATCTCCCTATTAGAAATCTCAACTTGACCACTTGTCTGGGGATGGTATGGGGTAGCAATTTTGTGGGTTATGCCATATTTCTTCATTAACTGTTCAAAAACCCTATTGCAGAAATGTTTTCCCCCATCACTTATGATAGCACGAGGAGAACCAAAACGTGCAAAAATATTATCCTTTAAGAATTGGACCACCACTTTGTGGTCATTGGTTTTACATGCTACGGCCTCTACCCATTTAGAGACATAGTCTACCCCCACAAGGATATAAAGATTGCCAAAAGAGTTAGGAAAAGGTCCCATGAAGTCAATACCCCAGACATCAAAAAGGTCTATAATAAGGATTGGGGTTAAAGGCATCATGTTACGACGTGAAAGTGCTCCTAACTTCTGACATCTTTCACATGCTGAACAATAAGCATGACAGTCTTTGAAAATAGTAGGCCAATAAAATCCACACTGCAAAATCTTTGCAGCAGTCTTTTTAGAACTGAAATGGCCCCCACATGCTTGATCATGACAAAAAGAAATGATGCTTTGTTGATCATGTTCAGGAATACATCTCCTAATAATCTGATCGGGACAATACTTGAATAAGTATGGATCATCCCAAAAGAAGTACTTAACTCTGGACAAAAATTTGAACCTATCTTGGGAAGACCAATGAGATGGAATTTGTTCAGTTACTAGATAATTAACTATGTCTGCAAACCAAGGCAACTGGGACACTGCAAGTAATTGCTCATCAGGAAAAGATTCAGTTATGGGCAATGATTCATCAGTAAAATCAACTATTAACCTAGATAAGTGGTCGGCTACAACATTTTCGGAACCTTTCTTATCCCGAATTTCAATATCAAATTCCTGTAGCAATAATATCCATCGGAGAAGACGAGGTTTAGCATCTTTTTTAGATAAAAGATACTTCAATGCAGCATGATCCGAATAGATATAGACCTTCGATCCCAATAAGTAAGACCGAAACTTATCTAGAGCAAAGACTACTGCCAGCAATTCTTTTTCAGTTGTAGAATAATTAAGTTGAGCATCATTCAATGTTTTACTGGCATAGTAAATCACATGGGGAAGTTTATTAATTCGCTGCCCCAACACAGCACCAATAGCATAATCAGAGGCATCGCACATTATCTCAAAAGGTAGGCTCCAATCAGGTGGCCGAATAATAGGTGCAGATGTTAACTCTGATTTGAGTTTCTGAAAGGCATTATTACAAGCATCATCAAAGACAAATGGTGTATCTTTTGCAAGAAGATTACACAGAGGTCTTGAAATTTTACTAAAGTCTTTAATGAATCTTCTGTAAAATCCAGCATGGCCTAAAAATGATCTGATTTCTTTCACAGTTCGTGGTGGTGGAAGATGTGAAATCAAATCAACTTTAGCTTTATCAACTTCAATGCCTTTATTAGATATAATGTGCCCAAGAACAATTCCTTTTTGAACCATAAAATGACATTTCTCCCAGTTAAGTACCAGATTCTTCTCTTTACACCTCACTAACACTAAAGATAGATGGTGCAGACATTCATCAAAATTGGACCCAAAGACAGAAAAATCGTCCATGAATACCTCTAAAAATCGCTCTACCATGTCAGAGAAAATGCTCAACATGCACCTTTGAAAGGTAGCAGGTGCATTGCATAGGCCAAAGGGCATGCGACGGTAGGCAAAGGTACCAAAAGGACACGTGAAAGTGGTCTTTTCTTGGTCTTCAGGGGCTATGGGAATTTGGTTATAACCAGAATAACCATCAAGGAAGCAATAATATTCATGTCCCGCTAACCTTTCCAGCATTTGGTCAATGAAAGGAAGGGGAAAATGATCTTTTCTTGTCAAAGCATTCAACTTCCTATAATCAATACAGACACGCCAACCCGTTTGAACTCGAGTTGGCACTAACTCATCAGCATCGTTTTTCACAACAGTTATGCCAGACTTTTTCGGCACAACTTGAACAGGACTTACCCATTTACTATCAGAGATTGGGTAGATAACTCCTACATCTAAAAGCTTAAGGATTTCAGCTCGAACAACTTCTTGCATTACAGGGTTAAGACGCCTTTGAGATTCACGAGAGGGTTTGGCATCATCCTCCAGATGAATTCTATGCATAACAATAGAGGGACTGATGCCTTTAATATCTGCAATGGTCCACCCTATGGCTTCTTTGTGCTTTACAAGAACATCAAGTAGTTTATGCTCTTGAGCCACATCTAGGTCAGCTGCAATAATGACAGGTAAGGACTCAGCAGGACCTAAATAAGCATATTTCAGAGTATCAGGCAGTGGTTTCAGGTCTAATTTAGGTGGCTCAACACTAGATGGAACTACTGGTGATGATGATAAGGCAAGAGGTTCCACTTTTGGTTGCCACCTTTCAGTACTCATCAGAGGTACAGACTCAAGCAGTGAGTTTACTTGTTCAATTGACTGATCGATATCAAATTCACAACCAAAATGTGTTAAGCATGCCTCTATAGGATCTTGGGAATGTGTTTGAAGAAATATTTCATGGACAAGTGTTTCAATCAGGTTTATTTCATTCACATCATCCATGTCAGGTGGTTGTTTACTGATGTCAAAGATGTTCAATTCCACCTTCATATTCCCAAAAGAAATTTGCATCACTCCATTTCTGCAATTAATGATAGCATTAGATGTAGCTAGAAATGGACGACCCAAAATGACAGGTATTTGCCCACTTATGTTCGGAACAGGTTGAGTATCAAGGACAACAAAGTCCACAGGGAAATAAAATGTATCAACCTTAATCAGAACATCCTCAACAACACCTCGAGGAATTTTAACCGAACGGTCAGCTAATTGAAGTGTCATTGTCGCGGGTTTTAGCTCTCCCAGACCTAATTGCACATACACAGAGTAGGGCAATAAGTTCACACTTGCCCCCAGATCTAACAAGGCTCGCTCAATCTGATGTTTCCCTATCATGCATGAAATTGTGGGACAACCAGGGTCCTTATATTTGATAGGAAATTTACATTGAATGACAGAGCTGACTTGTTCTGCTAGAAACGCCTTTTTAGGAACATTATTTTTCTTTTTGACAGAGACTAGATCTTTCAAAAATTTTGCATATGAAGGCACTTGTTGGATTGCGTCTAGAAAAGGAATGTTTATTTGCACTTGTTTAAACACTTCTAGAATGTCTCCATATTGTGCACCTTTTTTAGGGTTGACTAGTCTTTGCGGATAAGGTGCCTTAGGTACAAAATTCCTAGGTGGAGAATCACTGTCGACAGTTGGAGAAGAATCTTTAGTCTCTATTTCAGTCTTAGTGTTCTCACCTTCTTCTTTTTCAGGAGTTTCAATTTTATTATCAATTTGCTTCCCAGACCTAAGGGTAATGACTGATTGAACATGTTCCTCATTCTGTGAAGAATTAGAGCTACTGCCAATGGAGAATTGGCCCTTCTGGTTAGGCACAGGTTGACTAGGAAATCTCCCTCTCTCTCTTTCTGCTAATTGAGTAGCCAATTGACCAACTTGAGTCTCTAACTTAGCAATTGCTTGAGTATTCATGTGTGTAGAGTTCTTCATCTCAAGCATAGCTTGATTAGTTGACTGAATGACTTGGCTTGTAGATTGGATGAAAGATTTGAGAGTGTCCTCTAAAGAGGACTGTTTTTGTGTAAGGGATGGAGATTGATTGACAGGTTGTTGATATTGGGTAGGAGGTTGAGACAAGGCTGGATAAGGTGGGTTATTCTGCCTAAACTGATTATGCATAGGTTGCATAGGCTGCCCACCTACATTCGTAGGTGGTTGACTTTGTCTCCAGGAGAAATTTGGATGATTTCTCCAACTTGAATTGTAAGTTTCAGAGAAGGGGTTGCCTGTCGGCTTCCCATAATTGTTTAGAACATTTACTTGTTCTGCATAACACTCTGGATAAGTATTCATGGAAGGACAGTTCAGAGATGTATGCATCGGGCTAGCACACACAGAGCATGCTTCATTCATGTTGAGGGCATTGATGCTTCGGTTCAAACTCAGGGCATCTATTTTCTTGGTTAACGCATCGAGTTTGACCTTAACATCTACATCATCTTTGATTTCGTAGAGACCTCCTTTCTTAGGAGCTTGATGTTGTCTCTCCCTATGACCTGCAAAATCCCACTGTTGGGACCTTTCAGCTAATCGCTCTAAGAAGTTATACGCTGCTTCACCTCCCAAGTCTAAGAAAGCACCGCCATTCATTGATTCAATCATGTTGCGGTGTGTTTGAGTTAAGCCATTGTAAAAATGTTGTATTAACCTCCATGTTTCAAACCCATGATGTGGACATTTTAGTAAAAGGTCTTTAAATCTTTCCCAACTCTCATAAAATTTTTCATTTTCATCTTCCATAAAGTCAGTGATTTCTCTCTTTAATTCATTGGTTTTGGCCATTGGGAAGAATTTGGACAAGAATTTGCTCACCAACATGTCCCATGTTGTGACAGAGTCAGCGGGAAGAGAATTTAACCATGCCTTGGCCTTGTCCTTCAAAGAGAAGGGGAAAAGGCGCAGACGAACAGACTCATCAGAGAAGTCTGTGAACCTAAATGTTGCACAAATTTCTAGAAAATCCTTTACATGCATGTAAGGATCCTCTCTGTTAAGACCATGATAATTGGGCAACAATTGAATTATCTGGGGTTTTAGTTCAAAATGCTTTGCAGAGGTTGCAGGCAACACTATGCAAGATGGAGGGTTGATTGTGATCGGAGAAAATAGCTCCCTCAGAGATTTCTCAGGTTGATCTTCCATTTTGAATGAAAGATCAATTTTTGTTTCACTATTCTCTAAAGGATTAGAATTATTGCTAACCAGACGCAGTGTGTGATCACGTGTCCACGTGGTCATCCACTGTCAATCAACTCTCACGTGTTTTAAAATTTTTAAATTTTTGTTTAATTTTTTAATTTTTAATTTTTAATTAATTTTTTTTTGACCTAAAATTAACTGCAAGGGTAAAATTAGTCTTAGAATTTGATTTCCTACAAGTCCCCGGCAACGGCGCCAAAAACTTGTTGTTTTAATTAGTCTCCTAATTTTACTCGCAAGTGTACGAATCGGATTTGCAGTATAATCGCACAATTTTTACGAGGTCGAACCCACAGGGACTTGTGTAGCGGAATTCTAATTCGAAGATCAGATTATTACCCTTGTTGAAGAATTAAATTGATTTGACTCACTACAACTACGATTAATCGAAGACTCAATGCAATTAAACAGCTTTAACTAAGAAATTAATCTAAAGACAATTAAATAATCTATGAAAAAGAAACTAATCGACAAATAAAAATTGAAGCTTTAATCAAGAATTTAAGACACTAGGGCATAAGAATCAGCACATGACAATCATAGGAATATTTCTTTTAAAATCAGCAATTGTTTTCACGATTATCTCGTAGAGAATTGGAATTCAATCTATTCTCCTACGGAAAATTTCAGCATTAAAGCATATAGATTTTTAAATAGAGTTTTGCATTCTCTTGCATATCAATAGATGAGATTCAAATCATTAGCTGTATCCATTATACGATGAATCACATGTAATACCCAAATATCATATTCAACATATAATCCAATGCAATTAATTTGAGAATAGCAATCGTTAAAACGCATTAATTTAGACAAAACAACTGCATCGCATAAATACTATTCCTACAACTAATCATGGCTTCATCTCAGCCCTAGACAGGGATTTAGCTACTCATGCTATAGAAATTAACTGCAAAAATAATGAAATTCATTTGCATTAAAGGTAAAATCAACTTACAAGACTTTTTGAATAATAGAAAATAAACCAGAAGTACTGTTCCTCTTCCCGGCGGACTACTGTTCACAGGTTCCTCTTCTCGAAATTACTGTTCACAGCCACAGTTCAATACAAACTCGATCTTCAAATCACACCAACACAGCAGATGAAATCCAAAGCAGAAAGAAAAAAACATGAAACTAAATTTTGAAACTGGAAAAAACTTTTCTGTTCTTCTCTCCCTCTCGAACTGCCGGCCCTCTCTGTTTTTATACAGAGAACTCCTCTTGCTTTCTTTCTCCAATCAGAACCATCAATCTCGTCAGAAAAATCCCACCTTCGGTGTGCTTTCCAAATCAGTCGCTTTGCATCTCGATTCAGATTCAATTTCGTCCAATTGCAAAGGAAAAATTCCAATTTTGAACACCCAATACAGAGCCCAAAACATAAATCTTTCCTTTCTGAGACCTTCCAAATCAGTCACCGATTCGAGATCCTCCTCCTCAAATCGGCCTCCAACCTCGCCGTGAGCTCCACCGCCGTCGTCCTGTGTTGCCAGAATCCAGACCCGCCGCCGTCGATCTCTCGAACAGAGGCGAGAATCTGCTGGTGTCGCCGTCGTCCACTTCGATTGCTGCCCTCTCCTTTGCCGTCGCCGTCGAGTTTCTGCTGTGACCACCTCGCTGTAACCGCCGTCGTCGGCCGTTCTCCACCGGGATCCAGCCGCCGAGCTCCAGCCTCTGGTCATCGGCCTCTCGAGCAGAGCTCGAGAGAGCTCTGTTTCTTACCCCGACAGAACACCCGACTCGAGCTCCGGTTCCTTAATCTCTCTTTTTTTTTTCTTTCATTGAACCGGCCGAACGGTTCGGCTTTTCTTTTTCTTCTTTTTTTTTTCTTTAACTCGGCTAAAACCCATCGTATCAATGTCATTCGCTAGATTGAATCTGAAGGCTCCTCCTTAATGCGGCGCCCGTCTTCCTCATTAGTGAACATCAACGGTTCCGATCTTCTCCGCGCGTGATCTCAGATCTTGGGTCGCTTTGGCATTTCAAAACCCGTCTAACGGCTTCAATCTTGGCCGTTCTGCAATACGAGCACGCGAACCTACACAAAATACAACATGTCCCAAATTAGATGTACCAAATAGTTATAAAATTACGGAACAATGTTAAATTGAGCAATTTAGAGAGCCTTATTCGTTAAATTCCTAATTACTGAACAAATGACTAAAATTTACTTTATTCCTCGTTTTAATTAGAAAACATGACTAACAAATAGGTAAAAAGGCATATAAAAATGTGTATTTTTCATGCTTAACATCATGCCATCAACAAAATCACAATCAAGTATCGGTTTCCCATTCCCCGTCTTGATGACATGATTGATGTGTTAGCTGGTTCCTAATGGTTCTCTAAGCTTGATTTGCGTAGTGGATATCATCAAATCCGCATTCGCCCTGGTGATGAATGGAAGACTGTCTTTAAAACCCCATATGGATTGTATGAGTGGTTAGTTATGCCCTTTGGGCTTTCTAATGCTCCTAGTACTTTTATGAGGGTCATGACTCAAGTCCTACGTCCTTTCATTGGTAAGTTTATGGTGGTATACTTTGATGATGTGCTCATTTACAGCCAGTCCAAAGAGGAACACTTGCACTATCTTCGTGAGGTTCTTACCACACTTTGTGTTGAACGGTTGTATGTCAATCTCAAAAAATGTTCTTTCATGCAAGCGGCAGTCCTCTTCCTCGGATTCATTATCTCCGTACAGGGTGTTGTTGATCCAGAGAAAGTGAGAGCTATTCGTGAATGGCCACTGCCCTCTTCTATTACGGAGGCTCGTAGTTTTCATGGCTTGGCCACATTCTATAGGCGGTTCATTAAAGGATTTAGCTCCATCATGGCTCCCATCACTAATCCCCTTAAAAAAGGGGAGTTTCAATGGACCCCAGCTGCCTCTAAGGCCTTTCACGAAATTAAAGTTCTTATGACTCAAGCTCCAGTGTTGCGCCATCCTGACTTAGCTCAAGTTTTTGAGGTTGCTTGTGACGCTTTTGGAGTGGGCATTGGAGGTGTCTTGAGTCAAGAAGGCCATCCTGTGGCGTACTTCAGTGAGAAACTCAATGAGGCCCGCCAACGATATTCAACGTATGAAAATGAGCTCTACGTTGTTGTACAAGCCTTATGTCATTGGAGGTATTATCTCTTGCCCAAGGAATTTATCTTGTATTCTGACCATCAGGCATTACGTTACCTCCCATCTCCGCGCAAGTTGAATGACAAGCATGCACGGTGGGTTGCCTTCCTTTAGGAATACGCATTTGTCCTTCACCACCGTGCAGGTGTCGATAATAAACCGGCTGATGCCCTTAGCCGAGTCGTGGACTGTCCTGATTTTGGTGAGATTTTTCGTGAGACTCAGGTGGGCAACCATCGAGACCATGTGAATTTCATTCTTCGTGATGGCTACCTTTTCCGCGGTTCCACATTGTGTATTCCCCGCTCTTCCCTTCATGACTTCCTCGTATGGGAATTGCATGCTGGTAGCCTGGCTGGTCATTTTGGGAAAGATAAGACTACTGCCTTAGTTGGGGATAGATTTAATTGGCCTTCTCTAAAGGTGGATGTTTCTCCGATTGTCTCTCAATATTGTACTTGCCAATTAGCTAAGGCTCATAAACAAAATACTGGTCTATACACGTCCTTACCTATCCCGCATACTCCTTGGCAAGACATTAGCATGGACTTCATCCTTGGCTTTTACCCCGTACACCGCGTGGTCATGATTCAATTTTAGTTGCGGTTGATCAGTTTTTTAAAATGGCTCACTTTATCCCCTGTAGTAAAACAGTTGATGCTTCCCATGTGGCCACTGGCGGAGCCAGGGGGCAAGCTGGGGCAATTGCAAAGGTCCTCCCATTAATTCCTGCAAAGGTCCTCTTAGCATGGAAAGGTTTCTAAGCTAGGCTTTGGCTTTGATATGTGTGCTCATGTTTGCCAGTGGCTTTGGTTGACACAAAGTTTCCACTGTACAGAATTGGTATGTGTAGATACATTATTTGATTCGAGGATATTTCATTGCTTAAATGTAACAACGATATTGGGTGGAAATGTTTCATTACACCAGTCGCTCTCCAGTTTTTTATCTTATTGAAAAATATTCTCAAATAATTCTCAGCAAAAATTTACTGTATTCCTGCTTAAGTATCGAGTTATGTGGAAATTTCAATGTAGAATGAACTATTGAATACATCCTAAAGAGTTTTGTGTCAAAGCATTTGAATGTTTCTAAGCAGTTGCTGTTAAGCACGGCAACTCAAAGTTAAATTATCTTAAACAGTATACTGGTAATTACTTCCATATTAATTCTTTAAGCGGTTAAATGGTTCCACCGAGCAGCAGTTTAATGTAAAAATTCTCAAGAAAAATTCGTATTTGTTTATACATTTAACAAAGCCGATTTATTTGTATGATATTTAAAAAATAATAGATATTTGAATGACGACCTAATTTCACCTATTGAAAAAATTGGGTTTAATGAGATTGAAATGACCGTCTAGTTACGCCTATTTGAAAAAGTTGTGTTTAGTGAGCTTAAAAATGAAGTTGTTCTCTAGCACATCCAAAAAATGGCAAATCGTTGTAGATGTGTAAGACATTGTAGACATTTTATTTTCATAGTATATCTTGATTAAAAAACTACATGTAGTCATATTTTAATACATACTTTGTCTTAGTTAAAATGATGTATTTTGTTATATTTTATTTTCATCATTTGTTTTGTAAATTTTGTGGAAATTTTATGCCCCACCTCATCAAAATTCCTGGCTCCGCCTCTGTATATGGCTACTTTGGTCTTTCGAGAGGTTGTTCGGATACATCGGCTACCTATTTCCATTGTGTTTGATCGCGATGTTAAATTTGTTAGTTATTTATGGAAGACCCTTTGGAAACTTTTTGGGACTCAATTGGCATTCTCTTCCACCTTTCATCCGCCGACGGATGGTCAAACTGAAGTGGTCAATAGGAGTTTAGTCAATCTACTTAGCTGTCTTGTTGGGGAACGTCCTGGTGTTGGTGTTTGGGATTCAGTGCTACCTACAACTGAGCTTGCTTACAATAATTCGATCAATCATTCTACCGGCAAAAGCCCTTTTGAGGTTGTTTATGGTCTACCCCACGCCAACCAATTGACTTGATCCCTTTACCGGCTGATGGCCACTTTTCTACTTCTGCCGACTCCTTTGCTCACCATATCCGTGACTTTCATGCCGATATTAGACATAAACTTGCTATGAGTAATGCAAATTATATGCTTGCTGCCGACATACATCGGAGGAAACATGAATTTAATAAAGGTGATTATTTGATGGTATGTGTGCGCCCTGAACATTTCCCCAAATACTCTTTCAATAAACTACACGCTCGTGCCATGGGACCCTACCAGATTCTCAACAAACTTGGACCTAATGCTTACACCCTTGATTTGTCCTCAAACCTTCAAATACATCCCACCTTCAATATTGAAGATTTATTCCCTTATCGTGGCACTTTTACTCCTCCACCTTTCACCTCCAACCTTCCTACCCATCTTCCACCACCCTTTCCTTGTTTGCCTCCAATTGCACCCCCCACTGTTGACCAGATTGACACTGTCCTTGATCATGAAATTGTTACCTCAAATGGTGATAGTTATAAACGTTATCTTGTTCGTTGGAAGGGACATCCTGCTTCTGATGCATCCTGGATCACAGAGGAGTTCCGCAGCCTTGATCCAGCTCTTCTAGAGTGGTTTTATGTTTTTGACTCTCCGGAGGCGAGTCCTTTTTAACCGGGGAGGATTGATGCAGAAGCAGTTGAGGAACTTCGCGTTTATAAGCGAAGGAATAAACATTGAGTTAGTAGTTTTATTTATGAATATTTTTCTTTAGTTATTGGGTTTTGTAATCATGGTTTTAGTATATATAAACCATGAAGGTATTTCAGTAATTGTAGTAATATGGCTTTAATATATAAAGCCAACTTTGGTCCTGTAGCCGTCAGTTTTGGTATTGGAATAAAATTTCTTCAAGACTCTTCTCTACTCAAAACTCTCTTCTTTGCTTTCCATCGTGTCTTCCTTGGTGAACTTACTTCATTGCATAGATTGGCATAGACGTGTGTCATCTTTATTGGTGAACTTAACTCCAAGGAAAGTAGTGATATTGCTTATTATGTATATGAAATCACATGGGTGATCTCGTTTAAGTGTGGCTAACAAAGCTATCTAATTAGATTCTTAAATCAAGAAAAATGCCTATGTTTTATATGAATGGAGGAGTGTGATGATGCCTTTATATCTTTATTATAAGAATAACTGTGCTTTACAGAGTTTTACCTAATGAGTTACACAACTTAATTTACAGAGAGAATTACCTGAAAATCAGTTTGGCTTTTTATTCCTGAAAGATCGATATTTGATGCTATATTCTCACTTAAGCAATTGATAAAGTAGTTTAGGGAGGTCAAGATTTTCACGTATATTTTGACCTAGGCAATTCATATAGTCGTTTAGGGAGGAGAAAAACACTCTTCATATGGTTTATTTATCAGTGAATGCCAACACAAAAGGTATATGGCATGTGCAATGTCATATAGTGCAAAATATAAATAGCGAAATGAATGTGCAGAATGCCGGGCATTGTGGAAAAGATAATGAGTACCGTAAGTGAATGTTTAGATGAAGAATCATTAGGGACTATTGAAAAATGGACATATTAAAAGGAATTTGGGTGGCCCCAATTTTTTTATAGAGTCGGTCTTGCCAGCACAGTGCGATGTAGACTGGCAGCTGTCAGATCATGTGGGGCCCATGTGATCTGACAGCTGCCATTCCTACAGCACACCAGCACTGGCTAGATTTTTCCTTTTTGATAAACTCAGAGAAAGTCAATTGAGATGCGTTGGTCATGTTTGAAAGAGATAGCAAACAGCTCTTGTAAAGAGATGTCAGTAACAAACAACTCATGAATGTTTAGATGAAGAATCATTAGGGACTATTGAAAAATGGACATATTAAAAGGAATTTGGGTGGCCCCAATTTTTTATAGAGTCGGTCTTGCCAGCACAGTGCGATGTAGACTTGCAGCTGTCAGATCAGTGGGCCCCACGGGGGCCCCACATGATCTGACAGCTGCCATCCCTACAGCGCACCAGCACTGGGTAGATTTTTCCTTTTTGATAAACTCAGAGAAAGTCAATTGAGATGCGTTGGTCATGTTTGAAAGAGATAACAAACAGCTCTTGTATTGTAAAGAGATGTCAGTAATAGCTTTTAAAGTCTCCTAAAAGGAAAAAGGACAATGTTAAGATGACTTGGAAGGAACGCGTGAGAAAAAAGATTTACAATGTACGACCGGGATATAGAAATGGACCTATGATAGGGCTGAATGGATGAGAAGAATGCTTGTCACCAATGCATACCAAATGGACCATGGTCATGATTTCCTTTTTTTTCTGAAAAATGGTATTAGGTGTTGATGATGCTAAGGGTGAGGATTATCTAATGCTACTCAACTACCAGAGAGCAACGATGAACAAAATTATATATCCTTTTGTATCGAGGCTTTCACCGTATTGACCCTCATGTAGAACGTATACACAAAAATGGTCCTCAACAACATGCATTAGCAGTATTGACCCTAAGCATATACAAACACCCACACAATTGGCACAAAGAGTCATAATTACCTCTCTCTCCTCTTTCTCTTCCTTTTTTACTTCATTCCCACTGCCCCTCCCCTCCACTCCCCCATCTTCATGTCTACTCTCAGTTCCTGCTACGGTGACTCCCCTCTTCCTCCTCTGGTGTCTCCATCTCCTTCCCCGACTCCACCACCTCCTCTTCCGCCATCACCACCACCACCACCAGCTCTTCTTCATCCCACTTGTTCAAATAATTTACTGAAAGTATTATATAAACACTATTAAATGACAATTTGTCAATTTATACATAATACATTGTGTATTAGAATCTCTTAGTTCTTGAGCTTTATCCAAAGAGCAACTTAATATTTCTCTCTGCTGCTGAAAATTGTCAATTTGGACACTTGTTAACAAGAGTTCTATTCTGATTTTACAAACTCACCAAACTCTGCTGTTGTGAGTTAAGTGGTGAAATTCCTAACTAAATAAGATATCCTTTTCCTAACAGCTCGAGCTTTCGGGAAACTTGGTTATTTAACATGGTATCTGAGCCCAGGCCTTGGTTTCAAATACCACAAGGAGAAATTTTCTCCCATTTATGCTTCGGGGCATATTTTTTCCAAGGTCCTGGTTTATCCTCCTCTCCTCATATAATGTCCACTTGCTAAGCTTTGATGATGCTTGCACGTGCAGGGGATTATTGAGTTGAGCTAAATATTAAAAACAACACTTTCCTGCCAGCTCAAGCTTTTGGGCAACTTGGTCATCTTACATGGTATTAGAGCTCCAGGTTCTAGAAGGGTCTTGTGTTCAAGTCTCATTGGAGGCCTTATACCCCAACTGTGTTCCACGTGTCGCGCTTTGTGGTAGCTTTCACATCAGGGGAGGTGTTGGAGTATCAAATAAGTAAATAAGATTTCCGTTTCCTAACAGCTCAGCTGTTGGGAAACTTGGTTATCTTACATTAAGGTGAAATATGGTACCTGCAATCGAGATGGGAAAATTTGAATGGTGATTTTGGGTGTGAAAACACAAAATACTGAGAGAGGGTTGAATCAGGCAAGACCAGAGAAAGGGAGGAAATACAAACTTTGGACCTAAAATCGGCGTTCAGGCTACCAATTCAATCCTTTTGTTCAAATAAATTACTGAAATTATTATATCACTTAAATGACAAATTGTCCTTTTAGCACTAAATTATAACCTACTGCAGAATAGAAATTTTTACTCCTAGCGGTTTAACCAAGCGCAATTTTATACAACTCTGCTGCTGATAATTGTCAACTTGGACACTTGTTTTAACAAGGACTCATTCTGACTCCGCAAACTTTCCAAATGCAGATTTCCAGTGATGAAGCTGTGGAGACTGCAAAGCAGTTGGCACTCCAAGAAGGGCTAATGGTGGGTATCACATGCTTGCATTTGTTAAATCTGCCTTACCAATAGTGTGACATACAATTGGGGAAAAAAGGGTATTATTGTTATTCATATTGGTTCTATATGTAGGTTGGCATTTCATCTGGAGCAGCAGCTGCTGCAGCAATTAAAGTGGCAAAAAGACCAGAAAATGCAGGAAAGCTTATTGCTGTATGTATTTTTTAATTTCTTCTTCTTATTCAAACTAGTACTGAATTTTTATCAAGCCTACGTGAGAAGAAAAAAAAGTATCAAGCTTCACAAATAAGGTATGGACCGGTTGTCTTTGACATCTAACTACCGTGCAGGTGGTTTTCCCTAGCTTTGGTGAAAGGTATTTGTCCTCGGTTCTTTTTCAGTCAATAAAAGATGAATGCGAGAAAATGCAACCAGAGCTTTAAGATGTGTTGGAGCAACATTTGGAAGAACTTCTTTCCAATGCTCGTGGTTTATATTTTTAATATGATTATTAAAGAAAAGCCACCAGCAAAAATGCTAATGCACCTTGTTGAGTTGACCTAATCTCGAATGAAGCGGGGAGGGGATCCGTAAAGATCAACTTGGCTTGCTCAATTTTCTTGTTTTTTTTCCTTAACTTTTCTGCTGTTTGTACAATGTGTAAATCTCTAAATCGCATAAAATAACATTATTTTAAGCCACATGTTAATTATCGGGCGTGTCGCATGGTAAATGAATAATGAAGCATAGTGCAAAACTAAGGAAGCCTTCGCGCAGCCTTATGTGTCGAAAGATGGGTTTTATACGCATATAAAATGCGTACAATTCGTTTTTTTTCCCTTTGCCCATTTTTTGCATCGTATGAGACCTGTTTTTCCATAATATGCTTTTTTTCGTTTGGTATGCATTTAATACATATTATACTCATTTTTTTGCATCTTCCCCATGCTTTTAACTTTTTTATTTATTTTAGCATATGGAAAAAACCAGTTCTATCATTAGATGGCTGACTTTGTTACCACGTGACAAAAACCACAAAGAGGGTGGGGGAAACTCTGTTTTTTGTATGGGCCTTAGAGTCCCATAATTTTCACTCATTTTCAAATACAGACAGGTTTTGTTGGACAAAGGGAGTAACATCCACACCCATGAATTCGATCCCTTTGGGTCCGGTAGGGTTAGTTTCACCTATTATTTTATTTTATTTGGACTCAAAACTAGCCTTTTTTGCTCGATACTATCCTTCTTTTTTAGGGAAGACTTCCACATTTTCACACCGTTCCCAAGTGGGATTTAACCCTGGGGCCTCCCCACTATTGAATATATTCAATCAGTGTACCAAGTGCTGGATCGGTTGCCCAATAATGTCTTTTTTTAGTTTCAACATAGAACTTATATCACCGATCTGAACTTATTACTGTTGTATATTGTCCCCAGCCTCCGTTTCATATAATAGAAGAAGACCAAATCTTCTACTTGTTGAGAAAACAGGCATAAAACAATGAGGCACATTCTGCTTATTATGTTTTATAATTTGACCAAGTCTTCTACTTTCTCAAAGTGATCTGTGGTATGAAACCTAACTCTGTTTGTGGTCCTCCATGGTTTGTCTAACTTGTTGCACTATGTCATTACAAAAAGTGTTCAATTTTTTACCTCTAATTAAAGCACGTGATTACTTATATGAGTGGCTCGTCAAATAATCAAAAGTGTCCTTAAAGTTGAATACCTCCATCTGCTCATGGCTAACACTGGTGGCTGATGAGCCGCCTATCATCAACCTCAAAAGAAAATAATGTCAAAAGCTCGTTGACAATAGAAGTTTCGGAAAGTAACGAAGGGATTGTAAAGTATTTCAAAGTGAATACAGAACTAAACAACTATAGTAAATATAGAACCGAACTACCAGTCTACCACCCACCTTTCTTTGCTTGGTAATTGAATAACCATTAGGGCTTCCAGTCAACCGTTCCATCACCTAAACTTCACACTACAGAATTAAATGGATAAAATAAATTTGCCGATTGATCAAGTAAGCGGATAATTTTATCCAACCATTTCTTAATTTTGTAGAACAGTTATGAAAAAAAGTTCTCCATAACTGTTAAACATTATCCATGCTTAATAAAAGCATAAAAACTATACATAGCATCCCCCTTTCATAATACCCTATTATGGAATTACAAAGAAACATATCATGCCCCTTGTCTGCAACTTTTGTAAGACTAAGCTCTTTGCTTTGTAATCATATATGCTTGACTAAATTTTATTGCAGGGAGGTGGTGGGGCGTGTGATAATATGATTACTATCAATAAGTGATGTCCTAATGGTTAATGGTTATTCAAATGAGTGATCTATAGAATACGTTGTACCATTTGTTAATAGAAAAATTATGGATAGAAATATGTGAAACAGTTATGATGGTGGGAGAAGTTTTATCAACAACTTATCTTGGCATTAACTTCCACATGCTTGAGAAAACAAAAGTGAATTACTACCATTGGCAAGTCTCAACAACGGCCTTTGTGATGTGATGTTTGCATATTTGTGTTGCCTGTCATGTGGGTCTTCTCGAATTTATTTGCAGAAATAAATGCTCAGTCGTACTATCCCTTAGTCAAGTGGAGAAAAAGAAATACTGTAAAAAATAAGCAATTTGGTTTGTGATTTGTACCAAAAAATAAAATTTGGTTTGTGATGTAAGAGAGCTGGATCTGCTTCCCTTTTTTCTAGTCCTCCACAGCTGTGAACAAAATATAAGAAAATGTGACTGTGCCATGACTAGATGCAGGACTTTGTCTGGTGGATGCCAAGCATGCACCTTCCATTATAATCCATACTAAGTAGTCCTGCTTGATCAGAGAGCTTTATTGATCACCGACGATGAATGCCCTTTCTCTTCCAAAGGTAGAACCAACAGATGTTCAGCTTAGTTGGGTTCAATCCATGTCTTATAGCTGAAGTATATATACACTAACCAAAGATAGTTGACCTATTCTTCAGGCAAATAAGACAGAGTCACTTAGAATGATTCTTATGTTAGTGAGTAATGCAATTTCCAGAACTAATTGTATCTCTGAGACTCACATGTACATGATTCTTACAGTGAAGAACCACTCCAACATGAAAATTATTGGGTATAATCTCTCCCTCATTGCCTCACATACAAATACAGGTCACTAATAGCCAGTTGACCTTAACATGCACATCAGAACGTATCTATGCTGGTTAATGACGCACATGTGAACACGCCTTTGCGTGCATATACCTGCATGCTTACTCCAAAATATTGTCGTCCTTAAACTTATACTATTGACGCAGAAACTGCTACGAAAAAAAAATGGTGCAAAACAAATAAACTACAGAGAATTCAAAGTATACATAACCATAGATGCATGTGATCAGTGCAATTAGTGCGTAACTTAAGGCCTCAGAGAGATATATAATAAGGTTCATGCACATATTTTCTTAATGGGAAACAGCAGCCATCCCCACTCATTGTTATTTTGATTCTATTTTTGTTTATAATAGAGCAAAGTTTAAATGAGATCATTCTCATATAGCTTGCATTAGCCAGAGCAATTTTGAACCGTCAGATCAAAATCTGATGGTGATGATGATTCAAATTATCTACCAAACAATTTGATACTTAACGTCAGATCTTGATTTGACGGATGAAGATGGCTTAGCTCATGCAAGCTACATAAACCGGTCTCTTTATTAAAAAAATATCTGAGCGGCTATCAAATTGTCTATATATTAAACCAACCTCTCCTTCTCCTTGCTCCTTCATCTGCTTGTCCAGTCATGTTCTGTCATCCTCCATTATCATCCCAGAAAGTCGGTACGGGACCGGAAGAACCAGCATCTAGCACTTCCCCAGAAGCAAGGTGTGGTAACATTTTTGCACTATTCTTTTGCCACTGACATCTGATAAAAAAGATGAACTTCATTCTTGGGAATCATCACTTCTCTAGAGATCTTTAACTAAGTTTTGGTGCTAACGGCCATGAGTGATCTTTTACTTTGAAGGTGGTGGTCCAAGGACACAATAGCAGTGGTCACAGGGGCCAACAAGGGCATAGGCTTGGCACTCGTCAAGCAGCTGGCGGAGCTCGGCCTCACTGTCGTCCTCACCTCCCGTGACGCTGACAAGGGCCTTGCAGCCGTGGACTCTCTCCGCCGCCACGGCCTCCATGTACACTTCTGTCAGCTGGACGTTTCCGATCCTTCCTCTATCCGGGCATTCGCGTCATGGCTTAAACAAGCATGCGGAACACTTGACATACTTGTAAGTACCATAATCAGGAACTTAATTCAACATGTTCTTCTTACCTAGCAAACTCAACACTAGATATTAAAAATTATTTTCTCTCCTACAAAATAAATTTAACAAGATGGTGGCCATGATGTGGTTATGAACTTATTATTTCAATATGAAGTTGACCCGACAATCTGGCAAAGCTACAGAAGCCTAATTTAGATGAATTGGTAATTGGTAGTAAGACTGCAAAATGTGGAGCTGATGAAATGTGGTCAAGTTTTCAGGTAAACAATGCAGCTGTTTCGTTCAATGAAATTCATCAAAACTCTGTGGATCACGCTGAGACAGTGATCAATACAAACTTCTATGGGCCAAAGCTCTTAACAGAGGCACTTCTCCCTTTGTTTCGCCGGTCTCCTACCACCAGCAGGATCTTGAACATCAGCTCAAGGCTTGGCACTTTGAATGTATGCAATTCCCGTACCTATATATCATAAGTTTTTGTAATTACTTATCTTACTTCTTATTAGTTGAACATAATTAATCAATTCAATATTATACATGCAGAAAGTGAAGAACCCATGTGTGAAGGCCCTACTACTAGACGAGGAGAGGCTGTCTGAGGAAAGAATTGATGGGATGGTGAAGCAGTTTCTGGACCATGTGAACAAGGGGAGCTGGAAGGAAGAAGGGTGGCCAGAGGTATGGACAGATTATGCAGTATCTAAGCTTGCACTGAATGCCTACAGCAGGCTGGTGGCTAGGCGGCACCAAGGGCGGGGTCTAAGCGTGAATTCCTACTGCCCGGGGTTCACCAGGACGGGAATGACAAGCGGCCAGGGCAAGTACACGGCCGATGATGCCGCTCACATTGGCGCGCGGGTTGCATTGCTCCCGCCGGAGGAGCTGCCAACCGGGAAGTTCTTTGTCGGGACTAATCCCTCGTTGTACTCCAAACTGTAGTTTACATCGAACTGTGTCATCTCATCAGAATTGTAAAATGATACATGATGTAGCTAGATTCAATTGAGGGTTATAACTTAACATTTTGGTCCAATCGGTGAAACCAAATGAATGGGTATACAGAGCATATGCTATTTTAAGATTTATTTACCAAATTAAGTTTAGTTCAATGATCTCACTTGGGCATGGCACTTGTTAATTAAAGTCTAAAAGAACATAGCTAAAACGGTGAAAATTATTGCATCGATATGATTCCTTTAGGCTTTAAGATGATATTCACTTAATTTTAGTTTATTTTGGCTTTCGAATGACGACTTGCCAGTGCGGTACTAGGTTGGCGAGTTAGGCGGGAGAGGGGTCGAGAACTATTAGAGGGGTGACGAACTTTAAAATCTCCCACCCTCTTAGCTTATCTTCCCCCAACCTCCCCTTTCCTCATTGGCGACGGGTACGCAGCCCGACTAAGATGGTGTCTATTCAGAGGTCGTCCCCAGCCTCAGCTGATGACCTCCTGGCCTTTTTATTTTCTTTTTGGGTCTTTTGGTGGTTTGGAGGGTGGTGAAAGGGAAGACTTGCTTCTCTTCTTCCCTACCTCCTCCTGCTCCACCAATCCTTTTGCTCTAACCTTTATGTGGATGTATTGATGGATTCAAATGAAGGTTTCATGGACAAAGTCAACTCCTTTGTTGGTTGTCCTCTTAGTGCGTTTGCTCCAATCAACTCCTTTGTTGTTGGATATTATTCCCCTTCGGTGCAATTGGTTGGCTTATTCTTTGGGCGAGCCCCACTTAAGTTGTGTTTAATTGGGTTGAAGTTCAAGGGCTGAGATACCAACCTCTGTTGTTATGGGCGTGCATTCAAGCACCCGGATTTGCAGTAGCCGCCTCACGGTTGGAAGATTATCTTCAAGGCTACTAATTGTGATGTTGTTGTCAGATAGCTCTACTGTATGTTTCTCTTGAGAGATGTATTTTATTGATTAATTAGCATTCGTTTTCCAACCCTTTGGAGATAGCCTAAGATGCTTGGGTTAGAGGTCATCTGCAACGGATTCGAGTTAGACACTGCTCCTCGGTCTATGGAGTTTCATATGAATGTTTTTTTTCTTATGTTTACGAGAGGTTGTTGATCAGTTTTTATTGTGTGTGTGGAGTTCCTTCCTCCCCCGTTGTGGTTATTGGTAAGGAAGTCTCCTTGTTTGTGTAATATCTGTTTTAGTTGAACAAAAATTTTTTGTTAGCAAAAAAAAAGATAAAATGTTGCACAATTTTAGCAAAAAAAAAGATAGAATGTTTCACAAGTTATTGACTTTAATTGCAAGTCGTTCTTAGATGACATGTCTATTTCCTTTTAAGATTACATAGTAGGACATTATGTTCAATTAAATGCAACATTTTAAGCAGTTAATGCCTATCCTCTATAAAAGTATACTCCCTTCATCCAGTGAAGCTTATCTGCATTTGAAAAAACACTGTTCCCTCACTACATGGCTGACTTTATTCCCTCCCGATTAAAAACATGGAGGGATGGACTCTACTTTTTTATAGGCCTAAGAATATAATAAATTTAACTCATTTTTAAATACAGGCAGACTTCAGTGGACAGAGGGAGTATTATGTTTTTTTTTACAACCGCCCTCACCAAGGTGCCACAAGCTCAACTTGAACTTGGGACTCCGCCCTCTACAGGAAAAGCCCATCCAGGTAGCCACTGGCTGGTTTGGCAAATTATTTCAGCATCTTGAAAAAGACATTTAAATGTTTCATTTTGTTAAATTGTTGCATTCAGTTCCATCTGAAGATTTTGATAGGTGCAAAGTGTAACAAAAGTTATCTGATCAAATGCATCATTTTGATTTAATCCTTGTGCATTCGAAGATTCAATAAAATAGATTAGGTAAACCATATGCTTTTTTTTGTAAGAGGTAACAATACGATCAAATGTATGTTTTGATGATTATTACATTCATCTTCTGAATTGCTGTCTTCTCCTTACAAATGGTGACCAAAGTCTTGGTGTTCCATTCCTTGAACAAGAATCAAATTCACAATCGGCATGATGGGCAACAGAGTTGTACCATCCTACCTGGCAACATTGAAAATCAACCTGTGCGGCAGGTTGATCACTAAGAGATACACATAACTATATGCACGTAGGAAATGGGCAAATCGCTGATAAAAAAAAAATTATTACCAAAGATTATGTTAACAAAAAATTAAAATACATACAATCATACACTATTATGCATCTCCTGAATACCCGAATCGGTATGTTTCTTTCAACTCCCATACAAAACTCCAATTCCGAGTAGCCTGATGTATATTACAAGTTAAAGGATACTAATTATAAACAAGCTATAATGGTTCCCGCTAACAAAAACTATATGCAAGCCGTGAACTTTGACGAAGCCATGCCAATCCAACAAGTGGTCTGCTGGTTCGACCTTTCTTGTGAGCGAGAGGTCCCTGAGTTCAAATCTCAGTGATGCGGAGCCATAGTAGGCTCCATATTTGCTCCGCATCACTCAGCCAAGTGCCCTTAGTGTGTATGGCGGGGTGTATGAGTTGTACCAATAGAAAAAAACTTTCTTGGAGCCATCTGTGAAAATTCTCCTCCAATAACTATGAGCTGGATAATCGGCAGATGCCTACATTGTTCAGGTAGTCGCCGATTATAAAGAACAGTACTCCAATTACCAGCAACACACAAGGAACTATCCACCAATCTTCAGAACAATATCTTGCGTAGGTCTTCACATTTTCAGCCAAAGCACAATGGCCCTATAACACAGTAACACAGGTGAAATTAGAGCTCAAGGTTAGCACACCTGTTAACTGAAGGTGTGGGAACATGTTTCTAACGAGCAACACGGTTACCATAGAACTATGAACTTCGCAGAATGCAGAAGATCAAATCCCCAACCCCCATTTGCAAATGAATATGTTTTTAAATCACATGCAAACAGCATTTATTAATTCCTGAAGTGCTCTCCAAGATAGCTATATTCAATTATGACTAAAGCCAACTAGCCCAGAAAGCAGAAAACTAAAATAGAAAGAGGAAAACTCACGTTCTATAATTTGAGTCCATCCTACAACTAGATAAGGCTAAACACATCCCTTGTCTGTCTAAAAAGCAATAAGACCTGTATGGCTGATTTTTATTGGATAGTTAAATGCTTGTAAAACAAACTTAAAAAATAGATTCTTATATGTACATTGGGTGATCAAATCCCTAGCAAAAAAAAGGGTGGTCAAAGCCTTAATTAGCAAGATCAATATAATCGTAGAGAATAGAAATCTAAATTTTGCATTGTGATCCAACAGCATAAAACCAGGAAAGAAATAAAATATAATAAAACCTTTTACTGCATGTACCTTCAGCCACTAGTAAGGTTGTCTTCCATGTGGTATTGACGGAAGTGACATACCCCAATCTAACTGCCCCTATGATTCATGGAAAACGATAGATTAGAAAACAATGAATATTCTGCAGTTTTATTAAGATTGTAAGATCCATACCAGTTGGATGTCTTCAATGATGTCTGGTTCCATATTTGTTAAGGTTGGACAAGTACGACTATTGTGACCAGGCTTCATACACGTGTTGCATGTATTCAACCTTCTTGTCTCCTTCTCCACTCCTGCCTTTGATTTAGATGAGGGCCGTCCTTTCACCTTTGACTGATGAGGGCTCTGAGAGTTCAGCATGTTCATCAGATTGGAAGGTTGATTACCTTCATTAGTTCTCCCTGTCTGGGTATTTGCCTCCACTGGAGTGCTTGGCTGCGTAGGCCCAACAATATCATTGTTCACATTACTAACTTCTCTTAGTGTTGCATGTAAAGCACGTACTGCTGTACTGTAACCCTCTATAGATCTAGCCCCTTCTTCAGCAAGTCTGATGAACCGGTGGCATAGATCATTGTATCTTGTCAGCACAGACTGACGAGAATTTCCCGAGACATCAATGCTGCATTCATCCAACATAGCCTTACTCCGGGCATTTCTTGTCCATCTCTTAAGAATATAATGAGAAGGTAGCATAGATACCTGTTCTACAGTTAGTACACTTACCATGTGTCTACAGATAATGCCAGTAAACTCAAACATCCGGCAGTTACAACTCCCTCTCATTTCAGTAAAGTCAAACGTAACAGTGTGAGACTTCTCTTCACCATATTTTGCCACAACATACATGTTCATGGACCCATCCTCTGCCACTCTATTTGGGACATAGTTGAAGTAATCAACTAATTCTGTTTGAAATTTGTCAAATATTTCTTTGGTATAAAGGGATGCAACTTTGCCTACCATGGGAGATTGCATGCTCAATACGGGTGTCTCAAGATCTGCTTGAACTTCTTTTTCCAACCAACCGTTAATTACAAAATTGTACTCCTTTAAAAAGTCTGCCAAACTAGTTTGCTCAGTCAAATGTCCTTCAAAAAAAGACTCCATCGGTTTGGTTTTGGGAATTGCTGGCATATCCGCGAAAAATGTAGGATTCATATACACTGGTACCCAATGCTGTCGATCGTCATATAATGACTGAAACCAGTCATTGCTTCGAAGGTCAAACCTGTCAACAAGTAAAGACCAGCTTGATTCAAATTCACTTTCTTGAGGTTGGTACATGCACTTGAAAAAATCCTCCATAAAATAATCATGCTTACTTGTCACATCGGCCAGTTTATCTGAAACTTTTCTTTAGATATCCCAAAGACAAAACCGATGATTTGTGTCAGGAAAAACCTCAGCAACAGCAGCTTGTAAAACTTTGTCTTGGCAGGTAATCATCGATATGGGGTGTCGGTCAAGCATAGCTGCAAGCCAAGACTTAAAAAGCCAATTATATGATGCTTTTGTACAGTCCGTCATCAAAGCACAACCAAATAACACAGGCTGCTCATGATGGTTTACACCTATAAATAAGGCTAATGGTATCTGATATTTATTCGACAGATACGATGTAAAAAAAGGAGGGGTTTTCATTTTGCATATATTTAAAGAACTCTAAGACCAGATGAGCATTATCCCTAGCACTGATCTCCTTGTCATTTTTATTATTCTGCCCTGTGACAATAGTTTCATTATTGCTCTCTGAATTTGCACCAGATTTATTAATGATACTGCTTAAATGAGCTGCTAAACCAGGAATATTGCTGATCAAGTTCACAGCAGCATTTGATATTCCCCTGTGGGAGCGAAGGAACAGCACTTCTTCTGGACTCGCTAATTCATGATTATGCTCCTTTTCGAATCCCTTAATAACCCATTTCCCTTGATTTGCCCTCTTGACTGTCATTGATGCTTTACAACCTATCCTTGCACTTGATCGCGGAAGTTTAGATGGGCCCTCCTTGTTCACAGGAAAGCCTTCCTTGACGCAAACATATTGTTGGCCTATCATCTTCCTGTCACGTTTCGACCTATGAGAATAGCTAATACGAGTTCCAAAACCAACGCGCTTTGCATAGTCATTGTAGAATGACCTTGCAGCCCATTGGGATTCAAACTCCATACCCACATACGGTTCCGTATTTGCATTTTCTTTATCTATAATTACCTTCCCAGAACTGTTGTCTTCACCTACTTGATCATCAGTCACATATCCTTCAACTACACGATCTTCAATTTCCATTTCAGTTCCCCTTCCTTCTGAAACATTTTTCCTATCTCCGTTAGGCCCAATTGTCTCATTCATTCCATCTGATTTATCTCCAAACTCGAGGCGGGTTACGTTTGATGCATGACCTTCATTTTCTGTGCCACCATCTACGTTGTGTTTCACAACAGAATCAGTTTCTCTCCTCTCATTACCATCTTCCGTGACACTTTACATGAAAAAAGGCCACCCAACACGATCTCAGTTGCTCCAAATTGCTTACCAATCAAAATATAAGATTAACAACCTGAACAAAAAGATAACTCAGTCCATACCAGTTAAAAAATAGAAGATAAGTTTGCCCATTATCAGCTAAAATAAACAAAGAAATACTACCACATACAAAAAGGCATTTCCATTTCCACGATCAATACACGAACTAAGAAAAAAAGAAACCATTTTGACTTTTTTAACACTAAAAGCTTAAATTCCGTTCCTGTTGCTAATGGGCACTAGGAACGTATGCAAACTTGCATTCCTAGCAATTTCCTGCAGTAGAAGTACTACATATTTTTGTTTATGAAAAGCAGAAGTAATACTCATATACTTACAAGTACATATTTTGTAGCGTAAGTTAGTATTACTAACTTAGTAAGCCATAATCAAGTTACTGTTGTCAAATAAGCAAACCTTCATTTGTATAAAGATCTTTCATATATTAATATTAACCCATGACAACGATGCCATTACCATTGGAGACTTACTCACAATGGTGAAATTACCATTTGACCCATGAAAATTAAACCTTTGATCTTTTAAAGGCTAATTTCATTATCAATCAACCTTCAGGCAAAAGATAATAAACTCAGACATGACAACCCATTACAAGTAAACATTCTGCTAAAACAAATAGGGGCAAATATATGTCAGCAAAGGAAAAAGGGGTTCATGCAAGCTAATAATCTAAGAGCTAACTAATCAGCTGGTACCGGCTAACAACTAGATTGTTAAAGGCCAGCAACGATCTGAATCCAGCTAAGCAAAGTAGCAAACCAAGGAAGCCACTTCATAACTTATTCAATCAGTCAAGCCTTGGCCCCCCATATAATTTCTCCAAGATAGGCATGGAAGTGAGTGCCTTGGTCCACACTATATTACATGAAAGAGCTCATAGACGGAGAGTGAATATTGATCATAAGCATCAAAGAGAAACCGTCTTTTTCCTAAGCTTAGTTAAATTCCTTTCACCATTGAGAGGTAGGCCAGAACAAATGGACATAAGAAGATAATTGTAATATTTTGTTTGAAACAGGAAGGAAAAATTTACTCCAAATTAGTTTTCCACGTACTTTTGTTCAGGTTACTTAAGTGGCTTTTATCGGCTGAAAATATGAAAGCTTTCAACATCTAACCATATTACATTACTCATGATTTTGAATGTAATGGTCTGTACCTAGTTCCGCCACTGCATGGGAGCCAAGGAAGCACGGATACTGATACCGAACATGGGCATGATATGAAACGCCTGTGGTTATCCAATAATTTTCGAAAAATCAAGCTACAATCCGGGGGAGACAGTTGTATTAGATATCATTTTATATATATAGTTAGGCAGATTTTGGGTTAGTTCTTGCATTAAAAGCTTAATTATAATAGAAAATATCACATTTCTTTAATATTTGCCTTAGTAAGTAAGGATTTGATAAAGTAATTTATAGTTTTTTTATATAAATAATTTATAGTTGGTGTTTGATATAAAGGTAGGACATGCATTCAGCCATCTCCGACAGGGACACAGGAACGATATGGCTCCGGTTTTATACTTGTTGGGCTTCCTGTTTTAAATGCTCCATTTTAGAAAAGGACAGTTCTGTTTTAGATGCTCTATTATCAATTTAAGTGGATTTTGAACCTCTTCTTCCCCGTTAGTTGAGTCCCACCATTTAATAAAAATCAACATTTTTCCGGATGGAGCATCTAAAACAGGACGGAGGGAGTTGGAGTATTAGATGAAAACAGATCATCTCAAATTAAAGAAAAAAATGCCCATGATCAAATTAAACACATTTCTTTATTAGATTAATAGGATGGCTAATCAACAGCTCAAATTAAAGAAAAAAATGCAGAACCCGTTAATTCATCAAACCCTAATGAAAGCAGTAGTCTCACTGCCTGCCAACTGAAGCAAGCAATGAAGCAGGAGACCTCAGAAGCAAACGACAAACAATGGGGAAGAGGGAAACCCTATCAATTGAACTGGACAATAAAGTAAGTACTCATCTCACCGGCGAAATCTGGCCGCCGGGAGGATCACTGGACGCCTGGGCCGAGGTAGGAGTATCTTTGGGCGGCGGGAGTCGGAAGTTACGGTGAGAGGCAAGAGGAGGGAGGGAGTGTGGGGGACGAGGGCGTCTTCGTCAGGCGTCTCTTCGCTCCTCCGGTCAGAGTCGTCTCGCCTTGGCCCGGCTCTGTTCCTTTTTCTAGCCCGGTTCATGTAAGGTTATCAAACCCGCGCCAGCCGCTCAACAACGATTCAGACATGCCTAATCAATGAACCACCATAGGTTAGCCCCACTTGGGAAGCATTTTCTATCCGCCTAGGTGTTTTCCGCCTGGATATCCACCATGAATATAAGCCGTCGATCTTATGATCGGTGGCGCACAGGCATGTTCTGTGCGTTCCTGCAAAAAGCCGCTTTTGCCAGCTTTTTACTGGAGAGCACAGTATACGCCTGTGTACCACCGATTATGTGATCAACGGCTCCCATCCACTGGCGGATATCATGGCAGAAAACGTCCAAGCGGACAAAAAAGGCTTCCCAATCCTTTGGGGTTTGTTGCGGTGCGCTGCTTTCTTGAGTTACATGTCCTGTTTCCACCCTTTTTTTAGGTAGAGGTTCTGAGTTTGAAACTGCACTTCCTAAGGGTTATATCACGACTTATTTAATGTGTATATTAGGTAAGCCATGTAGGTGCTCTAAGAGGCGGATTGCCCTACCCCTTTTCTAATTGGGAAATGATATTTGTACAGCAGATTCCTACACATTTTCCCTACACAGCTGATGTGTAGGGAAATGAGTGGGTGATGAAAGAGGTCGGCATCATATATCATATCTCCGACAGTGAGTGGGTGAGTCCCATCCAAGTTGTACCTAAAAAGTCGGGCTTAACTGTGAAACCAAACTCTAAGGGTGAGGTAGTGCCTGTGAGAGAGTGCATTGACTATAGGAAGCTGAACTCAAACACCCGTAAAGACCATTTCCCTCTCCCATTCATTGACCAAATCCTAGAGAAACTAGCGGGCCAGGAGTTTTATTACTTTTTAGATGGGTACTCAGGATATAATCAAGTGCCGGTCTTTCCAGGGGATCAGGAGAAGACGACTTTCACATGTCCCTTCGGTACATTTGCATATCGGAGGATGCCTTTTGGTCTTTGCAATGCCCCTGCTACATTTTAGTGTTGTATGATGTCTATTTTTTCGGATATGATTAACAAATTTTGGGAAGTTTTTATTGACGATCTTTCTATATTTGGCGCTTGTTTTGATGATTGCTTGCACAACCTTACTTTGGTTTTGAAATGTTGTGAGGAAACAAATTTAGTGTTAAGTTGGGAATAGAGTCATTTCATGGTTCAACAGGGGATTGTGCTTGGACATGTTATATCAAAAAGGGGTATAGAGGTTGACAAGGCCAAGGTTGACCTGATTGCTAATTTACCACCACCTACATCACTTAAGCAAATACGGTCTTCCCTTGGCCATGCAGGATTTAATCGTCGATTGATCAAAGATTTTAGCAAGATATCACATCCATTATATCACCTTCTCGGTCAGGATGTGCAATTTGAATTTGATGAGTCTTGCAAAGAAGCTTTTACCACATTAAAAACCCTCCTCTCGAGCTCCCCCATCATTAAACCCCCTGACTATACACTACCCTTCGAAATAATGTGTGACGCATATAATTTTGCCGTAGGGGCAGTGTTAGGCCAACGAATCGATAAAATTTCTCATGTTATATACTATGCTAGCAAGACACTCACTGATGCTCAATTGAGAACTGATGTGACCCCACATCAGTTCAACCACTCATTTCCATACACATCAGCTGTATACACATCAGCTGTGTATGGAAATGTATAGGAATCTACTGTAGGGTTATCACTGCCCTTTCAGTTAAAAAAATCATGAACAATCCAAGTCGGAACTTAGTTTGACTATGCAATAACAATACATTCTGTCTAGAAAGGAGTCTATAATACCGTAACTTTGTTTTTTTATATCTAAAACAATGCATAAACAACAAACTGTTACACAAGACTGAAAAAGGAACCATCTACCAGAATTGCGTCCCCAATAAACCAGAAAATCTCTTCAACCCAAAGCATTGAACAACACTTACGAACCCCTAATGAAGCAAGCTGATGAGCTACGCCATTAGCTTCATGGTAAATGTGGTTAAAAATGTCACTTTCACCAACCAGATTAACAAGTTGTCTCAGTTCAATCTACCAACTATCAGCTTACAGGCAGCCACGGTCTCGACCAATATCTTTTTAGTGCATCAGCTTCAAACTCTACATCCTCAAAACATATATCATCAACAGACAACTTAATTGCCAGCGCCAAGGCTCGGCATTCCATTGCTTTTGGTGCTGCTGCTCCCGGGAAAAAGGTGCAAGCACAGCATATAATACCATAACCTTTTTGTTAAATATAATAACATAACCTTACATATACACAGGTGTTTACAATTTTCGAAGTAGGATTAGGCATGTGCTCACCGGAGTCGACACAAAACCAGAGTATGTGGGATGTGTCTTACTGAAGACCCTAGAATAAGTCCTTTTCAGTGTTTAGCCGGCCACTGACAAGTTGATACGGTTAATTTTTCATGCTGAAATTTTATCCATTTACTATAGGTATTGCTGCGGTACCGATTCACATTCTCCTGCAGCTGAATCTTACCGAAAAAGGATCCTGCAGCTATGAAATCCAAGCCAAAAACATTTCTAACGTCCTTTACCCCTAGGGAGCCCAAAACAATTATGAAGTCACTGTCTGCAAAAAGTGCATATTTTCAACATAACTTTTCAACAAAGATCACATGGCCCGCTACAAAAAAATTTGCCATATGCTTGCGAGGAGAACATGCCCACAGCCGAAGATCTTGGCCTTTTTTGTACTTACAACCTATGACGAATTGCTCTATGCCCTGTTGCCACTTTCTTCCAAATGAACATTCTGAGAGTTGCAGTCCTCGTCAAGATGAGTAATGTTGAGTTTCTTGCATGGTGGAGAAGATTCATCCACATCGAGAGTTCTGTCAGATGATGACATACATCGTTTGGAGAAAAACATGGCAATCCCTTTTGTTTTGAAGGTCCCTATTTCTACAAATGTGGAAGCTGAATCAGTCACATGAACTGTAAATATTTCAAGGAAGCAGGGTTTTTTTTCGGGAGGCAAGGAAGCAGTTACACAAGTACACAAAAAGCAGAAAGCGATGTTAAGGAATGGATACCTGGAGACGTTGATATTTCCAATTTACTCAATACCTCTTTCTTTACCTGAAAAAAGATTGAAGAAAATTACTTCCAAAGGCTCAATATACTTTAAACCCCTCAGAAACTCTAAACTACTGAAACGTCTCCTTACTTGCCATCGATTATCCACAAAATCAAAATCCGCAATCTCCCGCACTTTCTGTCTCAGCTGAGTTTTTGAAACACCTGGGAAATTTTGTTGTAGAAGCTCCATAATTTTACTGATTCCACTGGCACCTGATTGGATACAAGTGACAACTTTAAGCAATTCAGTATCCAATATGACTGCGCCTGTAACTGGAGTTGTAGAGAAGTTGGCTTGACTCTGTGAATGACAGACATCCCGATCTTCATTTGTCAAGTTGCTATGATCAATGGATAGCTGCACATGTGCACCTCCATAACAAGGCCGAATGCTCAAAGCTTGCAAGCACATTTGTTCATGTCTCGAATTCCCAGATGGATTGTCGATCATAGCCAACGAAGACTTTTCATGCATAAGATTCAATATTATCAAGGGTGTGTTTTTGCGAAGAGCACGCTCAGTCAAATTGTTTAAATACGTCTGATTTTGAATCAGGTCTCTAAATTCCTCACTTCCTTCCTCTTGTCTGCAATAAGTAGGTGTACTTTTGCATTCATCATTTATTTCCTCACTGTCACCTTGCACTCCCTACATGACAAGGGAAAACGAAATTGCACATATATTGTACGAAAATTTAAAAAAAAAGCATAATTCCTTGTTGTATTATTTCAGTAGTAGTACTTTATTACAATCAGTAATAATCAATGCTTAATTGATTTATTTAGGCGACTCAAACAGTGACTCCAGGACATCCTATTGGTAACTCAAACTCTAATATAGCATAAGATACAAAGGGTGAAATGCAATATATAAGGTAACAGGGAAAAGGAATCAGAGTTCGTATAAAAAGAAAATAGAAAAAGAATCAGAGTATCAAGTTTGAAAACAAAGCATCAATACTCATAGGAATACATTTCTTTAATAGATAAGACTCACCCCCCCCCCCCCCCCCCCCCCCCCCCCCCCTCCCTCCCTCCTCCAACAATTACCCAAAAAAAGACTATGGGACTCGAACCTTGGGCCTCTCTCACAATTGGAAGAGATCCAACCAGCCCAACTAAGGCCTGATTGGCCTCATAGAAACAATTCAACTGCTATGTGAAATCCCAGGTAAACATTTTACAGTTTTCCTGTCCCTCTGGACCAAAAAGGTCAGTTGCACATATGAAGAAATACGGTGAGATGCTAGGAAAAGTTAAATATACCTCATTTTCCGATAGATAGCCGTCTGGCACCATAAAACTATCTTCACTTGCATCTTCGTCTTCATAACTTAACTTTCCTTCCTCCAGACTATCTTCTTCGTCATCTTTGTTGCAATCAGAAAGACTTTCACCTGGATCCTCCTGGATGAGTAACATCAGTTAGCTGACTGCTAAAACCATCATCACAGATTTACACATGATTACAAGATATAATCGGTCTATTGGCATACCTCTTCCCATTCCTCATCGCTATCAATATCATAATCCAAATTAGGATCCTTCCTCAGAGGACAACGAGGACCAATTATATCACTATAAAGTCAACACACTAAAATTACTTCATATTGGAACAGAAAAGAACACTATGGAAAGCAAATACAAATATTACAGAAACAATGCTTACCTTTTCCTTGACAGAGTACCATAATATGCTGGTCTGTAGCTCTTATCAAACTGTAACAGTTTCTTTCTCCTACCACATATTCTGGCATCAGTTTCGGCAATGCCAGCACTGCCACTGGATGGTGTAGCAACACTAGAGGCAACTTCCCACATATCCAAAAAGTTATCTGGCCTTGGCTCAGTGTTAGCTTTCGGAGTAGTTACTTTCATGGAAGTTACTGCTTCAGATGGTGACCCTAGCAGTCTAAGTTCCTTGAAATGTGAAGTCTTTGGCTTACGCCTTATACCCCAATGTTGGCATTTATTGCATCGGATGGAATGACTCAACTTTTGCCAGGTGGCTAGGTGAGACCTGCAAATCATATCCATATTGTAACACACAAATGTACAGAGAGAGAAAAGTGTAAAGTGGTGGGTAACACATACTTCAAAATGTCAGAAGAGTCAGCTTCATGCTTCTTCCAAAGAACAGAGTCCATGGAAGATGTAACTGCATTACTTTTGGCTCCAGCTTTTTCTGGAAGCTGAGATGATGGGGAGGAAGATTTACTATCCTGAGAATCAGCATCGACTTTCTGCCTTTTGAGAAATCGCTCCATCATTGTAGCTTGCTTTTGAATACAAAGCTTCTTTTTTAACTCGGATTGTTCTTTTTCACGACGCTTCTGGTCCTTCTCAGCCTCTTCTAGTCGACGTCTTTCCTTTTCAGCTTCGTCTTGCAGCTTCTTCTGTTCTTTTTCCTGCAATCAATTACAGTTTCCGTCTCAATTATGCTAGTAACATAGACAAAATAAAGCAAAGAGAACAGAAACATCAACAATATAGTACGTCACAAACCACTTCATCTAAAAGTTACCACATAATTGCAAGTTGCAAAGAAGATTAATCAAATTACTTACACTTTGTAACTTCTCCTTCAGCAATTCTCGTTCCATTAACTTCTGTTTTTTCTCAGCCTCCTTTTTAATTCTTTCCATCTCCCTGAGTAGCTCCTTCTCTTTTAATTTAGCTTCTTTTTCAGTCCTGTAATTATGGATTAAAACTTTGTCATAGCTTCCACAAACAAGTACAACAGGACCAAGAAAGAACCTACAGTAATACATACATCTCCGCTCCATTTTTTTGCAACATAGATTCCGCTAAAGAACGAAGTTGAGACTCATTTAAGGTTCTCCCCAGCTTTTCTGATGCACTAACAAATTTTACATTAATATCAGCACCCATTTCAGGCTCTGATAATGCTGCTATCATTCCTGGAGAACAGAGACAGAAGTCAGGACAAATCTTTATGCAAGTGTATCCAAAAGCCAGAGGAAAGTAGAAAACGCCCCCACAATAAAGTAAAGAATAAATAGAAAAGTGTGTCAAAATGACAGCTATGAACCTATTTTGGAAATATAACAACCCGATTTCACTAGGGCGTGAAGATAGCCTAGAAAAACAAATGTAATCTGAAGTTGAAGAACTTAGATGAGAAAACATGTACTTGCAAGAAACCTTTCTAGTACAAAGTTGATTAGTTATATCACCTTCATCAACAGTTTATGCCATCAGTACACAGCACAGATTCTACTCCCCCATTCGGCCTAATCATAGACCATTTCTCTGTCCAGGTCATCCATCATTAGATATTTACTCACTAGTCCCTAGCATCACCTTCAGCCATCCTTTCTCTCTATTAGAGGCCTCTTGAATAATTACATCTCATTGTCGTTTGTTTAACTTTTGCAATGGGCTTCTTAGGAAACCTATACACGGAAAGGAGCCTTCTGGGGAATAAAAGGAGAGCATGCCATACTCCATTGGAGGGTGATACATGCATTTAAATTAGTTCGAGAATTGAATAGTCTTTGGAAGGAGTTGTCTATGGAAAAGAGTAGGTCAGTAATAAAAGCCCAGCAGACCATCACGGGGATGGTGAAAATGAGTTGAAGTTAAAATAATATTTGAATGCTATGTAAGACAAGTTTGACCTAGAATAAAATGACTTTCTCTATACTTCATTATCTTCATAAGGCTTTATTACTTAGGCAAATATCGATTGCATATATGCAAGTGCAAGTTATTAGTTTTTTTTTCAAAGTGCAAATTATTGCTGGTGGTATAAATAGTATTCTTCACCGAAGTATACAGGAGTAAAAATAAAAGCTATGTAATGATCACTGGATTATAGATAAGACCATCCTATATTTTGTGGCACATCTCTTTCTATTATCTTGCACTGTCATTATGTCGCATTTTATTTTGTTTATTAAATTTAATTCATACACAATTAATTGGGAAACAAAACTAGTAACCTAACTTAGACAATCTAACTTTTGGGTGGACCACGAGCATTTTGTATGTACACTTTACTATTCTAATGAGAAGATGTGCGCTGCTTTATTTTGCAGTTGATGTGGCATGCAAGGACCACCAGATCACCCACTGCGATAATTGCCCATTACTTACAAACAAAATGGGAGGGCGTCCAAATCAATGGCCAAATAAACATCAATCCTCTTCCCCCACCTACCAAAATTTCTAATAACAAGAGGCACCCAGCTTTGTTTTCCAGTTGATGCAGCATGCCTGGACAACCAAATCATCTACGTAATGGTTGCCAACCACTTACTATCGAAATGAGAAGGCGCCCATATCAATAGCCAAATATAGAAATATTGATAATTACACTGCATTTAATTTTAAATAAATCAAGAAGGAGGAGGAACTCTATGTTACATTAACTCGTGCATCGACAATGAATTCAGCCTAACAAATTGAAGAGCACCAAAACTATATGAAAGGAGCCAATCCAGCCTGTGTTTCGCTTTTTGGTTCTCTACCCCATTGTTACAGAGGTGACGAGACCAAATCACTTTGGTGTAGCGTGTGAAGGGCGTGTGAGTTCGTACACTCATACAATCTTTATCATCGTACTAACCATATTTTGTTAGACAACAAGGACTTACGCATTAACATCCTAACATGCCACAACTAAAAGCCATAAAGCGCAGCAATTTACAACTAGTAACAAATTTGAGTTATTAACAGCAGAAACAAATAAAATTATAAGGAAAAAAAACCACCTTGCAGGGCAGTGATCCTTTCGTGAATTCTTCTCCTACAAGAATGTCTGATACTGAATATCCCACGCTGAGATTTTGGCAGGAACTTCAATTCTCTTGTCTGCATACCAAATAACCAGCAACAATCAACAAATGAAAAAGAAAAAGAGAAAATTTGAAAAAAAAAAACACATCATTTTTTTAAATCCAAACCTCCCAACACCAATTGCAGGATTCCGATTCATCCTCCAACAAATTCGCGTCCGCCTTCCCCACCCCATACATGCCCCTCTGCCCCACATTAAGCACCGCACTTTCGACAGCAGCCAACGTAACCCCGTCCTTCAATTTCAGTCGCCCGTAAACCTCCTGCACCAGCTTCGAAAACGGCAGGCTACTCTCCTCCAGCAAACAAGCCACCACCATGTTACTCAGACGAAGCGCACCACCTCCACTAATCTCTCCCAAATCCACATTCCCACCCAGAAACTCCTTCATGTAACCAAACAAACTCTCCACCTCCCTCCGATAATCCGAAATCACCGCATCCCTCTCTTCTTTACTCATCTTCTCCCCAAACAAACTCTTCTTCCTCTTCCCCGATTTCTTCCCCGGCTTATCCGCCGCACCCGGAGAGCCATCAAGAACCACCAGATCAACCATCCCCAAACCCTTACTACAGGTTCCCCCTTTTCAGGGGTTTGAAATACAAATGTTCAAGAAAGAGCAAGATATCAAACAAGAAATGGAATTGCAAACTCAGTTAGATAGACGACGACGGTAAGACCGGAAACTCGATCGGAGCGTTCGGAATCTCGCCGGAGGAATGGGCTGGGCGACGACGGAGTGGCCGGAGGGAAGAAATGGGAGAATTGTTTTTGGATTTGTGATTTAAGTGGTGGGGGAGAGATTTGGAGAGGAAGATGGGATTGGACGGCTGTGATGAGGGGAGGGGGAGGGGTGGACGGTGAGATGGCGGGAGCGGGGGGATGGGCCGAGATGCCTTCCCGCCAAGGCGCCACGATTTTTGGGGGAGTGCGATTTTGGGCTGGCGCCAAAAAGGAAAATGGTACCCGCGCGTGGGGTGTGATACGGAGCCGAGCCGCGCCGCACCGTTTCTTGTACCAGGCTTTGACTTTTGAGTTTTAGATAAGAGCCGAGCTGGCGGCTCAGGCCCACCCCACCCCTTCGACTTCCCTTTCCATTTTGATTCATCTCCTTCACCTTCCCTCTCCCTCTCCTCGGTCTTTGCTTCATTTTTCAGCTACACGTTTGGCCAACCTTTTGTTCATAGATGTACGTTGCTTAATTTGGTTTTACATTATAGAGATGGCTTATATGTTACCACCATAGATTCCAAAGCTAGTTCTTATGGTATTGTAGGATTGTTGATCAAGTGTATTGTTGATCAACACTAATTTTGTATTGTTGATCAAGTGTATTGTATTTCAAAGCCAACACTAATTTTGTGTGCTACTTGTACTATTGTTGATCAAGTGTTCTCTCTTTTTTGTAGGACGTTTTCTCCCCTTTAGGTAGGAGTTTATATATTGGGGTTTCCTTGAGAATGTGTTGTTATGGTGGTGTTGCTTAGTAGTAAGTACTAAATATTTTGGTGGAGTAAAAGGGTTTTTTGGTGGATTACTCAATGCTTGCCTAATTAAATGTGTAGACCTTTTCTTCCATTTTATGGTTTAAGTGCTTATGTCTTAGGGTCTTTGGTATGCAAACAGTTATATCGACGCATTGAGCATTTCGGATGAAGGCTGAATGTTGTAATAAAATACAACACAAATAAAAGAAAAATTGCCAACGAGATATATGGCATATAATTCTTTAGTTTCTTTCTTTTTTCCTAGTAGAAGGAATTGAAAGAGGTAATGTAACACCTGGCCGCAGGAAGGGCCAGGTGTAAGGTGCAGTCCAGCAGCTGGCTCGGGGGAGGAGGGAGCCGGCTACTTATATGGGAGAAGGAAGTTGGGGGAGACAACGGGTGGAGCGGAGGCGACCTCGGCTGGCGACTGCGACGTCGGCGACAACGCGATTTCCGGCAACCCCTCGTCGACCTCCGGCTATCTCGTGCGACGCCGGCTACGACGGCAACTTTCTGGCGACAACTGCGATTTGGGGCGACCCAACAACTCTCCGGTGGCCACGACAACTGTGGCGACTTCAGGCGATCACCGGCAACCCCAAACAGCGTCGACGACAAACCAGCACTTACCGGCGAGCTCCGGCGGGCGGCGATTCAACGCGAGGTAGGATCCCATGCCATGCATCAAAGTTCCAATTTTTCGGGGTTTCGTTGTCTATGGAGGTGATGTGAAGGTAGGAGGAGAAGGTGAGGGGGCCGACGACGATCGGCGGGGGTCGAATCGACCTCCGTCAGGTCGCCGGCCACAGGGGGGAAAAGCTGCTGCCACTTTTCCTTCCCCTCCCCAAAACCGGCCGAATCACGGCCAGGCTATGAGGGAGGAGAGGAGGAGGCGAGGCCGGGTCGGCTGGGCGGTGGCGGCTGACGACGGCGGCTGTGTTGGCCGCCACCCTTGCATGAACAGACGACCGAACGGGTCGTCTTCCTGGGGAAGACGACCGGTTCGGTCCAGGAATTCTGGACCGGACCACAAAACCGAACCGAACCCGGTTCGGTAATATTTAACCAAACCCGGTTTGGTTCATGATTAGACCGAACCCAGTCTGATAAATCAATCGGTTCAGGCAGACCGAACCCGGTTCGGTCCAGTTATAAATCGAACCGGTTCAACAATAAACCCGGTTCATAAGCCGGTTTAGATTTTGAACTGCCGGTGGACCTTAACCGACAGTTAAAATTTGTTTATAACTGACGGTCAGGATTGACCGTCTGTGTATTTACGTGCAGTGTGGTACATACAGAGCCAGTTTGGTATATAGGCTCCTGTTACTGATTTTGGGCTATTTATTAAATAATTTCAAGCCCTAATTGGCATGTTAATGGTACATGGTTGTGATGTTATAGTATTAAGGGCCTTAGTCCCTTATGTTGTGATGACAGATAGCTAAGGATTTAAATGTAAAGAAAAACCCGACTAATAAACCTAGATGGTTTAGAGACATAATCATTTTATGGAAGATAATAAAATGATGACTTGAGGGCTGAGCTTGAGGGTTGGGAAGAACCTAATCAAGATAAAGACTAAAATGCCCTTGGGATTGGGAGTCTGTGTATGAGTGTGAGTGACTTCCGATCAAGCGACCAAATGACTATTAAGTCAAAGGTCAGGCTATCTGTTGAGCTATTAAGCCAACAATTGTGAATAGTGTGTGATGGATTCATACTAGTAATATTGTGATACATATTAAGGATCACAAGGAATAGATGGGAGTGATGTTGCATCTTCCGACTGGTGGAAGCTCTGCCGTTTGTATCTCTCTATGGATTTTAGAGAGCATTCACATCTTTCGACTGGTGGAAGCTCTGTGTCATGATACCTAATAAGGACCAACGTCTATTGGCCAGGCTTAAGCTGTTATATCTCTCTATGGATTTTAGAGAGAACAATGATATGTTATTTTGGCCATGTTTGCATCTTTCTATGGATTTTAGAGAGAGAGAGCATTACATACTTTATTGGCCAGGCTTAAGCTGTACCTCTTCTCTATGGATTTTAGAGAGAGCGTGCTTATTCTCTATGGATTTTAGAGAGAGACATACATCCTGAGCCTTAGTTGCCAGGTGGTTTACTGTGCACAACATTGGAGACGTTAGCATCCTAGAAGGCTGCGTTTCCCGACCCACATCGAGTCTAGGAGCTGATGTGGAGCCAGACCCTTCCGACGGTCATACCTTCTAAGGTAAGGAATGGGCGAGGCAGTCACCCTTGAGAAATTCAGGGCGTGCCGTGATTACCGGTATTAACCGAAATGATAGTCACGGTGTTTTCGTGCTGTCTGTCATGTAGGTATGACATTCAGTGAGTCTGTCTATGGGACAAAGACGTAATGATTGAACTTGAACATGGGGAAGCAATAAAAGACTTGCTTGAAAGATTAATAAAACATTCAAGTGGAATCCTGTAATAGGTTGCATAATATGTTAATGCAAATCCTAATTTGATGTGATGATGACTGTGTTATGGTATCCCACTGAGTATTTTTATACTCAGCATCCTTATGTGATGTAGGTGCTGCTGTGGAAGAGTGACTTCACGTGGCACTTGGGAGCCTGGTGGTGAGGACGTTCCGATTTTGTAGTATATCTCCTACTACAGGTTTGTCCTAGATTTGTATTAAGGCGCGAGCGCCGACTATTTCTAGTTTATTTTGAGATGGACGACAGACTTGCACTTAGAGGACTTGCTTTAGTTTAATCGACTTTGCATCTTGTATTAGTATATGTATATATGGTTTTGTATCCATATTTGTGAACCCCAGTTATCACGGCCTAGATGCTTAGTCGAAAATTTTTCAACCAATGATTTATCGCTTAGAGGAACAATCCTCGAGTTTTCCGCTACCACTCTGATTTAAAAATGGTTTCTAAAACCCGGGCCGTGACAGTTGGTATCAGAGCATAACCTTTATCTGCAAGTCTGGAAGTCCTCTTATGATATATCTAGTTATAGTTGGGTAATGAGTGAAGATTAGTGATGGGTTGTTTTACCTTGTAGGCTGAATGGCACCTTCAGGGAGGAATAGTCGGGTGGTCAAAAATTCAGTGGTAGCTAGAAATAGAGAGAGAAATTTCCAGCCAGAAGGATCTCCACCTCAGTAGATCTCTTGTGAGGAGTCTGTGGGAAGCACTGTCGGACAGCAAAAGGCCACGCAGGGGGCATCATCATCCAATGCTGAGGGTCAAAGCGACAATGTTATTGAGTATGAGTACACTGAGTCTGATCTCGAGGAACATCCCCTGGAGGAGGAACCGATAGCAGATGCCCAGCAGGATGCTGATACTGAGTCTGATCCTGAGGAGGATCCCCTGGAAGAAGAATCTGCAACAGAGGCTCGACCAGCAAGGATAATTTACCTATCGGAGAATGGTGCTCCACCAATGATTATAGAGCCGGTTCCCCAGATTGTAAGAGATCATCTAGTTTATCGAAGAGCGGCACATGACGTAGCCTTGTGGGACATCCTTTATAGAAGATTCAGGTCCCAGGGTTACCGCTGGCCCCACATGACCATTTGGGAGATGTGGTGGCACTCATCATGGTGTCTGCCAGCACCAACTTGTGTGGCTCTTGCTATACTGGATGAATATCGTTGAAGGAAAGAGACGTGGAGGAAGAAAGTGTTTAGGGGTAATAAATGTAGTAAGGAAGCGTCGTTGTAATACGAATCGTGACCTTTTGTAAAAACTTGTTCCAAAATAAATATATGTGAATATTTTGATGTGTTGCAATTACTCCTTGAGTTTGTCAAATGGAATTGATAAATGGATGAAATTGGAGTATGGGTAAATATTATTCTTTCTGTCGAATTAGTTGGAATTGAACTGTGACTAGCAGATTAACTGCTTAGCCATGAAGGTGTATAACTTTTGATGAAGGAAGGTGTAGCCTATCTGGCAAGTGGTAATTTAGAGTGCTACTCTTGTGGGAAGATTCACCCAGGGCAGATGTGTGAGGCAAAGGATCACATCTGTTTTTTTTTCTGTCATAAAAAGGGGCATATTGCCAGGTTTTGCCCCGAAAAGCAAAAGAATGCACAGGCTCGTGTTTACTCAATTACTTCTGAGGATGCTCAAAAGAATGCAGTTGTGGGAGGTACGGTTTCTATTTACGACTTGGGTGTAAAAGTGTTAATTGTCCCCGGTGCAACTCACTCTTTTGTATCGGGTGTGTGTGCTTTAAGTTTAAACCACCCTTATAACATGCTAAATTCACCTTTACTTGTCATGACCCCTGTTGGTGACATTATTAGAGTAAGTGAGTGTCTTCTAAGAGTACCTATCAGTTTTGGAGATAAGTATCTTCCAGCTGATCTTGTCTTGTTAGACATGATTGACTTTGATGTAATCCTAGGGATGGATTGGCTTTCTGTATATACTGCATTAGTGGATTGCAGGAAGAAAAGAGTAACCCTTACCATCCCTGGGAAGGAATCTTTTATTTTTTCAAGGAGTGAAGTCAGAAGATAATGTATGTATAATCTCAGCCTTGAAGGCGCATAAGCTTCTTATGAAGGGATGTGCTGCCTATCTAGCAAGTGTGATCACCTTGGAATCAGCGCAACCAAAGTTGGAAGATATACCAGTAGTGTCTCAGTTTTCTGATGTGTTTCCTGAAGAACTACCTGGTCTACCTCCTAGAAGAGAAGTTGACTTCACAATAGAGTTATGCCCTGGAGCAACACCAATGTCCAAGGCACCGTACAGGATGGCTCCAGCGGAGTTGAATGAATTGAAGAAGCAATTGCAGGAGTTGCTCGACAAATGATTTATTCGTCCAAGTGTCTCGCCTTGGGGAGCACCAGTTTTGTTTGTCAAAAAGAAGGATGGTTCACTCCGATTGTGCATCGATTATAGGATGTTGAACAAGGTGACTGTTAAAAATAAATACCCTTGCCTCGAATAGATGATCTATTAGACCAGTTGCACTCAGCCAAAGTTTTCTCTCGAATTGACCTTCGCTCAGGCTATCATCAGTTGAGGATTCGAGATGAAGACATCCCTAAGAATGCCTTTAGGACCAAGTATGGTCATTATGAATTCCTAGTAATGCCCTTTGGAGTAACCAATGCACCTGCGACCTTTATGGATTTGATGAACCGGATTTATCATCCTTGGTTGGACCAGTTTGTTATTGTCTTCGTAGATGACATCCTTATCTACTTGTCATCCTTCGAAGACCATGCAAAGCATTTGGAGCGAGTGTTAGATGTGTTGAGAGGGCATCAGTTGTATGCCAAGTTTAGTAAGTGTAACTTTTGGCTAGAAAGCGTTAACTTCCTGGGGCATATTATTTCAAAGGATGGCATATCTGTTGATCCATCTAAGGTCGAGGCTATAGTCAATTGGGAAAGACCAAAAACAGTCACCGAGATTAGAAGTTTTCTGGGTTTGGCAGGGTATTATAGACGATTCATTGAAGGATTCTCTACTATTGCCCTACCTTTGACCAAATTGACAAGGAAAGATGTGAAGTTTATATGGGATGAAAAGTGTGAAAACAGTTTCTTGGAGTTGAAGAACAGATTAACTAGTGCACCAATTCTTACTCTTCCTTCAGGAGAAGGGGGTTTAGTGGTGTACAGTGATGCATCTGGAAAAGGCTTAGGTTGTGTGCTTATGCAGCATGGCAAAGTTGTGGCTTATGCCTCAAGACAACTAAAGCCACATGAGAGGAACTATCCAACACATGACTTAGAGCTAGCTGCAGTGGTGTTTGCATTGAAGTTGTGGAGGCACTATCTCTATGGTGTGCAGTTTGAAGTCTTTACAGATCATCAAAGCCTGAAGTATATTTTCTCTCAGAGAGATCTGAATTTGAGACAAAGGCGTTGGCTTGAGTATATCAAGGATTATGACTTCTCTATAGCTTACCACCCTGACAAAGCTAATGTGGTGGCAGATGCACTTAGTAGAAAGTCAGAAACCCTTGCTGCCTTTATGATGATCAAAGAATGGGAATTGCTAGAATCTATGGCAAGCCTACACCTAGAACCTTCATCCAAAGGAGGGAAGTCTTTTGTGGCCAACTTTGTGGTACAATCTGGAGTTGTTGAGAAGATTATTTTAGCGCAAGCAACGGATCCAGAAGTCCAGAATTTACTCAAAAGGACAGGTTCTGTTAGAGGAGCTGATGGGGGTATTCGATTCAACGGTCGATTAGTAGTCCCAGCTGTCTCAAAACTGCGGAGAGAATTATTAAATAAGGCTCATCAATCCAAGTACACCATCCATCCAGGTGGAACAAAGATGTTTAAAGATTTGAAGCGTAACTTCTGGTGGGATGGAATGAAGAAGGATATTGGTCAGTTTGTAGCCAGATGTCTCACTTGTCAGCAAATTAAAGCAGAACACCAGCGACCTGGAGGACTTTTACAGCCACTGGAGATTCCGCAATGGAAGTGGGAGCATATCACCATGGATTTTGTAATAGGCTTACCTCCTACCCAGAAGAAGCATAATGCTATTTGGGTGATAGTAGATCGTCTGACCAAGTCTGCACACTTCTTACCAATTCGGTGGAAGCAGACTCCGGAAAGTTTGACTCAACTCTATATCCGAGAAATTGTAAGATTGCATGGTGCCCCTCTCTCCATAGTGTCTGATAGAGATCCTAGATTCACGCCATGCTATTGGAGGAGTATACAGGATGCTTTGGGCACTGCACTCAATTTCAGCACAGCGTATCACCCTCAGTTTGATGGACAATCAGAAAGGACGATTCAGACCTTGGAGGACATGCTTAGAGCATGCGTGTTGGATTGGAAAGGTAATTGGGATGACCATTTACCCTTAATTGAATTTGCCTACAACAACAGCTACCAATCTAGTATTGAAATGGCTCCATATGAAGCTCTCTATGGACGTCCCTGTAGATCTCCGACTTGTTGGAATGAAGTCGGTGAGAAAGTTATGATCAAGTCAGAGATGCTTCAGTTGTGCGCTGATAAGGTGAAATTCATTCGGGAAAAACTTCGGTTGGCTCAGGAGCGACAGAAACACTATGCAAACAGAAGGCGTAGAGATCTTGAGTTTGAGACTGGTGACCATGTGTTCTTGAAGGTCTCACCCACACGTGGAGTTTTGCGTTTTGGAAAGAAAGGAAAATTGAGTCCCCGATTTATAGGTCCTTTTGAAATCCTTGAACGGATTGGTAACTCAGCTTATCGACTTGCTTTACCTCCTAACTTGGACCAGGTGCATAACGTGTTTCATGTCTCACAGTTGAGAAAGTACTGTCGGGATGATACACATGTGGTTGACTATTCCATGTTGGAATTAAAACCTGACTTGACCTATGAGGTAAAGCCAATCAAGATTAAGGAACGAAGAAATCAGGTACTTCGGAATAGAGTGATTCCATTAGTATTAGTTCAGTGGTGCAATGATAAGTTTGAGGAAAATACTTGGGAGACTGAAGAGGAGATGCAGCGTGCTTACCCAGAGTTATTTGAGGAAGAATATACCTGAATTTTGAGGACAAAATTCTTTTAAAGGAGGGAAGAATGTAACACCTGGCCGCAGGAAGGGCCAGGTGTAAGGTGCAGTCCAGCAGCTGGCTCGGGGGAGGAGGGAGCCAGCTGCTTATATGGGAGAAGGAAGTTGGGGGAGACAACGGGTGGAGCAGAGGCGACCTCGGCCGGCGACTGCGACGCCGGCGACAACGCGATTTCCGGAAACCCCTCGTCGACCTCCGGCTATCTCGTGCGACGCCGGCTACGACGGCAACTTTCCGGCGACAACTGCGATTTGGGGCGACCCAACAACTCTCCGGTGGCCACGACAACTGTGGCGACTTCAGGCGATCACCGGCAACCCCAAACAGCGTCGACGACAAACCAGCACTTACCGGCGAGCTCCGGCGGGCGACAATTCGACGCGAGGTAGGATCCCATGCCATGCATCAAAGTTCCAATTTTTCGGGGTTTCGTTGTCTATGGAGGTGATGTGAAGGTAGGAGGAGAAGGTGAGGGGCCGACGGCGATCGGCGGGGGTCGAATCGACCTCCGCCAGGTCGCCGGCCACAGGGGGGAAAAGCAAAGGCAGCAGCTTTTGCTGCTGCCACTTTTCCTTCCCCTCCCCAAAACCGGCCGAATCACGGCCAGGCTATGAGGGAGGAGAGGAGGAGGCGAGGCCGGGTCGGCTGGGTGGTGGCGGCCGACGACAGCGGCTGTGTTGGCCGCCACCCTTGCATGAACAGACGACCGAACGGGTCGTCTTCTGGGGAAGACGACCGGTTCGGTCCAGGAATTCCGGACCGGACCACAAAACCGAACCGAACCCGGTTCGGTAATATTTAACCAACCCCCGTTTGGTTCATGATTAGACCGAACCCGGTCTGATAAATCAATCGGTTCAGGCAGACCGAACCCGGTTCGGTCCAGTTATAAATCGAACCGGTTCAACAATAAACCCGGTTCATAAGCCGGTTTAGATTTTGAACTGCCGGTGGACCTTAACCGACAGTTAAAATCTGTTTATAACTGACGATCAGGATTGACCGTCTGTGTATTTACGTGCAGTGTGGTACATATAGAGCCAGTTTGGTATATAGGCTCCTGTTACTGATTTTGGGCTATTTATTAAATAATTTCAAGCCGTAATTGGCATGTTAATGGTACATGGTTGTGATGTTATAGTATTAAGGGCCTTAGTCCCTTATGTTGTGATGACAGATAGCTAAGGATTTAAATGTAAAGAAAAACCCGACTAATAAACCTAGATGGTTTAGAGACATAATCATTTTATGGAAGATAATAAAATGATGACTTGAGGGCTGAGCTTGAGGGTTGGGAAGAACCTAATCAAGATAAAGACTAAAATGCCCTTGGGATTGGGAGTCTGTGTATGAGTGTGAGTGACTTCCGATCAAGCGACCGAATGACTATTAAGTCAAAGGTCAGGCTATCTGTTGAGCTATTAAGCCAACAATTGTGAATAGTGTGTGATGAATTCATACTAGTAATACTGTGATACATATTAAGGATCACAAGGAATAGATGGGAGTGGTGTTGCATCTTCCGACTGGTGGAAGCTCTGCCGTCTGTATCTCTCTATGGATTTTAGAGAGCATTCACATCTTCCGATTGGTGGAAGCTCTGTGTCATGGTACCTAATAAGGACCAACGTCTATTGGCCAGGCTTAAGCTGTTATATCTCTCTATGGATTTTAGAGAGAACAATGATATGTTATTTTGGCTATGTTTGCATCTTTCTATGGATTTTAGAGAGAGAGAGAGTATTACATACTTTATTGGCCAGGCTTAAGCTGTTACCTCTTCTCTATGGATTTTAGAGAGAGCGTGCTTATTCTCTATGGATTTTAGAGAGAGACATACATCCTGAGCCTTAGTTGCCAGGTGGTTTACTGTGCACAACATTGGAGACGTTAGCATCCTAGAAGGCTGCGTTTCCCGACCCACATCGAGTCTAGGAGCTGATGTGGAGCCAGACCCTTCCGACGGTCATACCTTCTAAGGTAAGGAATGGGCGAGGCAGTCACCCTTGAGAAATTCAGGGCGTGCCGTGATTACCGGTATTAACCGGAATGATAGTCACGGTGTTTTCGTGCTGTCTGTCATGTAGGTATGACATTCAGTGAGTCTGTCTATGGGACAAAGACGTAATGATTGAACTTGAACATGGGGAAGCAATAAAAGACTTGCTTGAAAGATTAATAAAACATTCAAGTGGAATCCTGTAATAGGTTGCATAATATGTTAATGCAAATCCTAATTTGATGTGATGATGACTGTGTTATGGTATCCCACTGAGTATTTTTATACTCAGCATCCTTATGTGATGTAGGTGCTGCTGTGGAAGAGTGACTTCACGTGGCACTTGGGAGCCTGGTGGTGAGGACGTTCCGATTTTGTAGTATATCTCCTACTACAGGTTTGTCCTAGATTTGTATTAAGGCGCGAGCGCCGATTATTTCTAGTTTATTTTGAGATGGACGACAGACTTGCACTTAGAGGACTTGCTTTAGTTTAATCGACTTTGCATCTTGTATTAGTATATGTATATATGGTTTTGTATCCATATTTGTGAACCCCAGTTATCACGGCCTAGATGCTTAGTCGAAAATTTTTCAACCAATGATTTATCGCTTAGAGGAACAATCCTCGAGTTTTCCGCTACCACTCTGATTTAAAAATGGTTTCTAAAACCCGGGCCGTGACAGGTAACCTAACCTTCTTAATTTATGTGTTTTATCAAGATAGTTGTTTATCAAATCTATCTTCTAACTACTTTTTAAGTCTGGAAATTTTACATGTTGTATTTATGCACAAAATGACAAGTGACAAAGCTTTTCCTTTACTAGGAGGTTCTCTCTTGAGGTAATTCATTGAGAATGTTATTGTTGTGGTGGTGTTTTGTTTTAAATATTTTGTTGGGGTTCCCGAGTTTTGTACAAGAGAATTAGGGTTACTCATGAGTAATCAAACGTGAGTGAACTTTTTTCCATTTTATGGTTTGAGGTCTTACCTCTTAGCTTCATTGGACTGCAAACATTATATCGATGCCTTGAGCATTTTGGATGAAGGATGAATGTTTCAATAGCACAAAACGCAAATAAAAGGCAAATTCTCAAGCAAGATGGCTTATAATTCTTTCATTTCTTTCCCTTTTATTAGTAGTAGTAATTACGAGAGGTTACCTAGCGTTCTTAATCTTCATGTTCTATCATAGGTGTTACCATAATAAGTATGAAATATCTTTCTTTCTTGTTTACATTTTTTAGAAATTTTATATGCTGCATTTATACAGCAAAGAATCTACAAGTGGCAATCAAGGTTTCCTTTTTTATCATCCATCTAGTGTTCCAAACGTAAAGAGATAAATTAAAAAATGAAAAACATTAGTAATACTGTTATACAGCCAACCTCTAAATTACCATTTATATACATAAAACTTCAGCTGAAAAAATGTTAATGTTTTTACTAAACTTATGTTAACTTCGTTTTCCTCTTACTCAACTTTCTCATCACGTCTTGCAAGGGTTAAGCGGATTTTGCTTGGCTGTCTCTTACCTTCAATGCAGGAAACTAGTAAAACGTTGGGTTTGTTTGTGACCATTTTCCTTTTCTTTTTTTGTTTCATGGGAGACGGGACATTTTTTCACTTCAGATCCAATCGAAATAGTGCAAGATTGCAAGTTGTGCAACAACAATGTATATACAACACAGAGATAAATAGTCATCTTACCCAATACAGTGTAGTCAGGACTCATATATGAATGCCACCTAAAGTTCGTATGGAGGAAAACAGAAATTTAAACTTTCCCAAACTGGATTAGGGAACTCGTTGTTCATCCAACTGTTTTCACGTACCACACATGATTACAGTGCATGGGACTGTACTAAAACTAATTGTATGTCAAAAACGTAGGTATTTTTTCATTCTTGTACAATGACAAGAAAGCACATGAGAGGCACGTGGGAAGCTTGTAGATACTCACTACAACAAAAAGGGGCTTTACAGACGGGACAATCTGTCGCTAAATGTATATAATCCGTCGTAAAAGATAATTAGAGATGGATATTATCTGTCGCTTGATCCGTCAAAAAAGGTCATGTCGCAACTGCTCAAAAACGACGGACAGGAACCAACCGTCGATAGAGAGTATTATCGACGGATGAGTAGTTGCGACTGTTTTTATCTGTGGAAAATGGTCGTTAGTGATGGATCAATTCCGTTGACAATATGTTTTTTCAATGTATATTGCCGTCACAAAAAGAAATTTTTTGCCGACAACAATATGTAGCGACTGTTTTATCCGTCGGTACAAATATTTAGCGACGGTTTTGGCTCATTTGTGACAGATTTTATCTGTCGGTACAGAGTTCAAAAAAAAACAAAAAAAAAAGGCTGCTGTGCAGAGAAGGTTTTCCCTTCGTATTGTACAAATTTTGTATAATAAATATAACAATAACTAACCAAGAACATCAGCTGTATTCATCATTAAATTAATACTTGCATTACATAAACAATCATACAAAAAACTGTTATCCAATGAATTGTGTTCTCTGACAAATAAAAAAGAAAAAAAATCATCCATGTGGCTCAGCCGACGTGCTTGACTCCTCTCAAGCCCTTGTTTGACTCCTCTTAAGTGAAAACATTGTGAACATGGAACAACATCATTGTCCCAAATCGACCATTAATTCGTCCAACAATTTCATGAACTTGGCTGGTAAGCTTTTGATATGAAGTAAGCAAGTGCAAATATATAAAAGTGAAGAACAGAATAGTTTATCAAAACAACAAACTAAATTAAGATCATATTCATCTATTTCAGAAAGAAAGAAGGGTCAATAAACAAGAAAAATGAACAACTTCGAATAGGTAATAGATAAAGAAGATGATAAACATTAAGTTAAATTTGTAATAGTAACAACCTGAGGTTCGAACCTTTAACATGTGTAACACCAGCTCTTTTAGCACAATAAAGTACCTCCTACAAAGACAAGCATGGTAAATTAAGACACAATACTTCATTGTGTTAACCTATGAGCTTTGTGCATTAATACCTTGTAGATGCTACCATCAGCACTTGGTGGAGTTGCAAGAACCACAATTTTGCACCCAGCAATCTGTGCAGGCTGGTGCAGAAAATAAATCAAACATCAACCAGAGCTCTCATCTGGTATCATCCGAAATCATAAAAACTATTACAGTTTGCCTGAGGAGCTGAAAGTGATGTTTTGAGTCAACTCAACCCCACATACCACATCTAACATCAACGCTGCAGAGGGCAGAACTGCAGTGCCTCCAGGAACATATAGACCAACTGATTCAATGCCTCTTGCCACCCGTTTACATGACACCCTGTCAATCCCTATCAAATTAGCAAATTACAATAAAGAAAAACAAAAGATTGGTAGTGATGCCCATAAACTACTATTTCTTACAGCCATATTTTCAACATTGTTCTCAGGAGCTTTTCGAGCCACATGAAATGCATGTACGTTACTGTAGGCCACATCAAATGCTTCCTTTACAGCTGGTTAAAGCTGCAGTTTAACAAATATATAACTGAAGGATTTCAAAATTTTCTGAAAGGTTTTTTGCCATTTTGCCTACAAAAAAGAACCTAGAGCTTTGTTAGAGATGAAAGGATTGCATAAAATATACAACCACCGAGAAGACTGAAAATACCCACTCTTTAATAGCAGCATCTCCTCAATTCCTCACATCATCAACAATTGGTTTCACCTAATACGTGAATAAAGGATCTATATATCACTTAAGTTTGCAACAATTGTATAGATTCAAAAACTGCAACCACCATTGAAATAAGGAGATTGTGACCAAACTCATCATACCAAAAATGGAAGAGAAATCAGTGCAAGGACGAGCCTTCAAGCTGTTCACTTCAACCTGACAGATTGTGACAGCCTATAGGACTTCAATGAACACTTAAAATAGCAACCCTTCCGTACTGTTCCAAATATAATAAAATGATTAAACATAAATGTAGAATTAACGACAGAGATGTTCTTCCAATTTTCCTAAACAAACTTCTAGTTTTCTGTCAAACCCATAAACAAGTTTGTAGGGAGAAAAGAAATAAGGGAATCTGTCACATTTCTGCACGTTTTCACGAGCAGAAACGTGAAAAGATCGATAATTAATTTTTCTCTTGGAACCAATTCACCGAATCTGCTTGGTCAAATCAGCATTGGCTGTTGAGACTTTCCTGGCAAAAGACACAGAAGAAATGTCCATCCAATACCTTGAATCCAAATCCTGCATTATTCATGATATAACATTGAACATGAACAAAAATAAATCATGTCATCAGGCACTGCCCAATTACAGCCTAAGTTTTAACCTCATTTACAGTAAACAACTTCTTCTAAGAAAAATCAATGAAAAAGGAGATAACCCACAATACAGATTGAAATGAAGATAGTATAAAAAACATAAGCTGATCTCAACAGAATTTAACCATTGCGAAAATTGCAATCAATTTTTATGACTCTAAATATATAGACATAAACAACAGAGGGGATTGAGTTGCCAAGTTCAAAACTTTACATGAATCCTCAAATGGCTACCCATGACGGTGACCACAATAGCCCACACCCACAATGAAAAAACTTAAAGTAAACATATAACAATTGTGTCCAAACTACAACATCCCAGAAACTACAATCAAATCGAAATCACAGTAATCAAGCAAGTGAACTTCCTCCGGTTGAAAAAAAAAACAAAAAGCAAAAGAGTGATCTCACATGATCGTCGGAATCACCTGAAAAGGCAGGCTAGGGCAGCAACTCCACAGCATAACCCATGATTTTTTCCGTCTATGCCGTGGCTGAGGGAGCAGCCGGAGTCACCAAGGAAGGCTGCCAGGCGGGGGCGGAGGATGAGACTCCGCCGGCCATGCGGTCCTCGGGCTTCAGAAGCTTGGTGGGAAGGGACGAGTATGAGCTATTGAAGTCGGAGGAGAAGTGCATCAGCATTTCGTCCAAGATTGTCGAAAACCTAGCCTGCAGCCACCGGTGAAAGAAGGGTCGCTTGAAAAGGTGGCGTGGGGTGGATCTTGGTGTCATGACAGAAAAGCGGTTAACAGCGTGGGATGTTCCCAGCGGCAATGGGGTCGGTGGGCTGCACGGAGGAGGCACGAGGGAGATCTGGAACAACAAGGAGTGGAAGGCGGCTGGGGCAGGAGGAGCAGGGAGGTGGAAGATGTAGTTAGGGGTTTAAATCTGGCCGTTCAAATGAAGGGTCCAGATCTTTTTCTTTTTTTTTTAAAGAAAAGTAACTTATTCAATCGTTCAAAAGGAAGGCTTTGGCGACGGAATTTTTCGCGACAAAAAGAAAACGTCCTTAAATATAATTTTATCAACAGTTTATTTTCTGTCACAAAAATTCCATCGCAACCGGTGGACTTTTTTCCACAAATCTTTTTCCATCGTAAATAATAACAATTATCCACGGAATATTTAGCCACGAAAAAACATCCGTAGCTAAAGGCCATTTTTGTTGTAGTGACTGTAGGAAGTAAACCATATGATCGCTCTCGCTTGTCACCTGAATTAATTAAGGCATGCAAAAGTATGCAAACTTACTTGTCAAAAAGAAGCATGGCAACTTGCTAAAATGTCTCAAACATTCAAACTCATTCTCGAAAAGCATGAAAAGATGGGAAGGACTAGAGTCTGCTAAAGAATGAGAACATACAGTTCTGATGTCTTCTGTGCACACAAGTGAAATCATCATCTCGGCAACAGTAACCGAACTTAGAAAAATCAAGAAAAATCAGTTGGTTACATAAGTCGATAGAATTGCATCAAACATAGGCTAAATATTAAGCAGCAAACGCCAAAAATCAGTGCAATGTTTATGTTATACTTTTTTACTGTATAGATAATTGTCGTCTATACATATATATACTTGTAAATGTTTGCCATATATGATTTAGGAATAAACACTAATGTATGTTATCAGTTTATGAGACTGTAGATTCTGCAAAACAACACATGTGGAGTACTGCCAGCACAGTTAAAGGAACTATACTTAAGTTTTCAAGTACAACCATGTTGGGAATCACACAAGAAAAGCAAAACAGTCAGGCCAGAAAATTGATAGCCAAAAACCAATTTCGCCAAGAAAAAAAAAGTAAAAGAAAAAGACCATAAGATCCATGCTTCCCCTCTAGCTGAAAAGACATCAAACTTAATCGTCACCTGCCATTACCATTCTACTAAGAGGACTAGGCCCAAGCTTCTTCCTTCTCATGCAGCTCCTCCTCCTTATTACCTCCATCTGGTTCCTCCTCCTCCTCACTTTTGCCATTGTTTCCTCCACCACAAACCGTCTCATCAATACATCATCTGTCAATGACTTTCCTCTAAAAACCCTCCTTCTCTGATCTACTGAAGGCCTGGGAGCTGGAAGCCTGATCTCTTGACGAGCTACAAATGATTTCGATCTTGGGTAGCTGTAGCTCCTTCTCGGTGGAAGATCTGCTCGGAACACTTCGGTGTAGGAAGAGATGGGTGCACATAAACAGACTCGGGTAAAGGAAGTTGCCACCCTGAGAGAAGCTGATTTCCTTAGCTTTGGCTGGCAAGAATTTGTTGTAAATTTGTTGGTTTTTGTGATGGAAACTCTCCACAGGTTTGCTGCTTCCATTGCTCTTTGGTACCAGGGTTTCCTGCAAAGCACACTTGATAATCTTAGAGAGGGAAAGAGACATCTAGAGAGAGAGAGAGAGAGAGGTGATGCTTGTAGTCTAACGCACCTTGTTTGTGAGTGGTTAGGCTCTTGCATGAAAAATTGGCACATGACGAGGTGGAAGCTGAGAGTGATGGACTCATCTGGAAAATGGAGAGAAGAGCTGTTGCTTGAACAAGGGAAGTTGTGAGCTAGCTGGGGATAGGATGGGGGAATGTTCCCTTTTCTTTTCTTTTCTTTTCTTTCTTTATCAGATCATGCTTTTACTTTGGCAGGATTCCACAGATTGAGATATGCTAAGCTTTAGAAAGATGGTAAGAGAGAAGTAAATTTGAATTCCAAGTGGAAAGTATGATGTTGCTTTATGATCCTCGCTAAACTTTTTCATCTCAAATCAAATTTTGGTTGATTTCTATCCAGGTCAGTTAGCATAGCTAAAAGGTCAATTAGCAGCTTAAACAACAAATATGGTATAGCCTTATGACACTATTTGCTTGTTTAATTAAGCTCTCATGAGCACAGACAAACTGGATATTAAAACCGGCCAAACGGGGGCCTGCTCATAATTTTTGGTAGAAGGGACCCACTTCCAAGTTAGCAGTCCGACAAAGAGTGCCCTACTGATAAAGGCTTAGTTTATTTTGTTGCATATATATGAGCATGTTATTTACTTTAGACCACATTGAGCTGTTAGTAATAGAGAATTAGCAGCATCATGATTTGTCTAGTTGGTGGTGTTATGTCCGAGCTTCAAAAGCTGAAAAGCACACGGGGAAAAGGGCTTCATCACTATGTGGAGTATAAGTTCTTGCTTAAAAATCTATACCAAGTGGTCAGACACTTGCAATTGCAGTTCCTGATCATTTGAGTATCTGATTATTAGTAACCAAAACTAATAAACTGACTACGTAGAGGTCTAGAATAAACTGTACAACTAGTGTACATATTATACTGCATTCTAATAGTATAGTACATACCCTATAGCAACCACAGTAGAAATCAGATTCTATTATGGAGGTACTAATTTAGAGTTTAGACTCCAATTCACTCAAGGAGTCAAATCATAAACGAATTTAACTGCCAATATATGCTTCAAAATTTTACTCATCAAAGCAGTTTGGTGCTACTCGGTTAAGAACTCTGACTCTTATGCCTGGAATCACCTTATGAACATAAAACAAGTGGTAATGAATCACTTACAATTCAAAATAGTCGATGGCCGCTCCACTTCTTTTTGGTTGGATCCTTGGGCAGGTAAGTTCACTTTTCAAGAAGTTTGGGAGAAGATTATTCTCTCAGCTCTCCTCCAATATTCAGGAATCAATGGTCGATTGTCTTCTCAACGGGCATTGGAAATTTCAAATCGGTATATCTAGGAAGGAAGAGCAGTTTAAAGACTTAATCTGTGAGTCGATGCCGGTTTTGTTGCAAGGAGATGACTCAATCGTTTGGCTTGCAAATTCTTCGGGTGTCTTCACAACTGCTTCAGTTTATCATGTAGTGCGCCTAGTTCATGAAAAAGTGAATTGGAGTGCTCTTTGTTGGTGCAAACACCATATTCCTCGCCACTCTTTCATTTCTTGGATGATGCTTAACGGGAGACTCCTCACACTTGATCGAATTCAAAAATTGGGAGTATCTCTTGTTAACAGATGTGTGCTTTGCAGGTTCGATGAAGAGAGCATTCAACACCTATTTTTTTTAGTGCTCTTATACTAAGTGGATTATCAAATCCATATTGCGAGCTGTCCAAGCTGACAGACCTTCATCTCAGCCATTTAGATTTGTTGCTGATTGTCTTCATTACGTTCGTCAGAACAAGAAACTCGGGATTATTCTTCGTATCTTTCTAAATTGTGCTATCTATTTCATCTGGAGAGAGAGGAATGAAAGAATTTTCAATGGGTCCTCAACCCATAAGGCTGCTTTATTCAGGAGATGTGACTATGAAGTTCGCTCTTATGTTCTTTCCAGTGCTCCTACTGCTATAAGTTTGTTGAGAAGTTAGGGATTTTAGCTAGCTGTAACTTGATTCATTCTTGTGTTTTCCCCCTTGTGCCTAATGGAATGAGGTATCCCCCCACATATTTACCTATAAAAAAAAGGCAGTTTGACTAGAAGGCTCTAATGATCACAAATGATCAGGTTGATACTTTTTTTTTTAAAGAAAACATATGGTTCATTTTTCCAACGACAATGCAAATAACACTTGCCACCGCAACATGGCCGATGGCAAGGACCATGGGTGCTCAAGCGAGACATAATCAGCCTGGGAAGTCCATTCCGAAAAAAAAAACAGCATGGGAAATCGACAGTGAACCCATTAACAAACCATCCACACACAGAGACTATGTTTTTGTGTTAAGGGCGTGAACTTGTGGGTGCGCCATCAATCTCCCATGATTGACGGCTGGTGAAGCCCAAGTGCTGATTATGACTCGATTAACCTACATAGCATTACTCTTTTCATATGCCCAGTGCCTTGATAGATGAAAAAAATGAGAACAAAAGTTGCATGAATCTGAGAAATTTAGTTTTATACGTTGGTTGTCTTCTACCTGTATGGTATTGTTAAATTTAGTAGACCTTCGTCAGGGAAGCCATGGAAGATCATATTGTCCATTTGATTGCCAACAAACCAAACTCGAACCTCAACTTCACGTGCCATCTGATCATCATGATATTCACTAAAGCTAGTGTGTCATTAGGTCGGGGATCTCACCTTTAAGTCACATTACTCCTACTTGATCATCGGATTTCTTCTACTCAATGTTCAATAACTCAAGGCTCAAACTCGGCTCCAAACATAGTTGGTGGACTTCAAGTTTTTTTTGAGATAAAATTAAGTAGCATCTGAAAAGAGAATAATAAAAACGATATCACCCCATCTTTCTTACTCCCTTGATCTCATTCTCCATATTTACTCTAATCTCGCCTCTTCCAGTTCGATTCCCCTTTTGCTTTAGAACGGGCTTTTTATTCTAATTTCATCAATTTGCTCACTACCTAGATTCACATTGTCTTCTCATCAATTTACTCATTAAATTGCATGAGGTTTTGTTCACATGATTATATGTTCATGAAAGGTAAATAAAATGTAAATTGCTCGTACATATGATGTAAAGGCATTAATCATATTTATCTCAAAGACGTAAATGGGCGTCCAAGTTATGTTCTCACTCAGCTCATATTTTGTCTTGTGTCCCGTGGGAGTAAAAGCATAATTATTAGCATGGGAATTTATAATAACTTGCCCAAGTAGACCAGGTTACCTTTTCACCTTACTTACATATCTTCTTCTTGTAGATTATAGAATTCATTTTAGTAGGAGAACCCACCTTAACTTTCTATTTGTATCGGGGGTAAAATTGTCAAAGCCATTTGCAAATTAAAGCAATAAAATCTTATATGGACCCTTCTTAAAATTTGGCTTAATTGATAGGCATTAAGGCAACTTAATTAACACTAATTTGTATAAAAAAATTAACATTAATTGATTGACCATTTAGGGCAATAACTCTAACATTCCATTTATGACTACCTAATTTTCTTTCCCAGTGATGTATCTTTCCAATGTATGCCTTTGCCATATTTTTGCATTGGATTTTCTAAATTGACTAATTATCATGTTTTAGAAAACACATTTTCTTAATTAGTGGGATATGCATGGCAAAAGGCGTTTGAGATTTAATGTCATAGAGTTCACAAAGGGAAACAATATTATAACTGATTTTTACTCTGGATTTTCTAAATTGACTAATTAACATGTTTTAGGAAATATATTTCCATAATTAGTGGGATATGCATGGCAAAATGCATTATAGATTTAATGTCATAGAGTTCTTAAAGGGATACACCATTTTTAGATATATAACACTATTAATTCAAACTCAAAATATATAAATGAAATCTCACGTGCTTCTTGCACAAGGTGCATTCCTAGGATAAATTTTTGAGTGTAGATACGACACCAAGCTGACATGCTAGTGTGGTGTTGATCACTAATCTACAAGAGACACGCAACCCTCTTGTGGACCCTTGTTAAACTCACGTTCCAGTTTCAGTTGTTAGCTGGGGGCCCATAAGGGGGTTGCGTGTTTCTTGTTGATTGGGGATTGACACCATGCTAGCATGCCAGCTTGGTGTTGTATCTACATCGAAAAATTTCTCCATTCCTAGCATAAAGAAAAGCATAGGCTTGCAACTCCATTTTAACCGGTAAAACTCCCCGAGTTGACTTCAGTCCTTAACTTTTTGAGTCAAACTCCTTCGTGACACAAACTTAACATAGTTATTATTAACTCCAACAACTCCCTGAGTAAAGCTTAATTTGAAACGGATTAAACTCCATTACTCAATATAGCTTCTTCTTCTATAATAATATTATTTTTTAATCTTAACATTCCCTCCATCCCACATTAATCGTTTGTTTTAATTTATAAAAGTTGAATAAAAATATTTTATATGGAGAAGTATAAAATAGTTTGATTTTAGTTTCTTATAATTGACATGTTTATCATAGTTGTTACATAGCAAAATAGGAAGAGTGGGAAACTACGACGGCGACCATTTATGAAGTTGGTGCTTTTTAATATAGTAAGATAGATAAAATAAGAAAAGATAATTAAAAGGACGCTTATAGTCTAACGGAGAGTTGCCAACAACTAACTTAGTTATTATAGACCTCATAATTTTGTATGCTTAAGGATTATCGAAATATTAAGAGAATAAGAGTGTTATTCTTTGCTTGACTAGTTTGTATTTTCTTTTGGATTATTAGTACTTTCAATTCTCACGAGGGAACGCATTTGGCTTATAGAAGAGTGAACGGTTTAACATTCTTTTTTAATGATTTTTTTTTACTAAAACTTATAGAAGAGTTTTAGTGAATATTTTTAGTCTTATGCCCATTGGAACACCTCCAATCAAATACCCAGTTGCTCAAATATTTGTTTTGCATGTTCAACCCAAATGAGTAAAGTGGTTACATACGACATATGTACGTAGTATTTAGCAGCTTTCATCCAGTTTTTCTATTTTCGTTCTCCATTGACATAATAGTGATCGAGATAACTAGAGTTTTATACATTTAAAATGGTGCAATTAATAATTTAGTCAATAGTAAATTTAAGAAATGGAGTCAATCCACCCTCTAGAGTAGTGGTTTGGGCCTCTACCAGACTGTGTTATTAGGATTTATAAGCGTGCTGTGATTATAGGACCTACAACTAATTAGTGTATTGTGTGCTTGTTCAAGCCTTGTTCATAAATTATGTCATTTCTCTTTCGACCACCTGACAGTGATCTCACCTCTTAGTCATGACCCTCGCAGAATCGATGCATGACCAGCAAAATCCCCAGAAGTTCCCATCTGAGTGTGCCGACCAGTCATAAGTGCTAAATTTAAATTAAAGCTTCTGGGTACCTAGTGAGATATTTGCACCAATACTACTTTATTCAATGAGCCATGGTCCATGCTGGTGCGGACACGGGGCCTATACGGGTTTACACTCGCCGGAATAGGACCCGTGCCCATTAGATTGCTTATTTTCTGTTTACATATTTTAGTGATTTCTATTTTCAGCATTTGATTTAAATTTGAAATTTTTCTTTGATTAGAAAAGCTTGATTCCCGTTTCTAATTTGGGCAAGCTTAATTTGTTGCTTGATTTAAGACTTTTGTAATGCCTATTTAATGGCTACTCCTCTATGAAATAAAGCACTTCAGTTTATGCAAAAGAAAATCTCGTTGATACCTCTACGATAGAGAATCCCGTCGGTGCCGAATCCGACGCCTGTGCTGAAGCCGGAGCCGCTGGTGCTGAATCCAGTGGTGGGTTTTGGTGCCGATTCCAAAACCCCATCTTTGAGTGTTCATCGTCATCGTCGCCCACTTCTCAACTGAAGACTTACAGATCGTCGTGGGTGCTCCTTTCCTCCGATCGTTCATTAAGCCAGCACCGGTTCCACCAACCTGATCTTCACCACCGTTGCTACCCCATGGTGTACCCCGGTGCAAGATTCCCGTCGAAAGTTGTCGCCTTTCTTCCAATACTCGTCGCCGTCGCAGTTGTCCTGACGCCCTTTCTACCAAACAAATCCTAGGCCACCGGCGCCGTGCCATCGTTGTTGCTGCCAGTCAAGTTGACCGGCTGCCTTTCTGGTTTCCCCTATTGGCCGCCGCTCTGTCAGTCGACCACCTGCGCTAGGCCACCATCGCGCCACTGCTGATGCATCGGTTGCCGTCGTGCTCTCTTTCTCCCTCTCGAACCCGACTAGTTCAGGAGTCATTTACATTCGGGCGATCAGGTCGGTTCACTCGAATGGCTGACCACGATTCACGTAATATTCATACAAACCTAGTTTGGATCTACTTGGGTTCATTGGTTCAAGGTTGGTTCAGATTTCAGCCAGACCAATTTGTTTTGAGTTTAGCTTTTGACGGGTCAGACCACTTGGGTTCGGGTAAGTTGTCTTCTTCGCATCTTCGTGGTTTTAGCTGTTTATCTAAAATATCATATTTGATCTGAAATGCAAGTGCGTGGTAAACATTGATTCGACGTCAAGCCTTTTAGTCCTAGCCTAAAACAGTTTCTCAACTGTTGCTGCCCTTCAACCCTTTGAAATCAAATCTGAATTATTCGTAGCCATTTATATTAAATTCTTTATCTTGCCTGAGTAGGATTGCTAAAATTTAGAGTTTTCTTTACTTTTTTAAATTTTGTTGGATCTTAAGTTAGTTGTCCTGCATCATATTTGGTGGCCCATGCATTATTTAGGCTAGGTATTTGAAAAAAAAAGAGTCCATTTAGTTTGCATTTCATTGCATGCATTTGCGTTCTGGTAAAGTCATTTCTCCCAGTTCGTCAAAATCCCACTCTGTTATGGATCCCCTAGAAGCTTTTGGTAAACAACTAGAAAACCTGATTGCTAAATATGAGGAGCTTCGTCAAGATCTTGTCCAAACCAATGTTCGTTTAGACTCTGTTGAGACCTCTCAGAGGTTAAACCACAATTTTGTCGGTGAGTCTTCTCAGGAGCCAGAAGCTGAACAGTCTAATGAGATTGATCCTCATGCCCACGACCAACCTGCCTACGCTAATTTTGGTCCCTTCCCATACAATGCTCGTGCTGCCCATCATCGCCGAGGCCCACCCCCTCAAGCCTATTATAACCATATAGACCTTAGGGAGCCCCGTGACCCAAATGAGCGCATCATGCGGAACCTTAAGGTTGAGGCACCATCCTTTGATGGTAGCCTTGATCCTAAGGTATTCATTGATTGGGTGAGAGAAATGGACCACTTCTTTGAGTGGTATGAGTTAGCTGAGGATAAAAAGGTCAAATTTGTTAAGATGAAACTCATCGGGAGACCCAAACTGTTTTGGGAGGATGTTGAAGGTTTGATAGCCCTTCGACATGAACCTCCAATTACTACTTGGATGGACATGAAAGAGCGCCTGAGCACTAATTACTTGCCTCGATCCTATAGAAGTGATCTCATAGAGAATTTCTATAAGCTTAGGCAAGGTAACCGGTCTGCCCTAGAGTATATTGCTGAATTTGAGGAGTATAGGGTGCGTTGTCAAGTCCGCGAGGAACATGATTCGATTCTGGTTCGATTTCGAAAGGGTCTAAATGATGACCTTAGGAAGGAGCTTGTGTTTCGAGGTATTGCTACTCTTGAACAAGCTTATGCCTTTGTTAAGGACTATGAGATGATCACCAAACCTCACTCCTTTAGGCGTCCAGAACCTCGCACACAATTAGTTGTTCCCCAACCACTTTCCAGTAAGCCATATGGGGGATCGTCCCCGTATGCAGGGAATAGGTCCAATTCTGGACCAGTTCCGTTTGCAGGGCGTAAACCACAGTCCGGATCTTACTCAGCCAAAGCTCCTCCTCCTGTGCGTGCCTCTAATGATAATGACAAACGGGTAGATAGAGATTCCCCAGCACCTAGTCGTTGCTATAGGTGTCAAGGATTTGGTCATGTCGCTGCCGTGTGCCCTACTAAGAAGACTTTTGTTATTAGTGAACAAGAAATTCCCTCTGATGATAACAACCTCGAAGAGGAGGTCTATGAGCCCAACCTAGCAGACATACATGACTCTGATGCTGAGTATGAAGAAGCACCTGACTTCCTAGGTTGTATTAGAACTTCTCCTTCTCCATTCGGTTGCGCAAACACTCAGTTTGTTGCCCCAACTCTGAACGTCGTTAGGTGTGCCCTAACCCAAACTCGAGAGAATGATGATTGGCGTAGGAGTACAATCTTCCACACTTATGTTAAGTGTGGGGGAAAAGATTGTAAAGTGATCATTGACAGTGGGAGCTGTATTAATGCCGTTTCTTCGAGACTTGTCTCCCGCTTAGGTCTCAAAACAATTCCCCACCCTAATCCCTATAAGGTTTCTTGGGTTGACACTACATCCATTCCTATCAATGAGCGATGTCTAGTGCCAATTGAAGTTCACTCTTACACAGACAAAATCTGGTGTGATGTCATACCCATGGATGTCGGTCATCTTATCTTAGGGAGACCATGGCTCTTTGACTTAGATGTCACCATATATGGTCGCAGTAATTCTATTACTTTTACTTTTAATGGCCATAAGATCAAATTGAACCCTTTAAAATTGCAGCCTCTTCCTAAACATCCCAAAAGTGCCGCAACCAAAGAAAAAAGCTTGCACATCATTAGCCCAAAAGAATTTGAGACTGAAGATGTTCTCTTTGCCGTAGTTGCCAAGGAAGTTTCACCGGACACTCAGGAAGACACACCTGCTGAGGTAACTAATCTCCTTACAGAATTTAAGGAGTTACCACCCATGCGTGATATCCAACACGCTATCGATCTTGTTCCAGAAACAACTCTCCTAAATTTGCCTCATTATCGACTTAACCCCACTGAGCATGATGAGTTAAAGAGGCAAGTTGATGATCTCCTCCATAAGGGGTTCATTAGGGAAAGTGATATCTATAAAATATACACATTTTATATACCTTTCTGCCTATATGTTAGTAAGGTGAGTAATTAGGAGATTAATAAATAAATGTGCTTAATTGATTAATTTAGATGCTTTAATTGGATTTAATGGATTTATATTTAATTATGCATCTAAGTTATATTTAATTTTATTTATACAGGTTTTCAGAGTCAAATTGCAGATCGCCAAAAGTGGAGCACGTCAAACGGGTTTTGAAGATCCGGCGGTGGAGATTAATACGACAGGTTTTAAATAAGAAAAAAAAAAGGAAAAATGGATCGGTTCAAGTCTGTTAGTTCTGGTTCGGTTTGTTAAAAAGAAAAAAAAAAGAGAAAAGAAGAAGTGAATCGGCCCGAGCCAAAGCTTGGGCTTTTCAGAACAGAACGAGCTGCTCTGCTCGAGGCCGACGACGGGGAAGATGAGCGCCGAGAGATGAAGGATTGACGGCGGTTCTAACCACAGCGACGGAGCTGGGTGTTGATCTATATATGAAATATGCATTTTATTATCTCCTAAACTTATGTTTCTGCTAGTGTTTGTTTAGAATTATTGCTACTTTAATATAGTTTTTGGTTTTTGTAGGAAACAAGAGTAAAATGCAGAAATGGGATAAAACACGATTCTAATGATTGAATATTCATAACTTCGATTGCATATCTCTGATGGGACTGATTTAAGCTTTATGATAAAGTACACGAAGTCAGCTTTCCAACGCCACTGACTGTTCGCAATTCGGAGTTCTGAGCAAAAAGTTATGATCATTTGAAATATCGCACGCGAAAGAGGCGCGATTAAAGAGAAGAGCCGTCACGATGAGATTGGATGGATGAGATCGATGCAACAGGTTTTTTGTTTAATAAAGAAAAAAAAAGAAAAGAAATATTCTTTTCCGGTCCGGTTTGATTTAAAGAAAAAAAATAGAACGACCCGAGCCGAAGCTCGGGCCGTCCAGAACAGAGCAGCGCTCGGGTGAGACTCCGGCGAGGCCGGCGTGGGTTGAGCTCCGGTGGAGATGGGCTGACGATGAAGACGACGGCGAGGCTCACGATCGGCGAGCTTGGCGGCGAGCTTGGCGGCGAGCTTGGTGGCGGAGAGATTGATTCCGGAGCCGAAGCTCGGGCCGTTCGTCCGGAAACAGAGCAGACGATGCTCTGTTTTGCCGGTGAAGACAGCCGGCGAGGCTGAGGAGGACTGAGCGGCGGCGGGTTTTGACGGCGACGGCGGATTTTGATGACGGAAGGCGAGACAGCGAGGCACGGCGGCGGCGATCAGAGTTGGCGTCGACTGGAGAAGAAACAGAGAAAAACAGAGCTCGGTTTTGAGCTCTGTTTGAGAATTCGACGGCGAGGCTGAGGGAGGTGGGTCTCGACGGCAGTAAACCAGATGACGGCGGAGCTGGGTGTCGATCGAGCAGGCGGAGCAGCCACGACAAGAGCCGTGCTCAATCGGGAAAGAAAAACAAAACGAAAACAGTCCGCCGGAATAGGAAAGTGGGTGCCGGATTTGGGGCTCGATTCCACTTCAAATTGGACTAGGAATCGTGTTCGATTTGAGACGGGGCTGAGGCCTATAAAACCAGAACAATATGGGGAAGAAAGAGGAGACTTTTTACAGAGAAAATTTCAGAGCTTGGACGGATTTTCTGGCCGGAAAAACAGAGAGGAGAAAGCCAGAGATTTGGGTCTGCTGTTTGCCGGAATCCGGCGTGGTCTCGGCCGGAGCTGCCGGAGGGAAGAAGGAGGATCTGCCGGAGGGAAGGAGGAAGAAAGGTGCTGTTCTTGAACTGCTACAGTAACGGCTGCGCGAGGAAGACGATGAACAGTGCATGAACAGTACCCGCGAACAGTGAACAATGATTTTTTGGTGAATAGTGCACAACGACGCCAACGAATCAGCAACGTTCTCCTTGTCCGATGGCCGGCTAAATCCTTGTCCAAGGCGTAGATGAAACCCGAGTAAATTGGTTGTATCGTTTTCTTTCATCTTAATCTTATTTTACCTTGATTGGTGTATGAATCTTATTATAGAATCACTGTTAATTTATTGAGATTTATTCTATGTGCTCGAGAGAGGCTAGAGTGAATTCTTGTTGAGTTTCAATCCGAAGAATATTTGCGTGTCCGAGAGGAACGTAAGTAGACTAAGGTGTTATAAAGGAATAAGATTTCATTGGTTTATGCTCGAGAGAGATAGATCACAGTTCCATATTTTAATTGCTTATGTGTTACGTCCGAGAGGAGAGCACTACATTTTGAATTGACAAGTATATGTCCGAGAGGAATATACTAGCCAATTAGGAATTTATTCAAAAGAGAGAGACGATAAGCTGGTTTATTGTGTGGTGGATTCGAAGCTTTGGCACTTCTCCATATTAGTTAAAATCTATTTTTAAAGTAGTTAAATTTTATTGCTTTCTCTAGATTAAATTAAACTGCAACTTTCTTTCAATTGAATTTGGTAAAATATTAGTCCGTCCCTGAGGTTCGACAACCCTTTAATACTCACTGTAGTACAATTGCCTTGTGCACTTGCAAGGGTTTAATTTTAAACGATCAGGTGTCTGATAAGCATAAAATATACATATTTATATGCCTTATTTACCTATATGCTAGTGTAGTTTTTGTGTTAAAACATGAATAAAACGGGTTATTTGTGATTAGGGTAGTAATTAGGGGATTAATAATTAAATTACTCTAATTAATTATTTTAGATGCATTATTGGATTTAATGAACTATATTTTTATTATGCGTCTAATTTTAGTTTAGTTTTGTTATTGTAGGTTTGAAATTACGAATTGCAGATTAGTAGCAGACGTGCGCATTAGACATGTTTCGAAATGCCAAAGTGACCCATGAGCTGATATGACGTGTATTGAAAATCTGAACCGTTGATAAGCTATTTAAAAGAAGACGGGCGCGAAATTTAAATACGGACGTACAGATTTGATTCGGCGGTTGAGATCGTTACGGCGGGTTTTATTAAAGAAAAAGAAAAAAGAAAGAGAAAAGGATTAAACCGGCTGGACCGGGCCGGTTCAGAAAAAAAAAAGAATAACCCGAGCCGTCGGCTCGGGCGTTCTGGATGAGAAAACAGGGCGCTCGATCTGCTCGAGCGCCGGCCGGTGTGACAGAAGTGGAGCCGGCATGTGAGCTCCGGCAGGATGAACGGCAAGGCAAGACGGGGCTGGGCGGCGAACCTGGACCGGAGCTGGACGGCAATGGCGGTCTGGGATGGTTCGACGACTGAAGACGACGGCGAGCTGAGCTTGGAGGCGATCGAGATGGCCTGAGGCTAGACGGCTAGGACGAATGAAGACGGCGGTTCTAGACGACGGTGGGCGGCCATTGGCAGGAGGAGCTCAAGCTAGAGTAGATAACGGCAGGCGGTAAGAAGAATCGTGCCGGAATGAAACAGAAAAACAGAGAGACGAGCTGGTTTGGGACTCTGTAAAAAATAGAGTTGTGCTTGATTACGACGGCGGATTTGAGCTTATCCAAAGGAGAAATTGGCGAAATGGACTCTCTATCTCGATGCCTATAAATAGAGGAAGAATCGAAGAAGGAAAAAACGGATTTTTGGAGAACGGATTTTTGGCGGATTTTTGGGGCTGTGTTGCTGCTCTGTTTTGAAAAAACAGAGCCTTGTTCCTGGTGTTTGGGCCGTGTTTCTCATCGGAATTTGGCCGAAAATTGAAGAGGAGGAATAGAGATCGAAGGGAGAAGGAGAAAGTCTGATTTTTGCCGGTGAACAGTATCTGCTACAGTGATTTCGAGAACTGCTACAGTGTCGGGCTGATCGGAGAAGACAGTGAATAGTGATTCGTGAATAGTGTTTTCTCGATGCAATTTCTTCTAAATTTGATTTTTCTCTTGAATATGAATAGCTAAATCTTTTGTCAAAGTTAAAGATGACGTTATTTGATTGATATTTTTACGTCTATTAAGAAGTGTTTAATGCTTATTTGATTGAATGCGATGTTTTGGAAAAAGCCATAATCTATACAATTATTTGATTTGTCGTTAACGTAAGGTTCGGCGAATGCTTATAATTCCCTGTGATTAGTAGACTATGCTTGTTAATGATAAACTTTCGATCGATATTTTTATGTTAATGGATATGATGAACGTGAATGAAATATCTTCCGATTAGGTCAAATCATTATTTGAATCTAATTGCGTAATTAAGTAGACGTAGAATATTAATTAAATAATTGATCCTTGAAGCTTTGATATCTCTCATCGATTATCTTTCCTATCTTTAATTAGTTTTAATTTAGTTTTTAATCATCATTTTAGTAGTTAGTTAAGTTACAATTTCTTTACAAAATTTCCAGATAAGAACTTTAATTTGCTAAGCTAAGTAGTATTTAAATTAGTTTGGAGTAGAATAATCCTACATCATTCCCTGTGGTTCGACCTCGGACTTACCGAGTATATATTACAATTTGTCAACCTATTTTGGGGTTAGATCAAATTTTGGCGCCGTTGCCGGGGAGTGAAGTTTAGGATTAATCTTTTAATTAGTTTCTTTCTTTCTAGCATAGTTTAGTCAATTTTAATTATTCTTAGTTTAATTTAACTTGCTTCTTTTGTAGGACATTTGGAGTATTCTGAGGCTATCTAGAACAAAAAGCTTTTCATTGGATTTTTATTCAAAATTTGGTAACTTCGTTCCATATCTCTCTTTGAAATTTCTGTTGCCTGTGCATGCACTCGTGGAGTAGAGATACCAGTGGAAGATTGGTTAGAGATAATTCTGCTATTTTGATTGGGAATCCTTTGTTTGAATTCTCTGTCCCATCACACACACCACACAATATGGCTGATCAGGGTAGTAACCCTGATATTAATGAAAATGTGAATGAACATGATGCACCAATGCGGCCCTTGCGTGAGTACCTGCTACCTGCACGCACTAGTACACCCTCGTGTATTATATTGCCTCTCCAGGCACATCACTTCACTTTCAAGGCTGGAATGATAAACTTGCTTCCCAAATTCCATGGTTTAGATTCTGAAAACCCTTATTTGCATTTAAAGGAATTTGAGGAAGTGTGTGCAACATTCGAGCAGGCTTGTAGTGAAGACATTATCAGGCTAAAATTGTTTCCGTTTTCCTTGAAGGATAAAGCTAAGACTTGGCTGAATTCTCTTAAGCCTAGATCTGTAGGAACTTGGAAAGAATTACAGACTGAATTCCTTAAAAAGTTTTTCCCAGTTCATAGGACAAATGCTCTGAAAAGACAAATAACAAATTTTGCTCAAAAACAAAATGAATCATTTTATCAATGTTGGGAGCGATATAAAGATTTGTTAAATTCTTGTCCACATCATGGATATGAGAAGTGGCGCACCATCAGTTTCTTCTATGATGGGATGACGCCTTCAATGAAACAATTTGTGCAAACAATGTGTAATGGGGAATTCTTTGATAAAGACCCTAATGAAGCCCTTGATTTTCTAGATCAAATAGCTGAAGACTCAGATTCTTGGGATCCCACCGATCCCTCTGATGTTTCTAATAAGCCGAAGTCTTCAACTACTAGTGGGGGTCTGCATCATCTTAGGGAGGAGGATAATTTGAGTGCGAGGCTAGCCTCTTTGGCTAGGAAGGTGGAGGCCATGGAATTAGGGAAAGTTAATGCTGTTAAGTCTGTTGCTACAGAAGAGGTCTGTGGAATTTGTGATGTCATGGGACACCCTACTAATGAGTGCCCTACCATTCCTGCTTTTAAGGAGGTGTTACATGACCAAGCAAATTCCATGACCCCTTTCAAAAGGCAATCTCCTTATGGAGACACCTACAATCCAGGATGGAGGAATCACCCCAACTTTAGTTGGAGGAATGATAGTGCTGCACAAACACAACCTCCTCAGGCATCTTCCAATTATACTCCATATGTTCCACCTCACAGGAAGACGCTTGAGGAGACACTGCAAACTTTTATGCAAGGGCAAGCTACCATTAATCAACAAACCTCACAGGCCATTAATGATATAAAGAGCTCTCTCACTAAATTGACATCTTCTCTAGCTGTTCAAGAGAAAGGTAGGTTTCCTGCTCAACCCCAACCCAACCCACAGGGGCAAGTTCACATAATAGACACACAATCTTCGGATTCACAATTGGAACATGCTAAGACAATTACCACTCTTCGTAGTGGAAAAGAAATTGATAAAACAATTCCACTTAATGCCCAAAAATCTTCTGAGAATGATGAGTCAAAACATGATAATGAGGAAATTGATAAGTCTGGGTCAAGTGAAGATGTGAGATGTCCTATTCCAGCTCCATTTCCACAGAGGTTGAAACCACCTCAAAGGTTGAACCAAAATGCTGAAATTTTTGAACTTTTTAAGCAGGTGAAAATTAACATTCCCTTGTTAGATGCAATCAAACAGGTACCTTCTTATGCTAAGTTCTTGAAAGATATGTGTACTATTAAGCGTAAGTTGAATGTGCAGAAAAAAGCATTTTTAACTGAACAGGTAAGTTCTATAATTCAACACAAAAGCCCACCCAAATATAAGGATCCCGGATGTCCAACTATTTCATGTGTGATTGGGAACTTTAGGGTAGACCAAGCCTTGCTTGATCTTGGGGCTAGTGTTAATCTTTTGCCTTATTCAGTGTACACTCAGCTAGGTCTTGGGGAACTTAAACCCACCACCATTACTCTCCAACTTGCTGATCGTTCTGTTAAAATTCCAAGGGGAGTGGTGGAAGATGTGCTTGTTCAAGTAGATAAATTTTACTTTCCTGTCGATTTTATTGTTTTGGACACCCATCCTGTTATAAACGCAAGTGCAAATATTCCTGTCATATTAGGTCGCCCATTTCTTGCTACTTCAAATGCTTTGATTAATTGTAGGAATGGTGTGATGAAACTTTCATTTGGTAATATGACTTTGGAATTGAACATATTCAATGTCTGCAAACAACCAGGGGATGATACTGATGTTCAAGAGATGAATTGGGTTGATACCGTTGTTAGAGATCAATTTCATGTTTCATATTTTTCTGATCCTTTAGAATCTTATTTAGTTAATTCTTTATATGATGAATCTAAAGTGAATTTTGAAGAGGCTGAGATTTGTTCTTTGCTGAATTCTCTGCAGGTATTGCAAATGAATGGATGGAAACCCAAGTTTGAGGAGCTACCATTGAGAGATAAATTGCCTACACCATCAAGCATTCAAGCACCCAAATTGGAGTTGAAAAAGTTACCAATTGAGCTCAAATATGCATTTCTGGGTGATGGTGAAACTCTTCCAGTGGTAATATCGTCTCATCTTAATCTTATCGAAGAGGGTAAGTTGCTTGATATTTTGAGAAAGCATAAAGGTGCAATAGGATGGACAATTGCTGATTTAAAAGGAATAAGCCCTTTGATATGCACTCATCGGATTTATTTGGAGGACAATGCTAAACCGTCAAGGGAGATGCAACGTAGGTTAAATCCAAACATGAAAGAGGCGGTTAGATCTGAAGTGCTTAAGCTCTTGGATGCGGAAATCATCTACCCAATTTCTGATAGCAAGTGGGTTAGTCCTACACAAGTTGTGCCGAAGAAATCTGGTGTGACAGTTGTCAAGAATGATAATAATGAATTAATACCCACTAGAGTTACATCTGGCTGGAGAATGTGCATTGATTACAGGAAGCTGAACTTAGTCACAAGGAAAGACCATTTCCCATTGCCGTTTCTAGATCAGGTTTTGGAGAGAGTAGCTGGCCACACATATTACTGTTTCTTAGATGGCTACTCCGGTTACAACCAAATTGAAATTGCATTAGAAGACCAGGAGAAAACTACATTCACATGTCCCTTTGGCACATTTGCTTATAGGAGAATGCCTTTTGGTTTATGCAATGCACCTGCAACATTTCAACGATGCATGCTGAGTATTTTTAGTGATATGGTTGAACGCTATCTTGAAGTGTTTATGGATGACTTTTCTGTATTTGGTGATTCATTTGATGACTGTTTATCTAATTTGCAGAAAGTTTTGAGCAGGTGTGAAGAGAAGAACCTTGTGCTTAATTGGGAAAAATGTCATTTCATGGTCTCTAAAGGAATTGTTCTGGGTCATATTGTTTCCTCGAAGGGAATTGAAGTTGATAAGTCAAAAATTGATTTAATTACTCATTTGCCTACACCCAAGACTGTTAAAGATATTAGATCATTTTTGGGTCATGCAGGGTTCTACAGGAGATTCATCAAAGATTTTAGTTCTATTTCTAGACCATTATGCAATCTCCTATCTAAAGATACTGTTTTTGAATGGAATGCTGATTGCGAAAAAGCTTTTGCTAAACTGAAGGGAATGCTTACTTCAGCCCCTATTATGCAACCCCCAGATTGGACTTTACCATTTGAGATAATGTGTGATGCTAGTGACTTTGCTGTGGGGGCTGTTTTGGGTCAAAGGAAGGATAAAAAGCCTTATGTTATTTACTATGCAAGTAAGACCTTAGACAATGCTCAGATGAATTACTCAACAACAGAAAAGGAATTACTTGCTATAGTATTTGCTTTGGATAAATTTAGGGCTTACTTGACAGGATATCCTATTGTTATCTTTACGGATCATGCTGCTTTGAAATATCTTCTATCAAAGAAAGATGCAAAACCTAGATTGATTCGTTGGATACTCCTACTGCAAGAATTTGATATTACAATTAAAGATAAGAAAGGAGTTGAAAATGTGGTGGCCGATCATTTATCTAGGCTGACTGTGGATGATTCCAATGAGGCTGCTCCAATTAAAGACACCTTCCCAGATGAACAACTTTTTATTGTTTCTGATTTACCATGGTTTGCTGATATTGTTAATTTTCTTGTCACAGGTCAAACTCCTTCTCATTGGACAACACAAGACAAGAAGAAATTCATGGTGGAGGTAAGAAATTTCTTTTGGGATGATCCATATCTTTTCAAATATTGTCCGGATCAGATTATTAGGAGATGTGTACCAAATGATGAAATTCACAGTGTCATTTCCTTCTGCCATTCAGAAGCATGTGGTGGTCATTTTTCTGCTAGAAAAACTGCTGCTAAAATTTTACAATGTGGATTTTATTGGCCTACCCTATTTAAAGATACTCATGATTATTGTCGTACTTGTGGACGTTGTCAACAGCTTGGTGGAATAACCCGTAGGAATATGATGCCTTTAAACCCCATTTTAGTGATTGAAATATTTGATTGTTGGGGTATTGATTTTATGGGTCCATTTCCACCTTCTTTTGGCTATCTGTACATCTTAGTGGCTGTTGACTATGTTTCCAAGTGGGTAGAGGCCATCCCTTGTAGAAATAATGACCATAAAACTGTTATACGCTTTTTGAAGGAAAATGTTCTGTCAAGGTTTGGTATACCCCGTGCAATCATAAGTGATGGGGGTTCTCATTTCTGCAATAAACCTTTTGAGGCATTAATGAAGAAATATGGAATTACTCATAAGGTGGCTACCCCTTATCACCCACAAACGAGTGGGCAAGCTGAACTTGCCAACAGAGAGATTAAACACATTTTAGAGAAAACGGTTAACCCAAATCGCAAAGATTGGTCTCTGCAGTTAACAGATGCACTGTGGGCATACCGTACAGCATTTAAATCTCCTATTGGTATGTCTCCTTTTAGACTTGTTTATGGAAAAGCTTGCCACTTGCCTGTGGAGTTGGAGCACAAGGCATATTGGGCTATAAAAATGTTTAATTTTAATTTAGATGATGCCAGTTCTGTGCGTAAGCTTCAACTAAATGAATTGGACGAAATAAGGAATGATGCATATATGAATTCAAAAATGTACAAAGAACGAATGAAGGTTTTGCATGATCAACACATTCATCGAAAAACTTTTGAACCTTCACAAAAAGTTCTTTTGTATAACTCTCGATTGCATTTATTTCCTGGCAAGCTCCGTTCTAGATGGACTGGTCCATTTATTGTTAAAACTGTTTATCCTCATGGAGCTGTTGAAATTGAAAATCCATTGAATGGCAATGTATTTAAAGTAAATGGTCAAAGACTTAAGCCATTTTTGGAATTGATTCCATTAGAAGTGGAGAGTATTCCTCTGTCTGATCCCACTTACCATGATTGAATACTCTTACACTCAGTCTGGCTGAAGACAAGAAACTTAGCGCTCCTGGGAGGCAGCCCAGCTTTTTAATTTGTTTTAGGTTATTTATTTAGTTAGATGATGTTTTTCTGGTTGGATATTGTGATTGCTCTCATCTTCTTATTTGTTGATGCTTTTCACTCGCATGGGATTTTAGCAATTTGCAGTTCTCCAGGTAACATCTATCCTTTATTTATTTATTTATTTTATCCTTCATTTCATTCTTAACATTGAGGACAATGTTTAGTTTAGGTTTGGGGGTATATAGGAATAACATTGTTTATTTTCAATTAAATTTTTTTTAAAAAAATAAAAAATAATAAAAAATAAAAATAATAATAAAAAAAAAGAAAAACAAATAAAAATTTGATTAGTTTTTAGGTTGCTTGTTAGTATTTTTATAGGTTTTGATAGTTTATCCCTTTTTTATGTATATTCCAATTTTTAAGAGATTAATTTACATTGGAAGTGTGAGTAAGTATACTGGAGGATAGAAACACTTAACTGAGCATATCTTTCTGTTACAGTCCTCTTGGATCATGTGCTTGAGCTAATAAAACTCACTCACACACACTAGTACATAAGGTAATACCCTCTAGAGATTTGTTGAATACTAATCTTCAGTGGGATGTCTTTAGTCATCGTCATTGGATGATATGTGGTTATTGTTGAGCTTAAAAGATCATGATAGACCATTTACTTGGCTATGACAAGGGCTTGGAACCGGAAATAGGTTGAGAGTATAATACAACCTGGACATGAAAAGATGTGCTGAAATATATGTGCTGAAAATGAAAATGTGAAAAAATGAAAACAAAACGAAAGAAAAGGGGCTGCTTGACTTTATAGGATTAACTTAGGCTGATGTTCGGGCCCGAAGCGGTATCTTAAAACCTAATGCCCTAAGCCAACTGTGCTGGGAGTCATTGGCCTGAGTCATTGCTAAACCTAAGCATCTTGAAGTTAGGCCTTACACAGTCCTGCTGAAAATGAAATAGAAAAAAAAAAGAAAAAAAAAGTCTATGGTGTATTATCCTCTCAAATCTAGAATGTTGGACCCGAAGGAGGCGCGCAGATGTGTGCTATCATGAACCTAAAGATTACGATGACTATGTAAATTCTGATGTTCTTTGGTTAATGGGTAACACTGGATATGTGTAAAATAGAAATTCAGGGTGTATTGCTACAATGTTCTACACTTTTACTATTATATTATCATTTCATATCATATTGAGCAGAAATTTCCAAGATGAAGGTGTAGAATAAAACCACTTACTTGAGGGCTTCTATATTCCAGTTGATTATAAATGCAAGTACATGTGGTTAATTTTCTTAAACATTGTGGTCTGCATTTGAAGGGATAATAGGATTGATTGTTTTGATGTGTTTATTTTGTTTTTCCACTTAGATTAATAAGGTTAATTTCATAAGTACATGTTTGTGGGTAACATGGCTGTAAACCCTCACGAGACAAAACTCGTCCTACTAGGGACACCTAGAGGTTTAACGGCTTGTTGCATACGCTCAATGCAATCGTGTTCCCTACGAAAGTGGCATTTACTTTTCTAGTTTAATTTATTTTAGTTTTATTTTGTGTGATTTTGTTTTTGTTTGTTTTGCTCGGGACTAGCAAAATATAGGTTTGGGGGTATTTGATAAGCATAAAATATACATATTTATATGCCTTATTTACCTATATGCTAGTGTAGTTTTTGTGTTAAAACATGAATAAAACGGGTTATTTGTGATTAGGGTAGTAATTAGGGGATTAATAATTAAATTACTCTAATTAATTATTTTAGATGCATTATTGGATTTAATGAACTATATTTTTATTATGCGTCTAATTTTAGTTTAGTTTTGTTATTGTAGGTTTGAAATTACGAATTGCAGATTAGTAGCAGACGTGCGCATTAGACATGTTTCGAAATGCCAAAGTGACCCATGAGCTGATATGACGTGTATTGAAAATCTGAACCGTTGATAAGCTATTTAAAAGAAGACGGGCGCGAAATTTAAATACGGACGTACAGATTTGATTCGGCGGTTGAGATCGTTACGGCGGGTTTTATTAAAGAAAAAGAAAAAAGAAAGAGAAAAGGATTAAACCGGCTGGACCGGGCCGGTTCAGAAAAAAAAAAGAATAACCCAAGCCGTCGGCTCGGGCGTTCTGGATGAGAAAACAGGGCGCTCGATCTGCTCGAGCGCCGGCCGGTGTGACAGAAGTGGAGCCGGCATGTGAGCTCCGGCAGGATGAACGGCAAGGCAAGACGGGGCTGGGCGGCGAACCTGGACCGGAGCTGGACGGCAATGGCGGTCTGGGATGGTTCGACGACTGAAGACGACGGCGAGCTGAGCTTGGAGGCGATCGAGATGGCCTGAGGCTAGACGGTTGGGACGAATGAAGACGGCGGTTCTAGATGACGGTGGGCGGCCATTGGCAGGAGGAGCTCAAGCTGGAGTAGATAACGGAAGGCGGTAAGAAGAATCGTGCCGGAATGAAACAGAAAAACAGAGAGACGAGCTGGTTTGGGACTCTGTAAAAAACAGAGTTGTGCTTGATTAAGACGGCGGATTTGAGCTTATCCAAAGGAGAAATTGGCGAAATGGACTCTCTATCTCGATGCCTATAAATAGAGGAAGAATCGAAGAAGGAAAAAACGGATTTTTGGAGAACGGATTTTTGGCGGAGTTTTGGGGCTGTGTTGCTGCTCTGTTTTGAAAAAACAGAGCCTTGTTCCTGGTGTTTGGGCCGTGTTTCTCGTCGGAATTTGGCCGGAAATTGAAGAGGAGGAATAGAGATCGAAGGGAGAAGGAGAAAGTCTGATTTTTGCCGGTGAACAGTATCTGCTACAGTGATTTCGAGAACTGCTACAGTGTCGGGCTGATCGGAGAAGACAGTGAATAGTGATTCGTGAATAGTGTTTTCTCGATGCAATTTCTTCTAAATTTGATTTTTCTCTTGAATATGAATAGCTAAATCTTTTGTCAAAGCTAAAGGTGACGTTATTTGATTGATATTTTTACGTCTATTAAGAAGTGTTTAATGCTTATTTGATTGAATGCGATGTTTTGGAAAAAGTCATAATCTATACAATTATTTGATTTGTCGTTGACGTAAGGTACGGCGAATGCTTATAATTCCCTGTGATTAGTAGACTATGCTTGTTAATGATAAACTTTCGATCGATATTTTTATGTTAATGGATATGATAAACGTGAATGAAATATCTTCCGATTAGGTCAAATCATTATTTGAATCTAATTGTGTAATTAAGTAGACGTAGAATATTAATTAAATAATTGATCCTTGAAGCTTTGATATCTCTCATCGATTATCTTTCCTATCTTTAATTAGTTTTAATTTAGTTTTTAATCATCATTTTAGTAGTTAGTTAAGTTACAATTTCTTTACAAAATTTCCAGATAAGAACTTTAATTTGCTAAGCTAAGTAGTATTTAAATTAGTTTGGAGTAGAATAATCCTACATCATTCCCTGTGGTTTGACCTCGGACTTACCGAGTATATATTACAATTTGTCAACCTATTTTGGGGTTAGATCAGTGTCGATGACGACGGAGTCGAGTTCGGGGATGGTTCAACGGCGATGATCGGACAGCTGGACGATAAATATGGGTTCTGATCACGGCGGCGGCTAGCTTGGCAAGGACGGTATGACTACGGCAGGCTGAGCAAGGTTTGAGCTTGACGGCAGAGCCTGGAACGACGGCAATCGGGAGGAGCAGCTCACGAAGGATCGTGTACGACTTGGAAAGCACTGATTTGGAAGGTTCGATTTGGGCTCAATCGGGAAAACAGAGGCGCCTTGGATGTGGAAAGTTACCGTGAGGAGAGGCGTGCTCGACTAGGAAGGAAGACATCTGCAATTAGTGGACTCTGGAAGCTAGAAATGAATATAAAAACAGAGAGCTTGACGAGAAGAGCTTTGACAGAAAAAAAAATCAGAGAGCTTGACGAGAGAAAAACATAGCCTTTTTTGGGTGCGATTTTTCACCGGATTCCGGCGTGGTTTCGGCTGGAAGAAGAGAGGTGAGGGAGGAGAGTCGATCGCCGGGAGAAAGGACTCATTTTGGCAAAACCTGAAACTGCTACAGTAATCGATCTGCGAGTGCTACAGTACCTGCGAATTGGGAGAGACGATGAATAGTGCACATGAACAGTGTCACTGCTACAGTACACCCGTGAATAGTGATTTTGTGAGCAGTGTTTCGATGAATCCGACGAATCAGTCTATCTCTTTCTCTATTTCTATGTCTGGCTAATTTTCTTATCAAGGCTAGATGAAGCCCTAAATATGTATTATTACTCTTGATTGTTTAATGAAATTGGAGTTGATATGATTGTTCTTAATGCGATTTCATGTTTCATAATTTGATCTAGTGCTTGACCATAGACTGGTATGATTATGACTTAAATTTGATCTTGATATTTCCTATGTCTAGATAATAACAGATTTGTATTGATTCTATGCCCGACCAAATGATAGAATTAATTACATAATTTATAGTGAATGAACTTTTCGTGTCCGACCAAAGAACGTGTAGTGAATTCACTGGTAATTCGTGTGTCTGACCAAAGAACATGAACTACCATATCATATCATCTTGTGGAAATACTAAATGAGAGTAATACTTGCATGTTTAGTGGTGGATTCGATGCTTTGATATTTTCATTACTTTGATTTCTTGTTAAAATTTGCTTCTTTAGTTAATTAAAATTATAAAAATTCAATCTTGCATTAGAATTAGGTTAATCAACTAAGTCCTTTGGGTTCGACCTCGTTTCCACTAGACCATACTGAGTCTCGTGCGATTGCGAGTAAAAATAGTTAAGAAAATCAATCAATCAGAAAGTATGAGTCCGTGTGCCGTACCCGCACTCCTAACACTTAAGAAAGATGGATCATGGAGGATGTGCGTGGATAGTCGTGCGATCAACAAGATCACGGTGAAATATCAGTTTCCTATCCCTCGGCTTGACAATATGCTTGATATGATGGCTGGTGCCAAAATTTTCTCAAAAATCGATCTCAAAAGTGGCTACCACCAAATTCGAATTCGCCCAAGTGACGAGTGGAAAACCACCTTCAAGACGAAGGATGGCCTCTATGAGTGGATGGTCATGACATTTGGACTCTCTAACGCTCCTAGTACTTTTATGCGAGTGATGACGCAAGTACTTCGTCCTTTCATGGGTAAGTTCCTTGTTGTGTACTTTGATAATATCCTTATTTATAGCACAACCAAGGAGCAACACCTAGACCACCTTGTCCTCGTTTGTAACACCCTGAGGAAAGAAAGTCTATATGCTAACCTTAAGAAGTGTTATTTTTTCACACATCAAGTTATCTTCTTGGGTTTTATAGTTTCCTCTAAGGGAGTTTCTGTTGATCCTCAAAAAGTGCAGGCGATAGTTGACTGGCCTGAGCCTAAGAATATTCATGATGTTCGTAAGTTTCATGGGCTTGCTACTTTTTATCGTCGATTTATTTGTGGGTTTAGCACCATCATGTCCCCTATAACTGATTGTATAAAGAAAGGTGAGTTTCGATGGTCACATGCTGCTGCTAGAGCATTTGAAGAGATAAAGAGGAAGATGACCGAAGCACCCGTAATGCGCCTCCTAGATTTTTTTAAAGGTTTTTGAGGTTGAATGTGATGCATCTGGTATAGGCATTGGTGGCGTCCTTAGTCAAGAACGTCATCCAATCGCTTACTTTAGTGAGAAGTTAAATGAGGCTAAGCAAAAATACTCAACCTATGATAAAGAATTCTATGCGGTAGTGCAAGCTTTACGTCACTGGCGACATTACCTTCTACCGCATGAATTTGTCCTTTATTCAGATCATGAGGCTTTGCGTTACTTGAACTCACAAAAGAAACTTAATTCTTGACATGGTCATTGGATTGAGTTTCTACAGTCTTATACTTTTGTGTTGAAACATCGAGCATGGGTTATGAATAAAGCAGCTGACGCACTTAGCCGTCGAGCATTCTTACTCTCTATGCTGAGTGTCAAAGTTACAGGTTTTGATCTACTTAAGGAGGACTATGCATCATGCCATGATTTTGGAGAGATTTTCCTAGACTTGAGTAGTGATTCGACCCTTTCCCATGATAGCTACCATCTTCACGATGGGTACCTGTTCAAAGCAAACAAGATTTGCATTCCCTGTACGTCCGTGCGAGATTTCTTAGTGTGGGGAATTCATGCCGGTGGTTTAGCAGGACACTTTAGGTGTGACAAAACCATTGAGGAAGTAGAACGCCAATTTTATTGGCCGAGTCTAAAAAGAGATGTTGCTAAGATCATTAGTCAATGTCGCACATGTCAACTGGCCAAACACAAAAAGCAAAATACTGGCCTCTACACCCCTCTTCCTGTGCCAGATCGTCCATGGCAAGATGTTAGTATGAATTTTGTGCTTGGCCTACCTCGTACTTTTACAAAGCATGATTCCATATTTGTGGTAGTAGACCGCTTCTCCAAAGTGGCCCACTTCATTCCTCTGATGCATCTAAAATTGAGAAAATCTATTTCGATAAGATCGTGAGTTTACATGGTTTACCCAAAACCATCGTGTCTGATAGGGATGTTTGATTTATGAGTTATTTTTGGAAAACCCTTTGGCATATGGTAGGAACAAAGTTAAAATTCTCCACGGCTTATCACCCTCAAACTGATGGTCAAACAGAAGTCGTAAATCGCAGTCTTGGCAACCTTTTACGTTGTTTGGTGGGAAACAATAATAGAAACTGGGATTCAATTCTTCCTCTTGCTCAATTTGCATATAACAGCTCAGTTAATAAGTCTATAGGCATGAGTCCATTTGAAGTTGTGCATGGTTACAAACCTAGGAAGCCTATAGATCTTATTCCCATGTCCCCTCATGTTCATATTTCTGAGTCAGCTGATGCATTTGCACGACATGTTCATGATTTGCATAAAGAGATCCGTAATAAAATTGAAGCAAGTAATGAACACTATAAAATTCAAGTTGATTCTCGTAGGCGCTTTAAAGAATTTAATGTGGGTGACTATGTTATGATTCGGATTCGACCCGAGCGGTTTCCTTCTGGTGCCGTTCGAAAGTTGCAATCCCGTAGTGCTGGTCCCTTTAAAGTGTTAAAACGCATTGGTTCTAATGCCTATGTTATTGATATTCCTTCTGATTTCGGCATCCCCACCACTTTCAACATTGAGGATTTGGTTGCTTACCATGGCCCTCTTGCCATACCTAATAACCCGTTTGATGATTTGTCCCCTGACCATAGCCCCTCACCTATCCCTGATCCTATTCCACTGCCTTACCCACTTGCACTAAAAGATCAAGTTGATGCTATTTTAGATGAACAGGTAATTTCCACCGCGGATGGAGGGGTACAACGCTATCTTGTTCATTGGAGGGGACGCCCCGAGTCAGATTGCACATGGATTACACGTGACGAGTTGCAGACACTTGATCCAGGTGCCTTGGAATTACATGAGAGTCTTCCTGCACATAACTCGATGGGGTCGAGTTTTTCCCACCCGGGGAGAGTTGGTGCGGACACGGGGCCTATACGGGTTTACACTCGCCGGAATAGGACCCGTGCCCATTAGATTGCTTATTTTCTGTTTACATATTTTAGTGATTTCTATTTTCAGCATTTGATTTAAATTTGAAATTTTTCTTTGATTAGAAAAGCTTGATTCCCGTTTCTAATTTGGGCAAGCTTAATTTGTTGCTTGATTTAAGACTTTTGTAATGCCTATTTAATGGCTACTCCTCTATGAAATAAAGCACTTCAGTTTATGCAAAAGAAAATCTCGTTGATACCTCTACGATAGAGAATCCCGTCGGTGCCGAATCCGACGCCTGTGCTGAAGCCGGAGCCGCTGGTGCTGAATCCAGTGGTGGGTTTTGGTGCCGATTCCAAAACCCCATCTTTGAGTGTTCATCGTCATCGTCGCCCACTTCTCAACTGAAGACTTACAGATCGTCGTGGGTGCTCCTTTCCTCCGATCGTTCATCAAGCCAGCACCGGTTCCACCAACCTGATCTTCACCACCGTTGCTACCCTGTGGTGTACCCCGGAGCAAGATTCCCGTCGAAAGTTGTTGCCTTTCTTCCAATACTCGTCGTCGTCGCAGTTGTCCTGACGCCCTTTCCACCGAACAAATCCTAGGCCACCGCCGCCGTGCCATCATCATTGCTGCCAGTCAAGCCGGCTGGCCGCCTTTCTGGTTTCCCCTGTTGGCCACCGCCCTGTCAGTCGACCACCTGCGCCAGGCCGCTGCATCGATCGCCGTCGTGCTCTCTTTCTCCCTCTCGAACCCGACTAGTTCAGGAGTCATTTACATTCGGGCGATTGGGTCGGTTCACTCGAACGGCTAACCACGGTTCACATAATAACCCAGTTTGGATCTACTTGGGTTCATTGGTTCAAGGTTGATTCGGATTTCAGCCAGACCAATTTGGTTTGAGTTTCGCTTTGGACGGGTCAAACCACTTGGGTTCAGGTGTGGGACTCACCTCGGGCGGACAAGTAAGTTGTCTTCTTCGCATCTTTGTGATTTTAGCTGTTTATCTAAAATATCATATTTGATCTGAAATGCAAGTGCGTGGTAAACATTGATTCGACGTCAAGCCTTTTAGTCCTAGCCTAAAACAGTTTCTCAACTGTTGCTGCCCTTCAACCCTTTGAAATCAAATCTGAATTATTCGTAGTCATTTATATTAAATTCTTTATCTTGCCTAAGTAGGATTGCTAAAATTTAAAATTTTCTTTACTTGTTTAAATTTTGTAGGATCTTAAGTTAGTTGTCCTGCATCACATGCCCATTGGACCACTTGATTCAAATTGAGCATCCCATTTAATTTAGGCAGCAGGAAGGTTTTCGGGCATGGTTAAATATGAATGTAACTTTTTATTCAGTATGAAACAGATATTCAAGACAACCTAAAATGGATCCGCATGAGCAATTCCTCCACACTGATCCAACATAGTTCCACAGCATAAAATAGTTACTCGTCATATGTAACATCTTCCCGGAATTTTCACTTTAATTGCTCCTTTAAAACCAAAAAAAGTACGTTGAGATGTGTCGAAGGCTTCAATCTCTATAGACCAATTCGCTTAAATTAAGCGGCAACTGATTCCAATAGCGATTTGTGGAAAACAAATCACAGGTATTGCACTAGTTTTACACGGCAGAGTAAGATCTTCAGTTTGTGTACTCACTATTCTTCGAACTACATCTTCCTCATTCAAAATGCTACACTTGAAAACATGAACGCTCACAGCACAGTTGCAGCGATGCAAAACCCGCCACGTGAACATTGAGTTGGGATAGCTTCACCAGTCGATCATATGACGGCGCACGGACATAATGTGCGCTCAGTCAAAGCCGCATCTTTTGACCGAGATGCTATATGTGAACCATCCTGCACATGGCTGCGAGAGTCCATAACACTACTATTTCATTACCGACGGTACATACTGGGCCAAGCATCTGGTAGACTCTACAACGAACATGTATATACATTTACCCGACAACGTAGATGAATTCCATTCACCTCCTACGTCTTCTGGTGAGACATCTTTCGACTTTTCAGAAGTCATTCAGGAAAGCAAAATGAACCCCAAGCATTCCTTGACATTCTTTGCCTCCATAACAAAACTTGAACCATGGAGTGACCTCTTGAAGTTGCTTATCTAGACATCTTTGATACTATCACGTTCCAGCTAAGAAACAATTACTACTAGCAGAACTGCCTGTGGCACAAGGTAGATCGCGTACCATAAGTTTCACACTGCGTGTTCCAGCTGATTCCATTATCTCAATGCACTCTTGTAGATCTGATTGACTCACTAACAAAACCCATTCATCCTCGTCATCAAGATACTTGAGCTGGAATGATCCAGGAGGTAATTTAAATCTTTTTCCAATCTCATCAAATAAATGAGAGCAGCCCATGCTCAGCAGGAACTTGAATCTCACCATATCTTCCTTATAAGTAGCCTTGACTGTGAGTGTGGCGCCATCATCTCTTATGCACGTCATATTTTTTGACTGATCATCTGAAGTAAGGTTTGGAGAGCTTGATGCACTGTTGTTCATCATGGAACCGCATCCAGTGGATGAATCTGTCATGCTTGATGATGATGGTTGGTGGTGTTCCACACCTCTTACAGTGTCCACCTCATCTGCAGCTCCCATGGAGCTTGAGCTCCTAGAAGTGTGATGAGATTCTGAGTTCTCCTTTGAAATATACAGGCCATTAGATATGCCCTTAGAATAATTTTGCGGAGAAGTTCCAACATTGAAGCCAGCAAGCTTGGATTCATCCTGACAATTTAGTGTGTCTTTCTCACTTTTACATTTAGCGGAAAGTAACTCTGGTCTCCCCAAGGATCCTTTGCCCTGTCCACCCATAAAGGAGTCATCATCTGTTTCGCGCTTCACTAGCACATCTCCCATCTCTGGTTGCTCTTGATTCACAGTTGCTATGTCTTTCTGAGAGGAGTTGCTGGAGTTGCTATTCTGATCTCCATGGCCAGGGAGAATAGATGTTGCTGCAACAAAGGCCCCAGTCACAGGATCGTATTTCAAAGCTCCCTCAACCCCTTGAACAGATTCCATTACAATTTGGATCTTCCTCAGGGACCGATTTACCTTGTTTATTTTGCGAGAAGGCCATCTAGAGATACCATGTTGTCTACATATCCTTTTCAGTGTAGTCGGACATACTGCAAACAAAGGAACTGATATATTAATAAACAGCAAGTTACTGATACAGCTACCATAATATTTACTGCAGTAGGTGGGCCAAGGAAAAGGTGGGATGTAGGATTGCTCTCCTCTACTGCAGTTGTTCAAACTTATATTCTACAATGTCATATTCTAACCATGTATACAACTAGGTCAATGCATGCACTATCAAGAACTAAAGAATGCATAAACACGTGTTAATGTTCTAATCTGAACTTTAAGACCTATTCCATATAAATTTGTATACAGGTAATTAACTTGTTCATCAGTTATTGGACCAATCCAGCAGCAATTATAAATCAGGTGAAGAGGAATTTTCCATTCTGTCACCAGCTAAAGTTGGCTATCATGGCCAAAGCCCCGGTTAGATACAGGACGACAGGACCAGGATTTCAAATGCCAAACATTGTCGAATGACACATATTTCAGTTAGGCAAAAGATGTCTTACCCCCGATACTTTTGGCAGCATCCTTTAGGCTCCCAGAAAAATACTGTTGAAGAACACTCAAACTAATATTTTTTTCTGCTGTACTACGCTTTTTGTCCACTTGCCGCCTTAAACCAGGAGATATCTGTACAGATATAATGTTATTAGACATAGTAGAATATACAGAAAACTTCTAAGCATCTTCTGAAACAATCACGGCACCACAAAATAAGATCAGATCCTGTTGCACAGTCATTAATGGCAATGTTCGACCATAGGTGCATGAATATAACCAATATATTTGCTTGAAAGACAAAATTGGTGTTCAAGCATTTATCCCTTTTCCTTATAATAAAAATTTATTCTATTTACTACTCCCTCTGTCCAATATTACCCATCTGCATTAGAAAACCAAAATGAACTAAAATCAGTTCATTTTCTTTTTCCAATGCAGACAGGTAATAGTGGCGGAGGGAGTAGTTAAAAGAAACAGATATATATTATTTGTAATTATGTCACCTATCAGCTTTCATTAAATGGGTTTTTTGTCATACTGGAAGCAGCCTCTGAGTTTAAGTTTTTATGCTCCCTCCGTCCGTAATTATTATTACCATAAGGATTTTCGAATGGACTAAAATTAGTTCATTTTGGAAAACCTTATGGTAATAATAATTCTGGAGAGAGGGAGTAATTCAAGTCAATTCCATATTGGCTGTAAATGCATCATTCTCGGAGCAATCACATTCCAATTTCGGTTCCACCTTTTTCGTGGCTTATAGTTTAACAAAAACCAATGAACAAAAAACCTGCGGAGAGATAACATAATTAAGTAATTAGCTAATATAAAACACTATTACCATTATAAAAAAAAGGCCAAGCAAATTTAAGTTCTTATGGAGTATTTATACAGCTGCATCCTTTAATGGTTTCTTTTTCGAATAGGCTTTCAACTATCTAGCTATCCGATACTTGAGTGGCCAGGTACGTGTAGTTTCTGCATAGGCATAAACATCAACCACATGCTTTACTTTGTTAAAAAAAGACCTCACTAGGAATAAAAGCATAGAGAAACTTAACATCCCCTTTTCATCCATACCAATACATGAACAAGAGAATGATTACATATGATAAAGTACGATAGTATGGTTAAGATCACCACCTGTTCACTCTGTAGATCTAATTCCCTGCCGTCATTCCCTGATTTATGGATCAGCAGAGACCCCTTCTCAGTCACATTCGATTCATTTGCAGTTGGAATTTGTTGTAAACTTTTATCTGGCATGTCATCAGAAGACGGAAAGCTCAATCCCGCCCCTCTGATGTGTCCTTTGGTCTCCTCCATCTGGACTAGTTCAGCATCTGAAACTGTCCTCAAACTCCTACAGATTCTCTGCATTGTGCTTGAGAGATTATTTAAAAGCAGCTGCTGATCTGCACTGTCTTTACAACTGATAGGAAGAAAGAACTCCAAGATATAGTCATCACCACCAGTGTATGTACTCCTCAGTCTGATGGCAACAGCAGCATTTAGGCCAAATTTCCGTGCATGATGTGCCAGTGGATATTCCAGTATGTTGTAACTTTTAACGTCAGGGCAGAAAAATGGGTGGTTGGATTGAAGTGCTTTACCCGCAAGGCCTTGCCCTTTCTCGAGGTGGTGTTCAGTGCACGCATGAACAAACCCTTCCATCTGTTTGTCATTAACGTAGCAGGTAGATTCCTGGACACAGAGCAAACTGCTCCTCCGGGGGGGCATCACAATTTCGCAATCAGACCAGTAATTAATATTGTTGCCATAAGGACATGGAATCCAAGTTAATGCTAATGGCAGGCTGTGAGCATGACAAACTGCTCTCATCACATCTATTATGTCAGAAAATGCAGCTGTTTGATTTTTCGACACATTCTGCAAGGAAAAGAACACCAATTGATTATTCGCTAACAGTGAAACAGATAGGCTAAAATTGAATAAAATTTTGGTATTTACCTGAGTCTGAGGATGAACTCGAGCAGTGATCGTCCTTAAATCCACGGCCTACGTAAACATAAATGTCAAGCTGTTAGCATATTACAAACAAAAACCAGCGATACCCTGATTACTAAAAATACAGAATCTCATTCAGTTAATGAAAACTGCAACACTATGAATTTAGTTCTCGGCATCCTAAGCACAGTACAATTCGAGGTTGGAGCTCCCCAACTGTCACCTCTCCACATAATTTACAACATTTTATGCACTAATTTGAGCTATCAAGATTAGACTAATGACTGTGAGCATAAGAAGTGGAGAAGAGAAAAATTTCGATCTACGACTATTGAAGGAATCAACACTGGTGAGCACCTAACACACAGTGAAACAAAACCAACCTGAATAGCACGGCAAATGCTTTCCATTTCCGGGTCGAAATTTGGCTTCTCCATGGTAGTAACGAGTTCCAGCACAGCGTAGCAGGACTGGTCATGAGGATCCAGAATTGGCACAGCAAGAGACCCACGGACTTGATACTCAAGCGCATGATTCACCCTCAAAAACTCTGATTTGCTGTAATAAACCACATTTGAGGTCCACTCCGGCATCTTAGAGATGAACACCCGTCCCGGCAGCCCCTGGAAACACCCAGGCGTGTCCTTGGCAGCGAAAGTGAATGACCTCGAGATTTCCCTATAACCAGCAAGCACCTGGTCTAGAAGATAAGGCTGCTCGCAAGTGCTCAGCACATGCTTATCCCCTTGTTTGATTGGCACCCATACTTGAGCCAAAATCCCCGCACCGGATGATTCCTTGAATAGGGACAGTGCCCGCAGCATCCGCTCGGCGAGCGACAACCGCGGCACGCGGGGAATTGCAATCTTCCCCATCGCCTTACCGCCCATATCATCCGGCGAAATAGCCGAGCGGCCGCCTCTGCTGCAGCCCGAGCTCTCGTCGTCATCCGAGGGGAAACCCAATTGCGGGTGATACGCAGATCGGTCCTCCCTGGCCGGAGACGGGGAGGGGCTAACGGGGAAGAAGTCGCTGCTCGGGGACTGGAAATTCGAAGGAGTGAGGGCTGGGGAGAAATTGGGGAAGGAGGAGAGGAGCTGGCTGGCAGTTAGTTCTGAGTAAGCGTCGAAGTCCATGAGATCGGAGATGCTGAAGGACTGTTCGTCCGGAAGCAGGCCGCCGTCCGTCTGCGCCTGAGGCGGCGAAGCCCAGGGACTTAGCCCCGCCTTCCCTGAGGTAGAAGGCGAGTAATCCATCTAGATAACCAACCTCTCAACCCCTTACAAGGAAGCAACAGAGTTCATTCCAATCAGAACCCCACCTCACCGGAACCAAAACCAGCCAAACTGCTCACAAAATCCAATCTTGAGCACCAACTTCACTTCCTTCACAGCTGAAACCAATAACCCAGTTCGCCAAACTTCCTCAAGCGCCACCTTATACACGCAAAACCCACAATTCCTTATCCATGAAAAACAAGAAACGATTTTGAGACCAAAACGCCTCTAAGCTGAGCACAGTGAGGTTCAGGCCGTTCAGAGAACCCCCGACACAAAGCAAAAATCCCCTCCTTGATTAATCAGCAAACAAGAAAAGGACCATGAAATCAACGAATTTGGCAGCTGAGCAAGGGGGACCGATGGCGGCCAACGCCGAGGAGCAAATCGAGGGGTTGAGGACACGGGAGGTGGGGTAGGTAGAGAGCTCGGAAGTGCAGAGGAGAGATTCTGAGCCGCAGACTTTCCGAAAAGGGAGAAGATTCCCCGGCCAGATGTTTATTATTAGGAAAAAACATGAATTGTTTTATTTTTTTAACAGGAATTGGTGCAGAGTGCAGACCAGAAACGGAAAGCTGGCTGCGGTTGGTTCTTTCTGACGGGTAAATCTAGCGGGGAGAGCAAAACGACGAGCGGGAAAAACAGGTGTCGACTTGCATTAGATGAGCTTTGACTTTACTGTTATACCCCCCTCCTTGTATTATTTTTTTTATTTTTGAGATATTAAGCCTGCTTTTTTTTTTTAATATTAATACATCCTTTTAGTAGGGGTTATTTTCCTCGAATAAAGGCCTTGGAGCGTGATTAAAAGAACATCCATAGTGGATGTTTTGCTACACTGTAGCATCCATGCTTTTTCCATATCTAACGTGAAAAACGACAGGATCTAAAAAATCCAATGTGGATATTTGTTTATAATCACGCCCCAAACGGCCCCTATGAGGATTTTGTTGAGAGATCCCGTCACAAAGTGGTCAGTTGGGTACTGCCCCCAAACTGAAGACGAGGACAAGGTGATATGTAGTAAATATTCTTTTTGTTTTTTTACAATCGGTAGATATCAACATATGAAGATAAGCAATATTTTCTGTAATTTCTTTTTTACTTGTTGAGTTTATAAAAAAATATACACCCTTTGTTCCATATTAGTAGTTCCGTTTGGTTCAATTTTTTTTCCAAGTACAACATGGGGTATTCGAGTCTTTACAATCTGACTAGAAGGGCAGGTCAACCTCTTAACGGCCGCCAATCTTCGTAGCTAGACATACAACCCACATAACTTGCGCACGGGTTAGATGTAATGCTAACACCTAGGGCTGGGAATCGGGTCGGGTCGGGTAAAATAGGGTCGGGTCGCCCTTTACCCTACCTAAATAGGGTCGGGTAATTACCTGACCCTATTCATGAGTAGGGTCAAGAATGGCCGACCCTAACCCTATTTCGATCGGGTCGGGTCGGGTAATGACCCGACCCTACTTTTAAAAAATAAAATAAAAAATTAGTAATTTTATTTACTAATCTAGTATTTAAAAAGTCAAAATTGACCTTTATTTGACTAAATTTTAATATAGATATGGTTAATATAAAGTTTTTTGGTGATTTAGAAATAAAATTATGTTTAAAAATTAGATTATTTAATATTAAATGTATATTATAATATTTTATAATATGTACATCGGGTAAAATAGGGTTGTGCGGGTAATTCGGGTAATTACCCTACCCGACCCTATTTTAAATAGGGTAAAATTTTCAAACCCGCACCCCGACCCTATTTTGCAATAGGGTCGGGTCGGGTCGGGTAATTTTAGGGTCGGGTCGGGTCGGGTAATCGGGTCGGGTCGGATTTTCCCAGCCCTACTAACACCTGTAGATGGCCAACTGAGTGGAGGTTCGAACTGAGGACATTCGCTTCAAAGTAGCATCCTGGTCTGATCACACCAACCCCATCGGTTTCCATTTGGCTCACTTACGTGGTGGGTAATTTAAAATGTGCTACTGTCCTCTCAAAATGTACTGGTCAATAAAGATAATTTTCATAATGGAGTGATTAATATAGGACATAGGGTGTGTATTTTATTTATTTTTAAGGGGCCGTTTGGTTCGTGATAATTAAAAGCAAACATCCAGCTGAAAAAAATTCTGCTGGATGTTTTTGGGATTTTTTCAACTCATGAGGTGTTTCAGCTGAAAGTTGAAAAAATCCCAAAAAAACATTATCCACTATGGATGTTTTTGCTTCTTTCACGCCCCAAACGGCCCCTAAATCATACTTACCTATTATATAAGGTGACTATATTGATCAGTCGAGGATACTCCCTTTTTGTAATTGCACAAGGAAGAAATTTTGTTAACATCAGATAAAATCCCTTATAGACATTGTCCTTTTGGTTGCCATTTTACTTTACACACTATGGTGACATTACGTACTTTATCATGCGCCAACTTTTTTTTTTTAACGATCATGCGCCAAGCTTAATACCACATTGGAAAACATTCATGTATGCATTGCAAGACTCGTCTTAATCGAAGGGGATAATTCAAACAGCTGATCATGTGCGGCTTGGCGAGTGTTGTATATGTTTATGTTTCAATTCAAACCTAAGTCTCTATGAGTACCTCCGAAGAAAAGGTATATGCAATACCAAAAAAACCATTCAAGCGCAAGACTGAAAGAATGACATTTCTCCAAATTTCAGTTTTACTTTTTTAGTCGCATCATTTTTTTTACTTTTTTAGTACTTCTAACTTTGCTAGTAAAATCAATTTATTTTTAAGAAAAAAGGGCAAGATTGGCATTGGGATTTTTCAAGTGGATCGGAGGGTGATGGAATCCGAGAAGGGGCACGTGGAAGATGGGACAAGGGGTGGAGGTTTTGACGGGCAAGGGGTGAGTCTGGAATGAAGGGGTACGTCTGGTGGAAAGCACAAGATTCCTCTTCAACTTGCTGCCACTCTGCTCCCCCCTTCACCATCAGGTTTTTCCTTAAAATGCTTCCTCCGGCCACTTTTAATAGAGATAATTAGTAAAAATTACATGCCAAAAATAGATGAGACCATTCCCTTATTATTCTTCGGTCAGGCAGCGGAGATGCCCCTCTGGCGGCGATCCTAAGTTGAGGTCGACGTCGAAGTTTAGAGGCCTCCGCAATGGAAGGTGACTCACTTTCTCATAAAGCCAGCCTAGGCTTTTACTAGAGAGCCCACATCTCAATAAAAATGATAAATTATGTTACAGTCTCAATTAAAAGTGTCCATTAGGAGTATTAATTATTCTCCATACACTAAATGCTTCTTAACTTCTTAATTACTCCTATACACTAACTAATGCACATTTTTATGTTATCTCCGTCCAAAAATAATTGGCAGTGTTTAAAAATGAGTTAAATTTATTAACTTATAGGGCCCACAATATTGCAACAATAATCCTTGCACATGCACGTTCATTAGGATCTAGTCAATTGATTATAGATATTTAATTTTTCAAATGCTGTCAGGCTCTTATTGATGACTCAGGCTAGCATGCGCTGTAGCACTGTGAGCTGAAGGGCAGGTCCCACTGATCTAACGGCTGCCTGCCCTGTAGCTAGGGTTTTTACTTTATAGATACATACTAATGTACTTTATTACTATGAGTTAATAATTAATGCACACATTTTTTTTGCAACAAGTTAATCAATGCATGTACCATTGAGTTCTTGGTCCCAAAAGAATATTCTTGATGAAAATACTTGTGCAGCCTAGAGATGGATGAGCAGTTCACCACCCCACGCCCAAAGGGAGCCCACCCCAACCAGACGATGGACGTCTACCATCTGAAAATACACGGCTGCGGATAACTACGGACCATGTGAAGGGATGGGCTGGCTAAAACGTGGGGTGGTGAACTACTCATCGGCCTAGATATTCAAGTGATTTCACCTAATTTTTTCCCCAAGATGTGTAGATCAAAATACTATTTGGGACCACCATTTAGAGATGATGTAAATTGTCGTTCGGTACAATATTTGAGCCTTACAAAATATGTTTATAGTGATCATGAGCATTGAGAAATGTTATAACTCCGTAATATAAATGACTCTGTGCAACAGGCTGGTTCTAGTTTCAAAATTCTAAGTGGATTTGTAAATATGGTCATTGCTGATGCAAATATTTATAAAATATTTTACTTATTTTAGTTGTATTTTCTTTATATTTATATGCTATATTCGGTCAAAATATATAGGTACAGTGTGGAGAATTTAATTTCGTTTTCTATGCAATAGTGAATCCATAATTAAGCGGGAAAAGGCAGAAATAGGCGTAGCTGTTTTTTCAGACAGAAAAAAGCTGGAAGCCTATTTTTTCTAGAGACGGAGTAATATCATAAGTTATTATGTTATATTTCAATCAGATATGTTACTATGTTGTAACTTGGCAATCTACAAATTCTCAATCTCTTTTACTGTTTTCCATGGATGTTGGTTGCCCTCAGAACTCTGGTTGAGGCCGTTGCGAACAAAGCATCTGACTATGCTAATTGAGAGGTTTAATCAGGGCTACTTTGTGCATGTTTGGGAGAGTCCACGGTCTTTCCATAGAGTTATGCACGGAGTATTCATGTCATTAAGGAAACCTTTATGGTAAAAAAACTCATATATACAGTACACTCCTACGTAGAGGCAGTAATCTCTGACTAACATAAGATGTCATAACGAAGTTACATACGTCTGCATCACTTTAGTGCGAAATTTATGGCTGTCACCAATCACCATGATCTCAAGTACTCCAAAACATCACTGTATAAAAAAAAACTCCAAAAGCAACAGTTTACTTGTATTTTAATTGCATTATTCCTTTGAATTAGCCTAAAAATCCTGATTCTGGTGATGTTCAATACAATTAAATAACTAAAATTTGCAGTTTGATTTTCTTGAAAAGGTAGTAAAGGGAGGATGGTACTAGCACCAACTCCATTAATGGTACATTAAGTTATATGTTTGGGAGCATTCAAGGAAGCAAAAAACTATGCATCATGGGGTTGCTCAAATTAGTATTCGAAGGACGTCATGTCAATGTGTTGTTGTGGAGATCCAACTACACTTGGGTTCAATCAGTTTTTTATCTTGTTTTTTATGTAAATTCAGATGATCAAAGGCTCACAGAAAGTACAGATTAGTGTCATGTTTATGGAATTAAGAGTGGGATCCATGACTTGTTTAGGGAAGTGAAGAAATGCTTGTTTTATAAAGAGCCTTCTGCTCAAGACCTTTCCATAGTGATGTTTTAAAATTAGGCCTATATCACACTGACTTGGGAAGTCTTAAATAGAATAAGGAGAGAGATCATGCGCAAGCCTTTGTTTTCTCTTGGACCAATAATGACAGTGTGAAACCCCTACACGAAAACGCTCGTTTAGAGTTTTTTCCATATTACCTGGTTAGTTAGTTAGGAATTACATATTACCTAGAGTTTTCGCTAAAATACCGTATCACCCAAAAATGCTACCAAATTTTTCCAAAATGCCCTCCTAACTACCCTTTAACAGTTTTACATGCCCGGAGACGTGCCGCATGCCAAAATATTGCGACTTCCCAATAAAGAAATTCTAGTAATAACCACCCATTAGTGTTCAAACCACTTATATCTATTGGAGGAGATGATAAATGAGTCGTGGAGAGCCGCGGAATACTTGTATCCAGCTGCAAAGTACTCTTTATAAGTTTATCATCCCCACCAGTAGACAGTTCAAAAAAATTGATATATTTTTATAAGGATAAAGAGAATGAAAAATAAAGAAGAACGCAAAAAGAATAGACAAAAACAAATAAAAATTGAGTGATTTATGACATTTTAAACTTTGCATTAAAATTGTGTATTTATATGCACAACTTCACTTCAAATTGTGTCATCATACACACAACAGCAGTCATCATGCACGACTTGACGCCCAGTCGTGTATATAAATATACATTTTTAGGGCAAAGTTTAAAATGTCGCTCATTTTTATCTGTTTTTGTCCATTCTTTTTATGTTTTTCTCAAATTTTTATCATATTCCATCCCATTAGGATAACCAAAATATTTTGAAATACTAGATAGTGGAATAACAAATTTAAAAAAAATGAATAACCAACTATGTAATGGATCTACTTTGACAAATCTCTCTTAAAAAAAGATCTAGTTAATATACGACTCCACCACATGCTCTCTCTTAATAGATTATTCATTCTCCGCTAGTAGATGTGCTTAAAAAAATTGGGATATCTTTACAGGGATAAAAAGGAGGAAAATAAATAATAATACAAACAATGACACAAATTTGAAGTGAAATTGTGTATGTAAATACACACTTTAGTGCAAAGTTTAAAATGTCATAAATTACTTATTTTTTATCTATTTTAGAGCATTTTTTATGCTCTTCTTTATTTTTCTTCCTCTTTATCCCTATAAGGGTATATAATTTTTTTTGAAACACCTACTAGTGGGAATGACGAATTTGTAAAAAGTACTTTGCAGCTCGGCGACAACTACTTCACAGGTATGCTATTTTTTTCTCCTTTCTTCCAACAGCCACAAGTTGTAACGAACACAAATGGGTAGTAGTTACAAGAATTTATTCACTGGAAGGTCACAATATTTTGGCGTGGGGCATATCTCCGGGCGTGTAAAATCATTAAGGGTGTTAGGAGGGCATTTTGGAAAGAATATCTGGCATATCCGAGTGATATGGTATTTCCGCAAAAAACTCCAGGTGATATAGAATTCTTGTCTCATTGACCAAGTAATATGATAAATTAGGCCTATATCACTTACTTGGGAAGTCTTAAATAGAATAAGGACAGTGATCATGCGCAAGCCTTTGTTTTCTCTTGTGCACCAATTATGCATAGTGTGGAATCCCTACACGAAAACGCTCGTCTACTTTTTTTTATGGCAACAAAACGCTCGTCTACTTGTGGGGTGGTTGATGCTAACACTTTAAATTTCTTGTGGACTAACATTTTCAAGCAAATGCTTCCTCTCACTAATATAACAGGAGTTCAAGCGTGCTTGACATCTGAACAAGCATGCTATATCAGTATATTAAATGGGCAAATGGCTTAAGAAGAAGCCTTTTTTGAGAAGTCAATTTTTTGGGAGAAGGGTATCTTGATTAGCCCTGGCCAATAGAATTGCAAGAACTGCTCTTCTTCTCTTTAAAAAATGTGAAGCTTTAATGAATTTTAATTTCGAAGCACTTAATTAATTGCCTTTCAAGCGAAGATTTCAAACAATTATGTATTTGAGTTTGACTTTTTGTGGGATTCCGGGCTTCTCATGACCATCTATTAGTCTTCTCTATTAATAAGAAGATAAATTAATGAAAATCAAACCAGCACTCGATTGGTAGCGTAGATACTCCTAATTTACAGATTCTTTGAGTTGTAGGCATGGTTTTAAAAACCGGACTGAACCGGCCGGTTTGACCCGGTTCGACCAGAGCCGGGCCCTCCTTCGGACCGAGTCAACCGGGTCGACCGGGTAGGTTGACCCGGCCGGGTTAATACAACCCGGCCGACCGGTTCGGTTCGGTCCGGTTCACCCCCTCCCCCTCTCTTCTCCCCCCTCCGGCGGAGCCAGGAGCTCCTGCCGAGCGTCGACGGCGCATCGGGGCCCCCCGTCAAGCCCTCCGGCACCCTCGACGCCGCCGTCGAGTACCGGCGCAGTGAGAACAGGCGTTGGGCCCTGGCGTCGCCCCTGTTTCACCGAGCCCAGCCCTCCCGGGGCCCCCCCCTCCCCCCGTTCTCACCGAGCTCGAGCCCCGGCGTCGCCCCTGTTTCGCCGAGCCCAGCCCCCCCCCCCCCCACAGCCCCTACGTTCCCCCCCCCCTCCCCCGCGCCGTTTCGCCGAGGCCAGCCCCGCCCCCTCACCCCGGCGCCCCCTGTCGAGCCCCCCAGCAGTTTATTTTTTGCTGATATCAGCAACCGGGTCAACCCGGGTTGACCCCCGATTGAACCCGATTGGACCTACCCGGTAAGAATTCCGGGTCGATCCTCGGTCGGGTTTTTAATACCTTGGTTGTAGGGGTGCTGGCTTGTTGATTTTTTCCCAATAAAGGCCAAATTATACGGCCTTGACTTTTATTACTCTAGAATACATACATCCCAAAAAATCAGTCCGTAGAACAGGGAATAACTGTGGTGGGGGTTGATTTTACCATGTACATGACAACTGATTAAGAGCAAAGTTAAAAGGTAATCAGCCGCCATGCTACCCTCTCGATAAATATGACAAAAACGAACCGACTCGAAACATGCTAAACATCGTCGAATTGCAGCTACGGTAGAGCATATTTGCCGTGGGGGAGTGATGCCCTGAGAAAGAAGATCAATAAGAACTTTGGAGTCACCTTGAACCATGAGCTTAGTGACACCTTTGTGAAGAGCAAGTTGAACTCCCAAAGTTTTATATGTAGAAGCTGAGATGAACTGAACCTCCGAGTTGTAAGTAAATATGGGTTCTTGTCCCATTTTACTTGTCTTGATTGAGAGGAGTCGGCTCTCTCGTGCAAGTGTAGGCATGTGGAGTAGTTAGGCTTCCGTGGGCCCGGTCCACACTAAATTGGAAGAGACACTGTAATCGTCACCGATCCGGAAATCACTTATTTGGAATTAGCTATTTTGGTACGACCAAAATGGAATTGTCAAATAAGAGTCATCATCTTGGGAAATCTGTTGAGCCAATTCGGGAAACCGAAAAGGCAAGATTTTGTAACTGATTTTCGCCCCTTTTAAGGGCAATGGAGGGGACGCCCTCCATGCCAATGAGAAAGGCGTCTTTTGGTTGAAATCGCAGTGGTTTTGGTGCTCTTGATTTCGTTGGGTGAAAAAGCTAATTCGGGGAATATAGCTTTTCACAAAGTTCTACACTCGATCGGTGAAGGATTTGGTGTTCTCGGACATATTCTAATCCGTGGAGTGATTCGTAGGCACAAAGGCCGAAGGTTAGTGTTTCCAATTTGATATTCTGTGAGCTTTATTTGTTGTTAGAAGGAAATACCCAATTTTTGAGAACCCACATCAAACGGATAAAAATCCTAAATTCGCTTCCGTTGCGGCTTGATTACCCATCAGTGGTATCGGAGCCTTGATTCCGTGGTGGTGTGAGGGTTCCAAGAAATTTGTGGGAATTTTCCTCGCGGTTTTTGCCGACTGAAAATCTCGTTTTTTACAGTCGCGATCGATCGGCGTCAAGAGCGATCGATCGCGCTAAGGTAAAATCGGAGAAGACGACTGGTCACGATCGACAGGCATCGTTCGGCATCGATCGTTAAGTCTCTTGAAAAGGGAAAACGATCGATCGGGTTCGATCGGCTTCGATCGCCATCGTTCGGCATCGTTCGGCTTCGATCGGCATCGATCGCCATCGTTCGGCATCATTCGGCTTCGATCGGCATCGATCGCCATCGTTCGGCATCGATCGGCGTCGATCATTGATTTGCTTTGAAAGAGGGAAACGATCGATCGGCACAAATTGCGATCGATTGTATCTACTGGAAGTTGAGCAAAATTGACAGCGGAAAGCTGCGATCGATCGGGTATTTGACGCGATCGATCGGAGGGATAAAATTTGAAAAACTAATTAATATTGAAGCAGTACTTGTGCCACTTGATTATATAATTGCTGATAGTTAATTAGTGATTCAAACTGTGCTGTTTTTTTATTTACACTGATTGTCCTGTTCCATTGATTGTAGATTATTATCTTCAATTTGATTGGAATACTTGCTTGATTTCATAAAAGTTGCAATGGCTTCCCGAATGGTCTCCAGTGAGTTGGCAAAGACTGAAAAGTTGAATGCCACCAATTTTGTTACCTGGAAGAGGCGCATCCGTCACATTCTGTTCCTTGATGACTTGGGTCATGTGCTAGACCAAGTTGTTGAACCTAAGGGTGAACAGAGTACTACTGCTCAAAAGAGAGAGTACGAGAAGTTCAGGATGGAGGATGCACGAGCAAGGACTACCATGCTTACCTTTATGGAGCCTACTATGGAGTTGCTTTTTGAGAAGCACAAAACGGCCAAAGAAATGTATGAGGCTATTGAGAGGAGGTATGGAGAGCATACTGAGGCACACATCAGGTTGCTCCACACTCGCTATACCAACATGAGGATGGAGGAGGGCAAAAATGTGCTTGATCACATAAATGCCATGACCATTATTGCTAGTGAGTTGGAGATGCTTGGAGATCCAATTTCATTGGGGGTCCAAGTGTCTACGATACTCACTAGCCTCCCTCCATCATGGGAAGCAGTTGTGGTTGCGTTGAACCTGAGTGACAAGAAACTCACTCTCGATGACCTTACTGCCAAGCTGGGCTTGGAGCAGGAAAGGAGAGAGCATATGAGGGCCTCTAATGCATCTGCCAACCTTGCTCACCATGTTGGCTCTAAGAAAGGTGGGTCCTATGCTGGCACTTCAAAGAAGAACTTCAAGAGGAAAGGAAAGAAGCCTCAATTCCAGGGTGGAGACAAGGCCAAGAACAAGAAGAAGGGAGCCTGCTTTACTTGTGGCCAGATGGGTCACTTTAGCAGGAACTGTCCTAATAGCTCCCAGGGCAACGAGAAAAAGAAACAGCAGGGTGGAGGAAAGGACATTGTTTGTATGATTTCTGAGGCACTGATTGTGAACACTAACACTAGAGGTTGGTGGCTTGACTCGGCTGCAACCCGTCATGTGGCTATGGCAAAGGAGTCTTTTGCTGAGATGAAAGAGATTAGTCCCGGAGAGCACAAGATCTACATGGGGAATAACACCTATTGTGACGTGCTGGGGATTGGCTCTGTTCGTGTTCCTCTCTTAGGAGGAAACACTCTGGTCCTCACAGATGTCTTGTATGCACCTACTATTCGTAGGAATCTGATTTCAATCCCTCTTCTGACTCAAAAGGGATTTGAAGTCAGGTTCAAGGGTGGCAAGGGAACTGTAGGGCAGAAGAATAATATTTTATTTACTGCTTCTTTAGTTGATGGTTTATTCAAACTTGATGTATCCAATGATTTTGCTAATAATGAAATGATTGATTCTGAGTATGTTGCTTGTGTTGCTGTTGATAATGCATTGTTATGGCATTTACGCCTTTGTCATGTGAATGCGACAAAATTACACCGAATGTCGGGTAGTGGGTTACTACCTAGAATAAGTGATAATTTGCGCACGTGTGAGGATTGCCTATCTGGCAAAATGACTAGGCTACCCTTTCCGAAAGGACAACGAGCAATTGACCTTTTAGAGGTCATTCACTCAGATATTTGTGGGCCTATAAACGTCAAGACTCAAAGGGGTATGATGTATTTCATTACATTTATAGATGACTATTCAAGATATGGTTATGTGTACTTGTTATCGAGAAAGTCCGATGCCTTAGAAAAATTCAAGGAATTTAAGGCTAAGGTTGAGAACCAATTAGGACGGAAGATTAAAGTTCTGAGAACAGACAGAGGTGGTGAGTACACATCTGATTTGTTCAAGGACTATTGTACAAACCAAGGAATAGTGCATCAGTATACTTTACCGTATACCCCTCAGCAGAATGGAGTCGCTGAAAGACGTAATAGGACATTGATGGACATGGTAAGGTCCATGTTAAACCACTCTGAACTAGGAACGCAGTTTTGGGGTGAAGCACTAGACACCGCTGTTTATGTACTAAATCGGATACCTTCTAAGTCGATCAAATTGACCCCATATGAGTTATGGACGGGAAGACGTCCAAACTTTTCGAACTTGAGAGTGTGGGGGTCAAAGGCCCATGTGAGGGTACCTGATCAACTAAGAACTAAGTTGGATCCCAAGACCATAAAATGTAATTTTATAGGTTATTGTGACCATTCGAAAGGGTATCGATTTGTAGTACACCATGATGATGGGACAGTGGGGGTTATAGAGTCTAGAGATGCTTATTTTCTTGAGGAAGATATAGACCTTAAAACTCCTAGTCAGAAAGTGGAACTCTTTGAAATTGAGAAAGAGAAAGTTACTGTCACTAGTAATGAACAAGTGATAGGTAACACATCCAATGAGGATGTTGAAAATCGAACATCAAGAGAGCGTAGACCTTCAATTTTGTTGAAAGATTACTATGCCATGCTTGGTGAAGATGAGATATCGATAGATGAACCTGTACTTAGTAATCCAGTCACATTTGAGTAGGCGATGTGTAGTCCAGATTCCAAGGAATGGCGGAAGGCTGTTCAAGAGGAAATGGATTCAATCTTGAAGAACAAAGTCTGGGAGATTGTTGACTTACCAGACGAACGGAAACCCATTGGGTGTAAGTGGATCTTCAAGAAGAAGCTCAAAGTTGATGGATCAATAGAGAAGTACAAAGCTAGACTTGTGGCAAAAGGTTTCACACAAGTAGAGGGCATAGACTTCAAGGAGACTTATTCTCCAGTGTCCAGGTTCATCTCGATCCGATGTTTGTTGGCAATTGTGTCATACTTAGATTTAGAGTTGCATCAGATGGATGTAAAGACTGCCTTCCTAAATGGTGATTTAGAGGAGGAGATTTACATGGAACAACCCGAGGGGTTTGTTGTTTCCGGAGAGGAAACTAAAGTGTGCAAACTTATTAAATCATTGTATGGACTGAAACAATCGCCAAGACAATGGTATTTCACTTTTCACAAGGTGATAAGTGAATATGGTTTTGTGGCCAATGATTATGACCATTGTGTTTACTCCTTTAAAGATGGGAGTAGATTTATGATATTGTCACTATATGTAGATGACATATTATTGACGGGGAATGACACTAGTATGATTCTCAGTCTTAAAGAATGGCTCAAGACCCAATTTGAAATGAAAGACATGGGTGAAGCATCTTACATCCTCGGGATGAAGATTGAGAGAGATAGAAAAGCGAGGAGGTTAAGTATATCTCAAGAATCGTACATTGAGAGTGTTTTGAAACGCTTTGACGTGATTGGTTGGAAGACCATTGATTCGCCCATCTATAAAGGGACAGTCTTGTCCGAAAGAATGGCACCTGCATCAGACGAGGAACGTCTGAAGATGCAATCTGTACCATATGCGCAGGCTATTGGCAGCTTGATGTATGCCATGAACTGCACTCGACCTGATTTGGCTTTTGTAGTAAGCCTTGTGAGTCGATATCAGGCTAACCCAGGTATGCAACACTGGCAAGCTATAAAGCGGGTGTTCAGATACTTGCTGGGTACCAAGGATATGAAACTCACATATCAGGCTGAGAACCTGTCATTGGAAGGCTATAGTGATTCGGACTATGCCGGGTGTAAGGATGACAGAAAATCCACTGCCGGTTATGTTTTTATGCTTGGTGGCGGCGCCGTGGCATGGGCTAGTAAGAAGCAGAAATGCATTACTAAGTCCACGATGGAAGCTGAGTTTGTTGCATGCAGTTTAGCAGCTTCCGAGGCAGTTTGGATTAAAGAGTTTCTAGCTGGGTTACAGCTAGAACAGTGGACTGATGCTCCTGTCCAAATTTATTGTGATAATTTGGCAACTGTGTCGACACTCCGTAATGGGGAGATCAGTTCAAGAGCTAAGCACATAGAGGTGCATTACTTTTATGTGTTTGACATGCTACAACGGGGAAAGTTGACAGTAAGTCATCTTCCTACGGTTGAGATGTTAGCTGATCCGTTAACGAAGGCCTTAACGACGGATCTATTTGTAAAACATGTTCATAGTTTTGGATTACGACAGGACTAGTGCACGAGTCACTGTGGATCGCAAATATGAACAAAGAACCCATAGTGGGGGAAGTAAGTAAATATGGATTCTTGTCCCATTTTACTTGTCTTGATTGAGAGGAGTCGGCTCTCTCGTGCAAGTGTAGGCATGTGGAGTAGTTAGGCTTCCGTGGGCCCGGTCCACACTAAATTGGAAGAGACACTGTAATCGTCACCGATCCGGAAATCACTTATTTGGAATTAGCTATTTTGGTACGACCAAAATGGAATTGTCAAATAAGAGTCATCATCTTGGGAAATCTGTTGAGCCAATTCGGGAAACCGAAAAGGCAAGATTTTGTAACTGATTTTCGCCCCTTTTAAGGGCAATGGAGGGGACGCCCTCCATGCCAATGAGAAAGGCGTCTTTTGGTTGAAATCGCAGTGGTTTTGGTGCCCTTGATTTCGTTGGGTGAAAAAGCTAATTCGGGGAATATAGCTTTTCACAAAGTTCTACACTCGATCGGTGAAGGATTTGGTGTTCTCGGACATATTCTAATCCGTGGAGTGATTCGTAGGCACAAAGGCCGAAGGTTAGTGTTTCCAATTTGATATTCTGTGAGCTTTATTTGTTGTTAGAAGGAAATACCCAATTTTTGAGAACCCACATCAAACGGATAAAAATCCTAAATTCGCTTCCGTTGCGGCTTGATTACCCATCACGAGTTTCTGAGAATAGCAGTAGCTGCAGCATGAAGGAGAGCATCTAAATGCCCATCGAAATTGAGAAGAACCCAAGATGAGGGGGAGAGGCCACCAGGAAACAAAAATTTCCTGCGTCCTTACCAAGGTCGACGACGGATGAGATGTCTTCGGTATGCTGGCAAATTGCGCCACAAGTAGTTTAGTGTGAGAGAATTTGCTAGATAGTGAATTCTTCATCTTGAAACCGTGTGATATTGCGATAGCGCCATCAATTCCAGACCAAGATCATGTAAGTTTGTAACAAGCATCCGCGAGCATCTGGAAAGAGGCCATCATGATACAATGTAGTGATCTAGGAAATGGGCGTCGAGTCTGATGGAATAAAACACAGTCCAGTAAGATGCTGCCACAGACTATTAATATATGGAATGAAACAAAGGAAGGGGTCTTCACTGTGAAGTCGGCATATAGGCTGCAAATGAAATGGAATAAACTGTCTTCCCGTGGGTGTTATTGTTCACATGAGGATGGGGGCGACAAATTCTGAAATTGAGAATGCGATCGCGAATTCTGGACAAATTCTCTTCCCGTGACAAATTCTCAAATTCTGGTATTTGATCTGAAATTGAAGAGTCCATAAGGTAGGATGGCCCGTGAAAGCATCCCAATGTTTCTGAAGGAAAAGGCATTGTGTTTTTCTGAAATTAAGCCCACCAACGCGACAAGGCCAGCAGAGCGTGTCCCAATTAATGGTGTGATCTGCATGTCGCTGTTTAGACCACCAGAAGAAATCACGGGCCATGTGATCTAAGAGTGTACAAACTGATTTTGGAATTTCATATACCGACATCAAATGTAACGGCTTTGCTTAGCATACAGCTTGAATCAAGGTTGTGCGACCAGCCTGACTGAGCACTTGAGCCGACCATCCAGACAAGGAATGGTCTACAAACTGAATGAGGCTAACACAATGGTGTTTACGAACAGTCCCTTTTATGACAGGGATCAAAAAAATATGCCGCAACTGAGTTTTCAAAGATACCGGCACATTAGGACTCCATAGAACTGTAGTTTTAGTCGGATTTAACTGGAGTCTCGCAGTAACAAGATATTGATGCACCACACGCATAACATTTTCAGCTTCACAAGCTGTTACCCTTCCAAATAATAATATATCATCAGCGTACATTAAATGACAAGAGGGGTACCTTGTGGATTGATCTTAATGCCATGAATGAGACCATCTTGTCGCGCTTGAAGCAATAGCCAAGAACCCTGAGCCAGAATGAATTACGGCGATAATGGGTCACCTTGCCGAATGCCACGCTTTGGAATGATCTTAGGGCCTTCCAATTCACCAATATCCGATATGAAACAGTGCGAATACATGAGGAGATATACTGATCCAACGCGAATGAAAACCATAATCTCGGAGCATGTTTTCAATGAAATCCCAAGTGAGACTATCATATGCCTTGGATATATCAAGCTTTAAAACATTTAGACATCCCTATCGGCGGATCGGATGGCGACAAGTATGGATGGTGTGAAATACCTAATTGGCAAGAAGAATGTTCTCATAGATGGAGCGTCTGGAAATAAAGGCACTCTGAAATTGGCACACAAGGCTCGACATGAGGGGACGTATAGGCGTGTGACAAGGAGCTTAGAAATAATCTTATAAGCGAAGTTACATAGTCCAATAGGCCGATAATGGCTCGGCTCCATCGGATGAGATAGTTTTGGAATAAGATACAAATGGGTCTGATTGAGTGCAGCAGCAAAGGCGCCAGCATGAAAGAAAGTATTTTGAAATACTGAATCACCTACAATATCCCAATAATGCCGAAAAAGAATTCCAGGGATCCCATCTGGTCCAGGACTTTTGTGAGGCCCCAAACTACATGCTACTTGGTAAACTTCATCTCGAGTGATAGGCTGTAACAATATTTCATTCTGAGCAGCCGAAATGCGATAAGGAAGAGAGCATGTTGGCCGGGAGGAACTCGATGCCGACGGCAGGTCATACAACAAAGAACAATATGCATGAAACACTGCATGAATATCAGAGAGGCGAGTACAGACATGACCATTGGTATCCTTGATATGCCTAATTTGAGTAAAAGCTAGAGTTTGGACTTGGCGATGATAAAACCGAGTGTGCATTGGTATCCTTGTTGCTGCAATTAACACATCTCGTGAGACACCTACTGTTGATGAAGTGGTATCCCTCTTGCTGGGTTTTGAATTGCGAATTCAAAATCTTTCTTCCGTCGCTACAGCTACCCCAACGACAGCTTTTGTTTCCACTCGTGGTAATGGTCGTGGTCGTGGTCGGGCTCACTATGGTGGACGATCAGGATGAGGGCACTTTAATCAGCAACAAGGAGGCAATGCACAACACAATGGCCATTACCATAATGTTGGTCGTGGGCGTGGTCAGCAGGGACGACGAGGTCGTGGCCGAGGTCCATCCTCTACTGCTTCTTGCCCGATCACATGTTACAAGTGTGGTGGCCCAAACCATAAGGCTAACAATTGTTTACTTCAAGATGCCACATCTGATCCTATTCAGTCCTTCCAAGCAATGCAGATATCAGATCCTCAAGATCCGGCATGGTATCCTGATACCGGAGCCACAAACCATATGACCTTTGACACATCTCAAGTTGAAGGTATGGTTCCTTACACCGGCACCGATCATGTTAAAGTCGGGAATGGAATGGGTCTTCCAATTTCTCACATTGGCTCCATTCAATTCCCACATTCGTCTATCAAGCTTCATAATACATTGATTGTGCCTACTTTATGCAAGAATCTACTTAGTGTTTCACAGTTTACACGTGACAATTCTTGCTACTTCATTTTTTACCCTTGGGGATTTGTGGTTAAGGATTTGAAGACGGACAGGAAGTTGCTTGATGGACAGATGAGCAGGGGTCTCTACTCTCTTAGTCAAATAAAGTGGAAGCACCAGTAAGTTTCTTGGCAAATAAAGTGGACGGTGATACTTGGCATGCTCGGCTTGGCCATCCATCATTTCAAGTTCTTAAATCATTGTATCCGGTATTGGACCCTACTAAAAGAGCGTCCAAATCATTTTGTAGTAGTTGCAAGTTGGGAAAAATGTCTAAGTTACCATTTGCACGTCGTTCTTCTTATGCTTCTCATGTGCTACACACTCTCCATTGTGATGTGTGGGGACCAGCCCCTACAACCTCAATTGAAGGTTTTCGATTTTATCTTATTATTGTTGATGAACACTCTCGTTATGCCTGGTATTTTCCTCTTAAGCGCAAATCTGAAGTTAGTGATATTTTTATGAAATTTATACTATTTATTGAGAAGCACCTTGCAGCCAAGGTAAAATTTGTTCAATCCGATGGCGGTGGAGAGTTCACAAGCACAACTCTTCAATCCTTCTTCATTGCTTCTGGAATTTCCCAATTGTTTTCTTGTTCTGGAACCCCTGAGCAAAATGGCCTTGCAGAGCGAAAACACAGGCATATTGTAGAGATGGGGCTCGCTATGATGGCGCATGGTCATGTCCCACAAGGATATTGGCATCATGCTTTTGAAACAGCAGTACTTCTTATTAATTGGCTTCCATGCAAACCCCTTCATGGTCGTTCCCCTTATGAGCGCCTATCTGGATCTCATCCCGAGTACTCTTCTCTGAGAATTTTTGGATCAGCTTGCTATCCATGTTTGGATCCTTTAGGCAGAGGGAAATTATCATTCAAGTCAGCTTGTGTATTTTTGGGTTACTGCACTCAACATAAGGGATATAAATGCTATGATTTGGCAAAAGGCAAATTATATATCTCTAGACACATTACTTTTGATGAGTCTCATTTTCCTTTTGCAGATACTCGTCCAAAACAAGGTGTTGGGTCAACTACTAGTCATTTTCGACGACATAGCATCTCTCCCTTCTCCCTTCGCCCTATTCCAATAGATCCACAACCTAACTTGGCTGAAGTACAATTAGAAACAGCCCAATCTTCTCTTCATATTGATGCTCCACCTAGCTTATGCCCAACCCAGCAAGAGAATCCCACCCCAAGTATTGACTCTCTAAGTAGCTCTCCATCCAGCCCCAATCCTGCCCCTTCTTTACCGGCGCCTGAAGTGCCTCAACCAACCACTACTCCGGCTGTCCCAACCCGTCATCATATGACCACTCGCACCATGGATGGGACCCGCAAAGTGAAGACATATTTGGCCACCAAACATCCACTTCCAGCTGCTCTTCTGGCAGATATTCATAGTGTTGCTATTGAGCCTCTTACCTACAAGCAAGCTGCATCTAATCCTCTTTGGGTTCATGCTATGCAAGAGGAAATTGATGCCTTACGTCGAAACAAAACATGGAGCCTTGTTCCTCATCATCCATCCATGAATGTTATTGGAAGCAAATGGATATATCGTGTTAAGCAACACGTTGATGGTACAGTTGAAAGATACAAGGCCCGTCTAGTTACAAAAGGCTACAATCAGCAATATGGATTTGATTTTGAAGAAACATTCAGCCCAGTTGTTAAAGCAGGTACCATCCGTCTAATTTTATCTCTTGCCATTACCTATAATTGGCCCCTACAGCAACTCGATGTCAAAAATGCATTCTTGCAAGGAGACCTCCAAGAAACTGTGTATCTTCAACAACCGGTTGGCTTTGTTGATAAGACTCATCCCACTCATGTATGTCGACTCCACAAAGCCTTGTATGGACTTAAGCAAGCACCCCGTGCATGGTACACACGTTTTACTACTTACTTGCAAAAGCTTGGTTTTCATAGTTGCCCCTATGATACATCACTCTTTGTATGGCGATTGAACAATCAAGTGGTTTTCTTACTTCTTTACGTGGATGATCTTATAATAACTGGAAGCCATGCATCTACTATCCAGCACCTAATTCGCAACATCTCTAAGGAATTTGATATGAAGGATATGGGCAAGTTGCATTACTTTCTTGGCCTTCAGGTGAAGCGTTCTCTAGAGCATCTTACTCTCTCTCAGACAAGATATGCTATCCAGCTTCTTGAGAGATTTGGACTTTCTGATGTAAAACCAATTAGCAGCCCGCTTGCTGCTGGTGTTCACTTATCCTCTTATGATGGCGATCTACTCTCTGAACCATCTCAATATCGCCGTATGGTAGGCTCCCTTCAATACTTAACACTTACGAGGCCGGATTTATCCTTTGCAGTTAATCATGTGTGCCAATTCATGCATTCACCACGAACGACACATTTGGAGGCAGTTAAACGAATCTTCAGATATGTGAAAGGTACACTTTCATATGGTCTCAAATTCTCTAGGTGCTCCTCACTCACTTTGCAGGCATTTTCTGATGCGGACTGGGCAGGGTGTCCTGATAGTCGTCGATCAATGACTGGTTTTGCCGTATTTTTGGGCCCCAACTTACTCGCATGGGGGGCTAAGAAGCAGCCAACTGTTAGTAGATCTAGTACTGAAGCAGAATATCGTGCTATTGCCTATACAACAACTGAACTTTTGTGGATTACTCATCTACTTAAGTTTCTAGATATTCAACTTGCAAGTCCACCCCATGATACATTGTGATAATGTTAGTGCCATTTTTCTTTCCAAGAACCCAGTGGCTCACCATCGTTCTAAGCATATCGACATTGATGTTCACTTTGTGCGTGAACATGTGCTACGAGGCTCGCTTTGTCTTCGTCACATTCCTGGTACTGAACAAGTTGCAGATGTGTTTACCAAATCCTTGCCAGGACCTTAATTTATTCTATTGCGGGACAAGCTCATGATTCGGGAAATCCCTCCATGATCTTGAGGGGGGATGTGAAGAGTTATATTTGTCAATATATAACTCAAATTGATATGGCACTTAAGTCATGGGATATGACTAGTTGTATATTCGCTTAAGTCATGGGATATGACTGGTTGTCAATTAGCTTAAGTCATGGGATACAAATTAGCTTAAGTCATGGGATACAAATCTGTAATTAGCTTAAATCATGGGATACAAATCTGTAACGGAATATAGATTGTACAATGTAGATCTCTATATATTGAATAGAAAATACCGAGACAAATAGCTCGGTTCAATTCTCACAAAGATCCCCCTGAGCAAGCCATTGACTCCGAGCCTTGAGACACCACATTTGTTCTTCTCGTCTCAATAATATACTATATTGCTTATGTAAATCTTGCAGCTGCTGTGTGAGGACTCAAGAGGGTTGACTCTGACAAAGAGGTTCTAATGCATCAATTTGGGCCATTATAGCTTGCTGTTGATCCTCCAAAGACCTATGAGACTTGCCAATATCAGTCCGAGTGCAGTATAGCGCTTGCCGCAGTTTGGCCGAGAAACGGAAGGAAGGAGATCCCAGGACTGTAGATTGCCAAGCACGCTGAATTATCTCCCTCATCCGGGAATCCTCTAGCCAATGATGCAGAAATCTTGGTGGTCTATAGATGAACTCCTGGGCAGGTTGTGATGTAAAAACAATGGGGCCATGGTCTGAAAACATAATCGGAAGATGCCGGACTTGAGCCTGCGGAAAGAGTTGAAACAAATCTGAATCCAAAAGAACTCGATTCAGTCGCTTGGAGAGGCGGCAATTCGACCCTGTAAAAGGAGAACCCTATGTAGGCAACTCAAGCAATCCTGCACGTTGAATAAAAATTGCTGTAATTGAACCATTCAGGCGACATTAATAGATGCAGGTGTGGACTTGTGTCTTGGACCAGTTGAAAGAGCTACCAAGCAACCCACTGAAATTTTCAACCACGAGGCCTCACTTGAGCTCCTGCTTCATGCCTAACATCTCCCGTACTGTACCACCATGACCTTCAGCCAGTAATTCCTCTTTAGACTCCAAACGCTAGCATCCCCTGCTCGCCACTTTCATTTGCCTGCTTCCTTCAGCTCGATTGATTTTACATTTGTCAAAGCTCCTTTTATTATGTTTTAAGCTAGACAATATGTACAGTATCATTATCTACTCCACAAACTTAAAGCCCAATTAGCTGCATACAGGGAATGTGTGGCATCTTATTTACGTAACACCCGAAAAATTTGTGTGCATATTAAAATTGATTAATCTAAAAATATTAAATTTTGATGCTTGTTTTGCTATGTTTTACACTTTGGAGTTAAAGTATGTGAAGAGAGCTTTTCAACGCCACCAACAGTGCGCAAATCGGAGTTCGGGGCATAAAGTTATGTTAGTTTAAATTTTGGTATGCAGTCGGGTATGCGATTGATCGCCGGGATATGCGATTGATCTGGTGGGGTATGCGATTAATCATCGGGGTACGCGATAGATCGCAATGGCATTGAATACGAAAATTGCGTTTTGAGTGGATTTTCTTGAGAAAAAGATATCAAATCCTAACCAAACTTAGAGATGACGTTCATGAGGAGATTTTGGAGGATTCCTATTGGAGGAAAGAGTCCATGATAAGGAAAGATTTACATAAGAGGTGGAAACCCTAAACTCTATATAAACCCATGAGAGGGGAGGGCTTGTGGGATTGATATCAAACCATAGCTTGTGTTTTTCTCCTTCCCACGTTCACCCTTCTCTCAAGCCTCTTCTTGGTGTGAGTCTTCATCCAAAGCTTGGAGCGGAGGCATCGCTACAAAGCGAAGAAGGCGAACGATGCGTAAAGGGCGAGACTTTTGTGAAACGAAAAGTTGGATGATTTTACCACTATTCTTTGTAATTTATTTCAATCATACGAATGTTTATGATTCAAGTTCTGATGTCAAATATGTGTGGTATTTCTATTCATGAGTTGATTATGATCATGCTCTTATATCTGAAGATGTAGAGGTCAATTGATATATGATATTTAACATGATAAAAGGGTATACTTTGGTAATTCCAGACAATCCTAGGGTCTGTAATTGATCTAGGAGGGGAGTATGGTTGTCTATAATATATTATCACCTATAATGTGTTATTAAGTGAGATAATCGAGTTTAATGAAGAGTCTTCATCTCGGCCAGAACTGTTTCTATGCTGACAGTCTATAGTAAATAATTCATAACTAATTAAAATAAACTCAAAAAAATATGTCGTCTATTGAGTTAGAAACTAGACTCAAAGGACTATATACAGTAAAAATTTCATAGAGTAATTCAATCTGTGCTGACGCTGGGAAGAGCCGGAAGTCAACTAAAAACATAATACTATAATTAGGGTAAAAGTTGGAGAAACTTTAGCAACATATTACCCTATGCTAGAATAAGTATACTATGAAAGTAATATGTGTTATGCAAGATCTTTCAGAAAGAATTACAGCAGATTGGACTAAGTATAATGATGTAAATTTTAATATAATACTCGCAAGCGCACGAATCTAATGCAGAATAGTGACTACGAGGTCGATCCCTCAGAGACTTAGTAAGATATTCAACCTAATTCTAGAGTATGTAGCAAGCAACAATGAAATGAAAAGTTTTAATTTTTATTTTCTAATTAAGCAAGCAGATGTTCAACTAACTTAAAACTCAGAAATTGGATAAATAAAAGATAAAATAATAATAAAAATCCTGTTTGCTGCTTTCAGTCTGTCTGTAATCCCGTTTTGCGTTTCTCTTCCCTCCACCTTCTGCAACAATCTCTCGATTGCACGCCTCAACCGATCTGATCTTTCTCTCGAATAGAACAGACAGTCCCCTTCTCGCCAAAGCAAAGCAGCCCCGAATTCAGATCAGTCTTTCTCAGCCAGGTCCTTTGTTTTCTCAAACCAGCAATCCCCTTCTTACGAGCAACACAATCTCTTGACTGTACCACTCTTCTGTCCCAGCCAGTACCCCAAAACAGATCCGGCAACACCGACCTCTCCTAACAGGCAGAACAAACTCCCAAAAGCAGCTGCCACCTTCTCTCCGGCCTCCACCTTCTTCCACAACACAGCTGCTTCTACTATTCACCGCCTCTGCCTCTCCTCCTCTGCCTCTCGACAGAGCATCCGCCACCACCTCTACACAGCCGACCTCTTTCTCTCCGACCCGCCGGTAAGAATAGCGCCACTCCTCCTCTGCCTCTCGAAGAGCCCCTCTTTGAATAGACAGAGCAACACCCCGGCGACCCTCTTCTCCTATCACAGCACCGCTTCCACACACCCAAAAGCCACCCCCTTCTCCGACCACAGCACAGCCGGCGACCTCTTTTACAGACAGACAGCGCCCCTTCGCCGACCCCTCTCTGCCTCTCGACAGAGCCGCAAAAACTAGTCCTACCTTCGAACAACCGGATCCCCCTCTCTTACAGACCAGCGCCCCTCTCTTAGTGTAGCAGCTTTCCTTCCTGAGGCCGGCCAAATCAGGAGCTAGAACCCATCTTTTCCGATTCAAACTTTCCCAATCGCGGCCCCCTCTTTTCTTTCCTTTTTTTCCCGTTCCGTTGTTCGCCGTCTCAATCCACCGCCACCGTAGCCTCGCCGCCTCTGTAGCCTCGCCGCCACCGTAGCCGGAAGCATGACCCACCGCCACAGGCCGCTGGATTTCAACCTCTGCTCACCCTCTGGTGCTCGAACAAAGCCTCCAAGCGAGGCTCTGTTTTTCCTGTTCCAGGCGCCCGGCGCCCGAGCCATCGGGCTCGGGTTGCTCTTTTCTTTTTTTTTCTTTTTTTATTTTAATTCCTGACCAGACCGGGCCATCGGCTAAACCGGTTCTCCTTTCATCAATTTTTTTTTCTTTTCATTGGGTTAAAACCCGTCGTACCAACCACGTCCGTCGGATCTTCGATATCTTCACATGAGCTGTTTAACGCGTTTCACATTCGGCGATCTGATTTGGAGCTCTAAAGCCTGCATAAATAAAAATAAATCGTAATTAGACGCATAATAAAACATAAATCTATTAAAACCAATTAATGCATCTAAATAACTCAATTAAGCGCGTTTAATTACCAAACTCATAATTATTCACTTAAAACAGATAAACATTAATTATCCTTACTTTAACTAAAAATACGACTAACAAATAGGTAGAAAGGCATATAAAAATGTGTATATTTTGCATATATCATATAATACTATAATTTCATGTGTTTCATTGTTGATATTGACTAGACTGCATTTTCAATTGGAAGCCGAACCATCATCCCCTTTGACTAAAGTCTTAAACCTTGAAGCTTGGATCAATGTTTCTATGACCGAGTTGAGTATTGGAATAGTTCCACCTATGTTAAAGCAATGTGTGACACTTCTGTTGTTGACACTTTATTTTGATACTTCTATGGTTAGTTGTGTGATGATAGAGATTAAGTAATCTCATTGGTACTCCTTTAGTGAGTCAGACTTTTGAAAGAGTATCGAAATCTTTGTTGTACTTCTTTCGTGAGTTAGTTACCGGAATAAATATGTTCTTCATAGAGGATACATTTCCTTCGAGTAAATAGTTACATCAGAGATTCGTTATAAGAACCTTGTGAGATTTTGCCCAAGAGAGGTAAATTAGTTTCCCAGGATGAGAGATGGGTAGTCTCAATAGTACCTGAGTGAAGATATTCGTAGTATGCTGGTAAAAGCCATAATAGACTCCGTCTAGTTGAGAGTTGTAGAATACTCAAAAGCACTTGGATTAGGAGAGACTCTGTCCGGTTGGGAGTTGTAGAATACTTAAAAGCACTTGGATTAAGAGAAACTCAACCAGGGTGAGAGCTAATGATACTCAATAGCCCCTGTGTTAAGAGAAACTCAACCAGGGTGAGAGCTAATGATACTCAATAGCCCTTGTGTTAAGAGAAACTCAGCTAGGGTGAGAGCTAATGATACTCAATAGCCCCTGTGTTAAAGGAAACTCAGCCAGGGTAAGAGTTAATGATACTCAACAGCCCCTGTGTTAAGGGAGATTCAGCTAGGGTGAGAGTTAATAATACTCAAAAGCCCCTAAGTTAAGAAATTTAACTAGGGAGAGAGTTAATAATACTCAAAAGCCCCTGAGTTAAGAGACCCTGCCATGATGAGAGTTAATAAGACTCAAAAGTCCCTATGTTAAGAGAGTATATCTTTGGACCCTTGTTAGGTTCCCGCCCAAAGAGAGGCATTCCATAAGTACTGATAAAGTCAGTATTCTAGATATGACAGAGGGTTCCAAGGAGAGAACCTCTAGGATAGTCTGGCAAGAAACCACATGGAAGTGGTGATATATGAGAGTGAGAGTTGTAGCTCCATACGCTTGTGATAGTTGAAGTCTCTGTGAATGATATTTTTCTTATGCACTCTCAATGTTTGGATCATTGATTAATTATATTCTCTCCATACATTGTAGCTGTTTTGGAGTCTTAGTGACTGATGATGATTTCTGGTAATGCAATTCCTTATATTGGATATCGATATTGCTGATTTATCAGTTGTTGTTGAAATCTTATGCATTGTTATATATTGTATCTTTTGTGTTTGTGCGGGTTTTGCATCCTACTGGGTATTTCTTCGGAATACTCATGCATCCTGTGATGCAGGCTTGGATAAAGATTAGATTTGGAGAATGTTACAGCAGAAGGAAAAGCTCAAGGATTGCAGTCAGAAAGTTACGAAGTTTATGTTGCTTTTGAAATAAATAGCTGTGACATTAATGGCCTGTGTGCCAAGAAGTTTTAGTGATTTTGTTAAGAGATTTTAATGACTTTTATTTTGGGATAATTTCATATTGAGAATTTTTATTTCATATAGTTTAATGATGTTGATTCATATGACTGAGTGGTTTCAATTACACATCCTTTTGAGATGTTGTGATTGACTGGTGAATGAGTATTCAATTGCATTCCTGAAATTCTGCTTCAAGAATTTCTCGCTTTAAGGTCGACTTCCGCACTCCGTCGAGGCTTGAAATTTCGGAGCGTGACAATTTACATTGCTAATTTTGTGTTACTTCTATACTGTGATGCAATATAGCAAGTATAAACATGACTTTGATTCATCATTTCAAAAGCTTTGTAGTTTGTAGCATTTTATAAGATGTCTGATGTGGTGATGTGAACCATGTGGTGTGTGCTTCCTGAGGCTAGGGGAAACCACTTCACAATTACCCAAATCAAAACGTATGACATGATCAGATGTCTTACAATGCGCTTGTTTCCAATAACTACTGCATAATTTATGGCGATACAATCGTAATTAGATTTAGATATTCCGGCAAACTTGTAATCCAATTAAGGTGATGGATCATATGAAGATTGTTGTTGGAAGCTGTGACTGTCCAAAATTTATCTCTGTGATAACTAAAGGGAAAAGTTTAAATGAGATCTCTCTCATTTGGCTTATGAGGCCACTTTAAATCGTAGCCGTTGGATCTTGATCTAATGGCTATAAATAGCTATACTGATTTCACTTAACTCCTGATGTGACACACTCACCTACCGACTGATTTAATATCTATCCTCCGATCGAAATATAACAGCTATAAAGATTAAGTAACAGCTATAAAGATTAAGCTCATGCTCCCTATATGAGAACGATCTCATGTAAAGGACACCAAGTCTGAGATGGAGGGAATATTTCCTACTAGTATATTACCAGTTTGCTGAACTGCATTAGAAATTAACGAATCTTTGATACCGATCGATAAACTAGAATTATCAATTTATCGTAAGAATAAGGCTACACAATAATAAAATTCACTTGTCTAGTTTTGATGAACATCTGAAAATTTTCTTTGTTTATATATATGTAAGAACGTATACAAGTAGATAGCCACTCAAGTGAACAAAATGCCTTTCGCACATAAAACTGCCCGGTCGGCCATCACCCTATTCGGTCTCCTACATTTCATATGTTAGTCCGACGGCAATTCTTGCGTATCTCTCCCTTCCTTCCAGTCAGGACCCCAAGGCTACCCATCCGGCTGATCGACAAGGCAAAAGACTTGCGAAAATCTTCGAATGTCGCCGCGAATTCTTGGGTGATGTCGAGTGTGTCTTGACCAAAGAGGAGCTGCTGGTCGATGTGGAGCACGGCCGTCTTCTTGAGCAACCGGGTATAGTAGGTGTTGTTGAAGGTGTACTTGCTTCCAGTGTTGGGGTTGAGGAAGACGGTGGGATCGTGCCTTCCGACCTTCTCCTCCGGGCACTGCTTCCTGAGCTGGGTCAGGAAGGAAGGGTCCATGTTAGGGTCGGGCCTTTTGGTGCCATTGAAGTAGTAGAGACGGTCACGTATGTACTGGCAGTGTGTTTTGCCCATAGTATGTGCACCTGATTCAAGTGACAGTGAACTTTGATGATTGTGCATTATCTACACTCTACAAAAATCAATAAGCCCATGTATGTACATTTATTAGTTATGCAAGATTATTATCATGCATACCTAGGAGGGTGGTGAAGTCCAGGACATCAAGACCCTTAGACTTGAAGTAGACGAGGCCTTCCTGCCATGAAATATTGGGGGAGGGAAGATCTACGTTCTTGGCGCTGGAGTACATTCCGTCTCTTCTCCCGGTGAACACTGGGTAAGCTGGTGCCCCGGCCTGTTGAAAATTACGTGATTATCATCATATTTTGAAACAAATTAAAAAAAGCTGCAACTCTAATTAATGTTGCATGCATGGAGTAGATCGAATAATAGGCATAGAACTAATATCGATCGAAATGCTTAATACCGTTTTCAATCGAAATGCTTAATAGTGCTTATTAACTACACGTTATGATAGTGCAGATGCATGCATGGAAACACAGTCAGTGAGCCATTAAGCATATTAGTAGTACTAATATTTATGTGAAGCACTTTGTAAATGGTTATTACCAGAGATAGAGCATCTCTGGTGGCAAGATTGAGGATGTCAGCGCAGGAGACGACTCCGGGGCACAGCCTCTCCAGGACCCTCTTGATCTTGTCGATAAGTGCAAACTGCAAATGCTCGCAGTCCACAATTCTGGGGCGCCGTCTTCTCCGAGTACTCCCCGTCCAAAAGAATCGAAGCATCACATCCCTGGAAACCAAACATTCATTAGTTTAAGATTGATGAAGAAGATGGTCAAAGAAGGTGATGGAGGGTGTGTGTCATTGTTAAATCACGTACGGTGACGAAGCAGTCGGAATAGAGGAGGCGGGCAAGGGCCGCAGAGATGGAGGGATCCCTCTGGCAGACCTTCTTTACTTAGTACTTCAGGTATTCCTCCACCCGCCTGCGGCTGTTGTTTACCTTGTAGAAGTGCTGTTAAAATTTGACTTGAAATTAAACGATTTTGTTTTTTAAAAGCGATCGATCAGGAAAAATGACGCGATCGATCGTGTATTTGACTGCGATAGATCGTGACGAAACCAATCGATCGTATCTACTGTATTTTTCTGAAAGTTATTTTTGCATTCGCACCGATCGATCATTTTGAAAGCGATCGATCGTAGTTACTGAAATTTTAGGACTTGTGCACCGCAATGAACCGATCGATCAGTTTGAAAGGTTAATTTGAGCGATCAATCGGCTTATAATGTGATCGATCGACTATACGGTTATAGTCAGAAAAATGTCCATTTTTCTGCGAAAAACTATCTCTTCTTCCAGAAAAGGCCTAACAGAATCCTTCTATATATAGAGAATAATTTTTCTTAAGAAAGGGATATAGAAACAACAAAAGAACTCATTCTTCTCCTCTCTTAATTCTTGGTTCATCATTGAGCAATAGAATATCTGTTGATCGAGATCCAGTTAGTTTGATTTGTGTGCACCTTTAAACTGACGGAGTGGTTCGTTGTATCTCAGGAATGGAATGTCATTGATTACCTGTGCACGGAGGACGGCGTATCTGTTTCAAGGACAGCGCATAACGTGCCTCGAATCTGGTTTTTAATTTCTTTATCTCTTTCTGGTATTTTTATAAAATTATTTATCAATTGAATGTGAATATTTGGTAGTATTCTAGCCCTCTTTTATGTGACAATCCCAACAAGTGCAGCACCAACTTCGCCTCTGGCAAAGTCACCGCAGCACCAACGCCGTTAACCCATGCGCAGATTGCCAAGCCGAGGAAGAGAAGCACTACTGGCCCTCTCATCTTCCTCCTCAGCTAGCAATCAAGATGAATGGACCCTGAAAGAAAATGATTGGTCTGGTGTGCATGTGGGATACATATAAAGTGCAAATTGCACGCGCCACGGCAGAGTTTCGGAGATGGCGGCCACGCTACGCTGCTGCCTTGACATGCGGGGGAGGCCGATGAGGGAGGAGATTCCCGCACTTCCATACTGAAGCTCATGTAAAGTTTACAACTTGCTGGCCATGTGAATAGAGTGGTTTTCGAAGAAAGGGCTGGTCAATGCATGGAATGACCTCAACTTGGCTGGCAGGGGCTTCAAATACTAAGGAGATCATTTTGGTAAATTGCATTTAACACCTATATATTATTTTAAAATTGCACTTCACCCTCATGATTTATAAAAATATGCACTTAACCCTTATAAGTTATGCAATGACATGATTTTACCATTCTCTTTAATAATAAATCTACATTCTTCTTCAATTCGTCATCCCCCTCTATTCACCTGGCAAAGACAATGCACACAGACCGTCAACATATTACTTGAAAATGGCAATGTGTAAGCCTTAATTTTCTCCAATGTAAAAAAAGTTAACTATTTGTCATGGTCTTCATGGTTACCACAAACCCTAAAATTGAAGTAAAATTAGTATGAGATATCAAGGGTACAATCATCCGACAATTAATTTACGTATGGGTTAAGTGCATTATATTTTCATCATTCATAAAGGTTAAATGCAATTTCATCATAATTTAAAGGGGTCAAGTGCAATTTACCCTTTTTTTTAAAAAAATCCCTACTTGAAGGTTTCTATTGATTGCAAAAGGTGCATGGTGGTAGCTGCAACATGCAAGTCCGCAAATTCGAAGGTGTTTCTACAGTCTCTGTAGATCGTGGACTGTATTTCTTTCATGGGTTGTTGTGATCATGGGGCTTTGCTTGAAGCAACTGGTTGGAACTTGGAAAGGTACTAAGATGGAGAAATGTAGGTAGATATTGCTAGTCTATGTAACATCCGAAAAATTAGTAAGTATCTTAAAACTGAATTTTGACCCTCTTAATGATTGATTTGACCGTGTGGTGCTGTGTTTAAATTAAAGCTGGTGAGAAGAGCTTTCCAACGCCACCTATTATGTGCGATTTGGAGTTCGGAGTAAAAAGATATGGGAAATTGAATAAATATACCCGTAGATGCGATCGATCGCAATAAAACGATCGATCGGCATTTTGAACACGATCGATCGGCTTCGATCGGATACGATCGGCGCCATCGCGCGATTGGTAAACAGCGCAGGACGATCGATCGCCGTATTGCCCGATCGATCGCCAGTTGCGGTTTGGCGAATTCTAACTAATTTTGAGGCGGATTTGTTTGGGAAAGATGTCATATCCTAACTAAACTTATATTGCACGTTCCTAGGGTGATTTAGGGACTCTCCCATTGGTGGAAAGTGCCCAAGATATGGTAGAATTGATTGGGCAAAGATTTTCTAAAAACTCTATATAAACCCATAGAGTCTAGGCTTGTGCTTTTGAAAACTAAACCCTAGAACGTCCAGAGGCTTTCCCCTCTCCTTCCCACGTTCATCCCTCTCTTAGAAGACCTCTTCTTGTGGGAATTGCTCGAGAGCTGGGATCGGGAAGCTTTGAAGGAAGCGGAGGAGGCGAACATCGCGTAGAAAGGCGACGTCTTTTGGTGATAAAGAGTAGGATGGTTTTTCCCTCTCTTCTTATTCTTTTCTCACACTATATGATGAGTATTCTTACTGATTTTCTTGGAGTATTGCTTTGAATCTTGCGGGATTAATGATTTATGTCTTGTCTTTCCATGTGTATTGCGATACATGCATATATGCCTTCATGCTTCATGTCTAGATGGTAAATCACATCAAAGATGGATGCTTTATTAATTTTACAGAAGATAAAAGTTCTGATATTGTTCTGATTATGATGTCTAATGATTGAGTCTTATGCTTTAATGATCGATTTGCTTAAATCGACTTAATTGAAAGATATTTGGTCTAAGGTTGTGTTATATGGGGAGAAACATGATAAAAAGGGAATCTTTTTGTAATTCTAGTTAATTCCAGGATCTGTAATTGATCTAGGAGGGGAGTACTATCATCTACCATGAGTATATTATCATCTATAAGTGGTACGGTATAAGTTAATTAAAGTTTAATCAAGTTTCTCACTTTCGGCCAGAACTGTTTCTGCTCGGACAGTCGACAGTAAATAATTCATAACTAATTCATATGATATCAGAAAAATATAAAACCGGTGGGGTTAGAAACTAGACTCATAAGGGTACTCTCAGTAAAAATTTCAGAAGATAATATTAACTGTACAGAGTCTGGGAGCCGCCGGAAGTGGACTGTTATGCAAAAGACAGTGAGCAGAATCCAAGTGAAAACACTAAGTACTTAAGTAAAACCACTTAATAAGATGTGAAGATGGTATGACGTGCTAGTAACTAATACTAGACTATATCCTTATGATTATCACAGTAAGGTTGGGTTATGGTTAATATGATAGATGGGTAATACCTATGTTAAGAAAACCGTAATCGTGTATTTGAAGATAAAGCGTTTGTGTCGGTTTGAGGTTCCATTTGGAATCCAAATCATCTAGGACTCATTAATACCTTGTCTCTGATTTATATATTTCAATAAGACCTATAAGATTTCCATCTAGGGCTGAGCATGAATGCATGTATGGATTGTGTTATTCTCTTTGTGTGACATTCCCACTTATACTCTGTATGTGAGTCTGTTCCGGTGATTGATACCTTATGTGGTTAGAGCGTTGCGGCCTCTATTTCTTTGAATTATTATTCATCATGATTATTTGATTGATTCCTCCACTAGAGGTCTTGCGGGACTTCTCCGGAAGTGGATTCATAGTATGCTCAAATTATGCCATTGCTTGATCTTGCGGGGTCACTAATATTCGTGGTACTGCGGTTCCACACTGCCCAAAAAGAGGCAACATACGTACGTTAGATTGTTGACATTACGGAAGGTCATCAGTCTCCGCCCATCGTGCCCGTAAGCACTGGTGGGGCCAGCATCCTAGACGCATGGCAGGGTTCCAAAAAGAGGACCCCTAGGGTGGTTCTGGTATAGTCACTTGCGGGTGATCGGTTCAGCGAGCAGAAATTGTACTCCTTTCACTTTTAATGTCTGGAGCTTTTTAATATGATTATCATTCCCTCCTTACTCATATGTGTAGTAGGAGCCTTATTGTTGTTTTCCTTACTTGCGGGTTGGAATTATTATCGACTAACCTTTCAGGTGTATAAATCCTTGGTTTAGTCCAGATGTTGCGGCATCTTCATAAACCTTTGTTATTCTTATCCTATTCTTATTGTTTGTCCTAATTCAGTGGGTTTTTACATCCTACTGAGTGTTTCTATGAAATACTCATGCATCCTCTGATGCAGGCGCAAATGGAAATTGAGATCAGGAAGTTGCAGTAGTGAAGCGGTCGCAGGAGCCGTGAAGACTTAGAGTTTATATTATTTGCTTTGCTTATTTGATGCTTATGACATTTAATGGCAATTGTGTGCCATAGATTATAGGTTTATTTGATTTGACTTTCTTAAATGGATTATTATCAGTATTATTAAGTAAATTTCCATTCCATAGTATTCATTAATGTTTGTATGTGTATTGCACTGAATATGGGCATGACCGATTACACATCCTTTTGAGATGATCGTAATTGGTGGTTAAATCGACAGTTCGGTCTCGCGCCCGAGATTCTCTACCTCCAAATGTATATCATTGATTGGCTTCCGCACTCCGATCGAGGTATGGGATTTCGGGGCGTGACAGTCTATGTTGGAAATATAGAGGGCAGATGCTAGCTAGTACATTACCCTTAAGAACCAAATATAGAGCCTAACGAACAAAGCCAACATGCTAACTTTCCTTCAAAAAAAAAGTTAACGTGCTAACTTTGGTACAGATTGCCGCTGTTTGTGCACTAGTTTCACTTGATTTGTTAGTTGTCACCCAGGGTACAATGGACTATCAGTAGTGTATGTACTTCAACAAGTTTAACCAACAAGGTGTTGGTAGGATGGCTAGGACCACACTTGAAGAAGCCGCGGACTTCTTGAGTTCAAACCGCCACTCAGTTGTCCACCCAAAGGGAATGATCTTTGAATTACATGATGCATACACTCAACGAAACTGACAGCAGAATATGGTGCTCTAAGAGTTTAGTTACCCTACCCTTTTTAGTTGTGTTCTAAAGACTCCAAGTCGTAAACCCTCAAAAACTCAATTAGACACAGTAAGAAAATACAAATTTCAGTTAAAAAATCCCAAGTCAACTGAAAAAATCGATCTGATTCATTAAAGGATTAAAATCTTCAAAGATTGGTCGAATCCTATAATGTGATTTAACTTGACTTCTCTATCAAAGGGGCTTTTCTCAATGCGTTGTTTTGCAAAGGAGAAGCAAAGCCGCTTCTGCCATACTGCATCACTTGAGTGCGCTCTTAATCCTGCCCTTTTATCACATTGTATTACTTCAATGTGCAAAGATAAAATCCATCACAAATTCCCGTTACAAACGATGGGAATATGATTACCACTTTGTTATGAAATAATTATCATTAATTAGATTCTTCTTGGTTTCAAACACCCCCTCAAAAAACTTTCCCTAGTTTAACAAACAGGGTTTTGGTGGGATGGCTAGGACCATGCTTCAAACAAGCCACTAATGTCCTGAGTTCGTACCCCCCATTGAGTTAGCCAGCAAAAGGGAATTATCTTGAATTACATGATGCATATATATGATCGATGATGTGTGGTCCTTGTATGTACGCAATCACTTGCAAAGGAGAAGCAAAGCCGCTTCTGCCACATTGCGTCACTGACAGCGAGATCTGGTGCTCTAAATGGCTAACTTTCCTAATTTGTCAAAACTCAACTCGACGCACAAAAGAAAATACCATCCCAAGTCAACTCAAGAAGTCGGTTAATCCACTAAAAGATCAAAATCTTTGAAGATAAGCTGAATCCCATAGCGTGATTCAACTTCCCGTCCCTACTTTGGACGCATTTGGCCGATGTGGTATGGCAGAAGCAAAGCGGCTTTCTCCCTAAAGAAAGTTATGCAGAAAGCCTCAATGCAATGTTTTGCAAAGGAGAAGCAATGCCGCAAACTCGCCTTCAACCCCTCGGAAGCTCATAATTGTACATCGGTGTAGACATACATAGGTGACATGATGGGCATCTGTTGGACATGATTATGGAATTATCATGTCACTAATTTAAATGCGTGGAATCGCAAAAATATTATTCTCTCTATTCTAAAATATTATGTATATTTGAAAAAAAATTATTTTTATTGGAGCATAAAACCCACAAGAAGTCACATGACTCCTTTTCCCTGATATCCTGTCCAACTCTATGCTCATTCACAAACTAAGTTCAAGTCAATCCTTCCAGTTTTCTCCAATTTTGGAAAGAGGAAGCCAAGTGATTTGGCAAATTGTACATAGTATTTTAAAACAGTGAATATTTCTAAATATATATACTCCCTCCGTTCCAAAATACTGTGTATATTTAAAAAAATTCATATTTTTATTGGACCATGAAACCCACAAGGAATTCACGTGACTTTTTCTCCCTTATATCCCGTCCAACTCGTATGATCGTTCATGAACAAAATTCTAGTAAATCCTTCCACGTCTCTTTCAATTTTGGAAAGAGGAAGTCACGTAATTTGGCAAAATATATACAATATTTTGGAATAATAATATTTTCAAATATACATAATATTTTGGAACGGAGGGAGTAGTATTTTAGAACGGAGGGGTATTAAAAACGCCGGAAATATTAAAAACGCCGGAAACACGAACCCCCAGAAGAGTCTTGTCGTTAAATTTTGATCCCGCGGCAGACATCAAAAGAAAGGGCGGGAAGGTTTGAATCACTCACCTCCGTCAGGTCAAAATCCGATGGCTGTTATCGAGTGCAGCTCACGTAGGCCCGCATGTGCCGTGTCTCATTTATACTTTCCCCTTGAAGGAAAAATAATTAAATGCAGTGTCACGGTAAACAAGTTGCAGAGAAATCAAGCCCCAACAAGCCAACAATACGAAAATAAAAATAAAAATGGCTCAGAGCCTCTCCTCCGTACGCCTCTTCCCTCGCTTCCCTCCCTCCCCAAATATAACGAACAAACCTCTTCTTCTTCTGCTTCTGCCACCTCTGCCTCGCTGGCTCTCCCCCCTCCTGACTACCCTTTTGGCCAAAAAGCAAAAAGGCTCCCCTGCTTTAATGCTCTCGTAACAGAATTCAAAGCAATCATATACAAAATCTTCTAATCAATTCTTGCTTCCTTTCCAATTCCGTCCCTCCAGACTCACGCCCGCTCACACGCTTCTTGCCCCTTCTCTCTCTCTCTCTCTCTCCGCCTTCTTGCTCTTCTCCTGCCCCGCCAATATTTGGCGGGAACGTTCCCCTGCTTTTGCTTTCTTGATTCTGGGCTTATTTTGGATTGAATTGAATTGAATTTGATCGGATGGCTGCGAGTGCAGTCCCGCCTGGTAATCAAGATGGGACTGCCGCCGCACGCGACAGGAAAGGCAGCCATTCGGCGTTGCCTGGAGCCAGCGCTGCGGGTTGTTCTGAAACGGTTCAGGTGCTGAAGCATAATCCAGGTCTCTCCATGGCGTGGTCGGCCGCGGAGCAGACCATTTTGGATGATGGCTTGAGCAAGTAAGTGCTGACCCTTATCTATTTCCTTATTGTTCATTATGGAATTTGTTGATTATGTGACAATTCTGGTTCTGCATTGGATCATTCTACTGTAATTATTATTGGAATTATGCTTTATTTATATGGTAGCTATAATTTTACCTTGGCTAGTGTTCTTTGTGTTTTTATTGAATTCATAGAGCGAAATGTTTGGCATTTCCTACTTTAACATCACTGTCTCTGATTCGTTCGAGCTCATTTTAATGTCTTTTCTGTGGCAAAGTTCTTGGGTCTATGAACATAGATGATGCTATGAGATCTTTTCTTTATGCGCGTCAGGTTTTATATGTTTCGGTTGGTTTTTTTCTCATTGTAGATAATCAATTTTTATTAATTGCATGGTTAGAGACTATAAATTATGTTTGATTAACTTAACCCCTATTATTTTTTATCAGTTCTCAGGTTTGGTTTCCCAAAATACGCGTTTTTTCTTTGTACACGTTTCTTTCTTTGTAATTACTCCCTCGGTCCAAATGAAGCTGGACTGGATAGCAAAATGAGTGAAATTTATTGGACTCTAGGACCATACAAAAAAAACAGATTTTTTCTTCCCTCTTCCTGTGTTTTTGGTCTTGAAAGAGTAAACCCCACCATGTAATGTAGTACTGTATTTTTATAAATTCAGACAAGCTTTATTGGACGGAGGGAGAGTTAAATAGGTCTATTTTTGTTTTCATAGATCCACTGTTTAGGCTAGTCTTGAGTTTCTAACAAACTACTCCCTCCTTTCCATATTAATAGTTCATTTAAATAAACCAAATAGTACTATTAATACGGAATGGAAGAAGTATTTGCTATTTGCTTCTCTTTATATGAAACGTCACAGTAGTACTGTGTCCCATGACAGAATTGCTTTGCCATTCCCCTGTTTATGAGCCTTCCCTCAGTCAAGCTGTGTCTTTCAATACTAATTAATAAGTTCCTTTAACTCCCTTAAGTTGGTTTAGGAAATATCTTAACTGAATGTTTGAGTATTTTGTAGCTTTTTTCTACTACATTTGGTATATTGCATTCAGAATTTCTTAACTATTGCAGATAACGAAGAACTTAAATATTGGTTTAGACACATATTCATGACGGAATAGTCAAAACACTTAGTCCTCTCTTTTTCAATAAACTTTACAGATTTGCATCAGAACCGATTGTTATTCGTTATGCAAAGATTGCAATGGATTTACCAGAAAAGACAGTTCGTGATGTGGCCCTCAGATGCAGGTGGATGACGGTAAGTTTGATAAGTTTGGTTCTTGTTTTGCTAACATTGCTTCCGGTTTCTCCTTTCCCGACTTTTGGTGAACTGATTAGCAGGAAATTAGGACAAATGGAGCAAAGACTAGATCATTTGTTTTTATTGTTCATCTCTTGCTTCATTTGCTTAATGGTAGAAACCTCAAATGGAGCTAAGAAAGGCAACAGTTTGATCCGATAGTTGCAGCTAGCTATCTTCAGTCCGATTTTTAAGTTTCCTGTGAATGCTCTGTAACTATTATCTAAAACATGTATAACCAGTTCTAGACTTTGATCGAGTCTTATTTGGCATCTCTTTATCTCTGGTTTATACCTGATGTTGATATATGCATGAACGTATAAGACCAGGGTTGTTCTTTGGACTGTTGGAATGAAAAAAGTTGAATGTGGGAGATTATAAGTTTTAGTTGTGCCTCTCTTTCTCTCTAGCTTTTACCTTATGTTCAGTGCATGAACGTATACAGCCAGGGTGAATGTTTAATTGTTTTGAATGATAGTTTCTATTATTCTCTTCAAAGATGAAGAAGCACTTCCTGAATTTTTTTTCTATTTTTCCATTTTCTATATGCATATTGAGCTTCTGTGGGTGCTTGGTATTTCAAGGATATACAACTCTTACTTTTTATGAGTATGCTTATGGTTTATGTGTGTAAGTTCATATATTATATGTATTAAAAATATTTTACTGTTTATATGATTTGACTTGTTCATTTATTCCTATTGTATAACCTAGGTCCGGTGTTTGGGTATGGATCCTATTTGGGTTATGACTGTTATAAAAGGTTTAAGGATCTTCGGCAGTCTTAGTGTCATTTTTGGAAGGCAGGGTCATTGTTCTTGCCTGTCAGAATGTTAAAAATACACTTTATTCTGCTCATGTAAAGACACTGGACTGATAAAGTTGTGGATTTTATTTATATAATATCTGTGCAATGCTATCCACAATACCTTGAACGCACTTCATGTTTACTATAAGCAATCTCATTGCTGCCATTTTCTTGCAGAAAAAAGAGAGTGGAAAGAGACGGAAGGAAGATATGAGGAAAAACAATAAAAAGGTTGGTATTTTAGTTTCTAAGCTGTTTATTATCTACAATAAGATCTTCTATATTTACATTTTTTCTACATATATGTCCTTCTGAATAACCTGTGAGTTGCAGTATTTCTTGAATTTATTGTTTCATACATTATGCATCTTTCTTTTATTGCCCATTTATAATTTACCCAAGTAATTACGAGATGGATATGCTAAGGTTGATGAATGGACTAGGAGAGACAAAATAATGTCTGCCTCGCAAAATATATAAGTAAATATGGAGTGCTATGGAATGTACAAAGAAGACCTTTACGTTATCATGAGCGAGATAGGCTGATGACTAATAGATGATTCAGGAGGACAGAATCATTGAAAATAATAATGGAGTCCTAGAGGAGAGATTTGAAGGTTTACATGCTAACTAGGAAACCGTTCCAATCTTTAGTGGAATGAAGGGGTGTTAGTCAAATCGTATGGTTGATGATTTTGAATATTTCTCCTGGCCTTCAACTTTTTGCTGAATCGGAGTATAACTTTTTGATATTTGCTTCTTAGGAAAAAGTAAGTGATACATCTTCAAAATCTAGGTCACACTTAGCTGAGAGAGGCGATGTCACTACATATTCATCACTGACGCGTCCTGTGAATAATGATGAAATTACGTATCAGGGTTAGTTTCCTTCTTCCTTTCTTATGTTTTCCTTGAAGCATGCTTTTATGGCATAACATTTTTCTTTACCATATATTTATCATCATCGAGGTCATACAACAGTTTCACTGTTATCTGGGATCTAAAAGTTTCATCTTGTCTTTATTACGTCTTACCAAGTCTGTCCCGTTTAAAACAATTATTTGCACTTTATAAGTTGAAGCAAATATTGTCTTTGGAAGTTTTCTTCGTCGTTTCTATTTTCTTCTTTGCTGCACCTGAATGTTAGTCTCCCTGGATTGTCATAGAGGTCAGACCAGGAAAGAGTGGAACAGGATTAAATGTGTGAGCTGCTTAATTCAATGAAGCTCGTCTAGATTTGAAAAAAAGACGGGTCTTACATTTCATTGCTGACTTTGATCCTGCAAGACCCGAAACATGAATGGGAAGGGGAAACTCTGTTTTTTGTATGGGACTAGAGTCCAATAAGTTTAACTCATTTTTCAATGTAGACAAGTTTCATTGGAAGGAGGGAGTATTATTTTAGTATGTGAATCCCTCGATCTCATGATGTTTTGTCTATTTTTACTCCATATATCTGAATGGGGGCAACTCATATGTTTTATCTGGACTTGCAGATATTGGTGGTCAAACAGGGCACTTGTTTAAGCAGAACGTACAAATCTTTAATCAAATTTCGGCAAACCTTGCTTCTCTTCAGGTGAGTTTATATCTGACCTTGGGTCGCATTTGGCTTTTGTCATGGCCTTTTGTTATGTTAATGGGTGTTTATTTGAGAGTTTTAAGTGGTTGGTATTAATACAAGTTGAAATTAATCTCCAACTCAAGGTAGGTTTGGGTGTGTTTTTTGCCTGCATAGAAAGAGGAGTAGCTGTGGAGAATGTTGGAATCTTCCCATTTGATGGGTTGTTGCTAAGTTCTAGAAGCACTCGTTTATGTTATAGGCCAATGGGGCCCTCATGAAAGAAACTTCATCTGCTCTGTTCTTAGCATCTGCTAATTGATGAACTATATTTATGAGACCAAGGCTCATGTCTTTGTCTTTTCTTAATGTTTGCATGTGACTAATGGCATTGCCATGTTTCAGTTACTGAATAATATTGATCTTTTCTGCCAATCGAGGGATAACATATTCACCATTGTCAATGAGTATGGACTGTTTTAACTTTCTTCTTGTTCTTCTTTTGTGTATTTCAATTGCACATTAGTAGACATACAATAACATATAATAATGAATGCACGTATTTTGCAGCATGACTGATGTGCCATCTGTGATGAGCCAGATGCCTCCTTTTCCAGAGAAAATCAATGAGGAACTTGCAAACTTAATCTTACCTCCGAGGTCCATGCCCATGCGATAATGAAATTTTCCTTTGTGAATTTGGGGTTATAATGGCGGGGGTCACTGTGTATAAAGACATTTCCCTTGTGTCATAGAGATATGAAGTCCATGAAAATGATCAACAAGCAGGTTCAATACTCGATCAGTTAAGATATAATTAGGTTATGAGCTTCTTACTCTATTGGATTTTCATTGCTACAACACTATAGTGCTCTGATTTTACTTCCATATTTTAGACTTCATTTGTGCAGTCATGTAGAGAGGAGAATTTAATAGTATTTGTGGTGGCTCTTGCTGTAAGGAAAGAGATAGCAGTATTTTATTAGAACAGAATTTGTTTATTGAATTAATTGGTTGATATCTCGGTTTTTGTTACAGTAAGCACAAGAATTGGTTGGTTGAGGCACTCAGATCTGTTGTGTTATATGGTTAACTTTAATTGGTACAAAGTAGGCTTTAAATGCCGAGATCGTTAGGAGGTTCTGTAAGTATCATCGTCTGGAGTAGCCAGTGTTGCTAATTTACCGTGGAGAAACAATGAAGAAGTACTGGCGATCTCGGGGATCCTTTTACAGATTGGTGACAAAGAAAAACATGGCTATAATGCAGCTTGTCTATCTCTTCTCCGTCAAAAACCTTCAGTGGCCTCTTATTACATTCTCGTTCCTCAGAATGAATCCTTTTAAAATGAAGTGTCTAACCATTTTGCTAGTATATGTTTCTCCTGCCGTTTTGGTTGTTGAATTTGAATGTGTTAAATTCAGTCTATCTTCTGTTGCAAAAATGGATATAGAATTGAGAACACATGAATCTCTTGTAATGTAAAGGGAAAAACAAATTTATAATGAAGTAATGACGCAAGTAAACGTGGTTGGGATATGAAAAAAAAAAGGAAATATCAGTGTATTTTCTAGTAAAAGTAAAAGAAAAAAGAAGGCATAAACCCAATTTGGTTTTACTATGTTCAACATAAGGATAGCATGCAGCTTAGGCATCTGGGACTGGATTCCGGATTCATGTCGAGCTGAATTTAGCTTGGGTCCGAGTAGAGTTTCAAGCCAAGCTGATCTGAGCCTTCCCTATTCAACTTTTATATAGTCTCCCATGTTAAACCAAACAAAAAGTCAATACCTCTCTCGTATCCCTTCTTCCTCGGAACCGGCGGCGCCGGCAGCAACTCAAAGAGCATTGCAATGTATCAATCCCCAAAAAATTGTAAATGGAAGTAACATTAAGGTGGCGCGAACAAGAATTTCCTATCGCAATCTAAACACTCCCTCCGGTCATTTTACTAGGTACAGTTCAGTTCATTTAAAAAAACGGTGTCTATTAAAAGTGACCGAAGGGATTATTTGAAAGCATCATCACAGAAGCATGCCTCTATGTCCTCCCCTTTGCTGTTTAAAAATTCCAAGTACTAAAATCTTCACAAACATAGTCCAAACACTGGCTTGCAGCACTTGTGTTTTTTCTCTCAGTCTCCACCCCTACATACAACCATCCCTTTCATTAGACAACGACCACTCCTATTCATGTTTTCTTCTACATGTTTGAGTCCACATTAAGGTTCTTCAATACCTAGTCCGGCATCTCCATGTGTTACTCTAATAGTCAACTTATGCATGAAATGGTAAAAGCTGAGTTTTTGTCGTCGGATACTTAAGTACGGATTAATCAACCTGATTAAGCTTAATGAAGATATCGAAGACAAGATTGAGCTTCATTGAATTGGGAAAATCTTTAAAAACTACCAATCTAATAAGCTCGTGCTTGACTCGTATTGGACTGCAATAATTTTATGCAGAAGTTATCGCTGCTATTGGGTATACGTGGTTGTGTTGGCTCTGCAGAGTAGGTCCCTTCCCGGCATTTTCATGGCTATACTACGAGTTTATAAAATGTGAAAAACTCTTCTTCTGATATATGAAGAATAGCAGCTATTCCCTGGACTTGGAATCTTCCGTTTTCAGAGGAACTGTTCACCCAAGCACCTGTCTTCTTCAATTGATCCTGACCTTCCAAGTAGCATTTTAAACTTATGTATTTGGCAGCATGACGCCACAAATTATATCAATTATTTGGCAATGATATGGACATCCATGGTCAAAGTAAATTGCTTCATTTTCTAAAGTTATGCCGTCTGCACACTCTAAATAACATACTCCTATCGGACAGCGAGCTCGTGATTTCCATTTTCCATTAATAAACTATTGGTGCTATACGTGCATAAAAGATTTGTTCAGTTATAATACACGATCAATAAATGTTGTATATATAGACTAAGAAGCAATCGACAAAATTTTAGGTCTTTGCAAATCAGAATTTGTACTTGAATTGGGACGAAACCCTGATTACGGAACGGTAATTGTCCTACCAATTCCTCAATCCTATGTGCAATTTATCAGAGTCGATTGATATAACGGCACCAAACACCAATATTCTTATACTGTTTAGCTTTTGTAAATGCATGTGATGCGGGTCGTGGACTCTATAAGCTGAAACCATAATAAATGCATTACTTGTAAACAAGTGCTTCATGAAAAGTGGTATAAGAGCTTTTATGCAAATTATGGACCACACATACATGGCTTACAGCATATAAGACCACAAATTAAAGTTTCTTTGTTTCTTAAAAGGGTGGTGGGCGGCCTGAAAAGAGGCAATAATAATTGATGAATGCTAAGCCTGATTCTTGTCCTTTCTAATTATCATCAGCATGGAATAAATTTGGTTTAGATACCCTTTAAGTTTGTCACTCTTCCCTCAACATTTTAATATTATGGTTTGTAAGATTTATAAAGCAGTGAAGATGGAATAAGTGGTCTTTTTTATCATATCTTAATGGTGCTTATAGTGACGGATTGGCATTACAGGGATATTTTCTATCATTTTTTCTGGTAGGTTTGGGTAAAATGTTATTCTGAGTGTAATGGGTTCACGGAATTTGAATAATCTTTTGGCTGAAACTACAGGGAGTAAAGTAGAAATTAATAGCTTGTACATTTCTTAGAGGCTCTGTATGAGTTAACACATTTGATGTGATTCTGCTTATTGCTCTCGTATACCTCTTACACTGCTCTAGCCTCTATTTGAAAATTTCTTCCTTGATTGAGAAGTGAATCTCGAAACCTTTTTGTTTTATCCTTTTGATGCTGATGGCATTCGAAAGCTTTGCCTGGTAGCTGAAGTATCATAAAGCTTGAAATCTTGATCAGTTCTCTCTTGCATAATTAAACGATCCAAATATCTATGTACTTCTATATTTACTGATCAATTGCCTCTTGTTACTTCTCTTTTCCAGGAACGTATGTTGCATCCGACAAATGTTGTTTATATGTTGCATCTGACAAGTAGTAGTTTTTCTTTCTGAGTGACTCACATAAGAACCATTCCATCTGTTAGTCAGAACTACTACATATTGTTCTATCTTAGCTGAATATTGTATTGTTGCTGCCTCAAATGGATGTAACTAAGGTAAACATGTTTCCATCAAGCCTTGGTAATGACATCTGAATATGTTATAGCAATCATGATTGTTTGGGAGTGGGGAAGTTTAATTAGTGACATCAACCGTTTGTAGATTCATTAGAAAGCCTTAAAATCATATACTTTACAAATGGCTCTCATGTTAGTGGACCTCTCCCGGCTCGCTTTTTCTTTCCTTTCTCTAACACTGTGGATCCCCTCTGTTATTGTCTCCCAATATATAACACTGGTACATTGACATGGACACCTTCCTATCCGTTTTCAAGATATCATCAAACTTCTTGCTCAACCTAGAATGCCAACTATCAAGCCACCATGCAGAATTCGAGCCATTCAAAGCTAAATCATACTTCCACAAGCCGCCCTCCGCCCCAGCCCAGTGACTCAACTTCTGCAGACGGCAAATGGGCGGTGGAACTTCTCCAGGACTGCGCGAAGGCCATCGCCGACAAGGACTCCTCCAGGATCAACCAGTACATGTGGATGCTGAATGAGCTAGCATCACCCTATGGAGACCATGACCAGAAGCTGGCCTCCCACTTTCTGCAGACACTCTTCTGTAAGGTGACCGAATCCGGCCACCGGTGCTACAAAACCCTAATTTCCGTCGCCGAAAAAGCTCACTCCTTTGAATCAGCAAGGAAGGTGATACTCAAGTTCCAAGAGGTAAGCCCCTGGACAACTTTTGGTCATGTGGCTGCTAATGGGGTCATTCTTGAAGCCATGGAGGGGGAGTCCAAGCTACACATAGTTGACATTAGTAACACAAGTTGCACCCAGTGGCCTACTTTGTTAGAAGCATTGGCAACAAGAAACAATAATGAAACCCCTAGACTAAGGCTGACAGTTGTGGTAACACCCAGCACAGGGAAATCAGTGATCATGAAAGAGATCAGCCAAAGAATGGAGAAATTCGCCAGATTGATGGGGGTCCCATTTGAGTTTCATGTAGTGAATGGTCTGTCAAAGCTGGGGGAGCTCACTGTGGAGGATTTAGGGTTGCAGGAGGATGAAGCAGTAGCAATTAATTGCATGGGGACTTTAAGGAGAGTGGACGTGCATGAGAGGGAAGGTGTGATTTGCATGATTAATTCACTCAAGCCCAAGGTAGTCACTTTAGTGGAGGAAGAGGCTGATTTCACTAGCAATAGGGAAGATTTTGTTAAATGCTTTGATGAGTGCTTGAGGTTCTACAGCTTGTACTATGAGATGCTGGAGGAGAGCTTTGGGCCTACCAGCAATGAGAGGCTGCTTTTGGAGAGGGAGTGTTCTAGGAGTATGGTTAGTGAGTTGGCTTGTGATGGTGAACATGAAGGTATGGAGTGTGAGAGGAGGGAGAGGGGGAGGCAGTGGTGTGGGAGGTTCAGGGAAGGTTTCTCGCCGGTCGGATTCAGCGATGAAGTTGTCGATGACGTGAAGGCGCTGTTAAAGCGGTATCGAGATGGATGGTCCTTTGTGAAGGCTCAAGGGGATGATGATTCTGGATTGTATCTTTTGTGGAAGGAGGAACCGGTTGTCTGGGCCTCAGCATGGAGACCTCGTAGTTGATTAGGTTGTATATTGATTGATTAATAGTTGTAGAAGATCAAGGTTTTGGCATGAACAAGATGAATGGACCCAAGCACTTGCCGCTTGTGGATAGAAGAAATAGAGTGATTTTTTATCTTTAGACGAGCTAGCTAGCAGTTATTCAGAGACAGTCTACTCTTCTCTCATTTTTCATTTTTGTGATTGATTGGGACTATGTATAATTCATGCTTTCTTGCTTCATTTTCTTCCCGGAAGTCATCTATATCTCTAGCAAAAATTGTCAGTGAGTTGGTTTTGATTAAAGAGAGATTTGAAATTAATTTTATGGTATTAGTGTGCGAATACTCATGAACTGATTTTGATCAAGAGATCAACTTCAGTCCTTACTTTTACCTACTAATAATGGTTTGATTATGTCGATGATGCTTATTAGTGTTACATTCCTACATTCAATTGTAAGCTGCTAGATAGTATTTGGTTTTATTTGCATGGATAAGGTCTATTTTTGAATGACATGATCTGAAGCACGTCAATGAGCATTAACATTGGTGCCTAACAGCACGTCAATGATTGAAACAAAAGGCAAGGGTACGTCCTTTTGGTCTATTGATTAGTATTGCATTTTCTTGCCTTTTACCTAGCAACCCACATGCACTTATTTCTTGGCTCCCCACTTTGTGGTTCTACAAAACTTTTCTAGACTTTGTGATATTGCTAATTAAAGTAAGGTGTTGGTGCTTGCTAGTTGTTCTTTCTCTGTCCTGCCCTTACCGACCAAAGCCACCCAACTCTTTAATTTTATACCAATGTTATTTGGGCTTTTCTTTGTTCAATGTTTCCCTTTATATGATGATGGTGTTGTTGCTTTCTTCTCTGATATGTGAAGACTAAAACAATCCATTATTTTTAAGATGTAAACATCGCAATTGACTATCAACTACGAACTCAAAACTTGGCCAAGATGATGGTCGCGGTTGCTAACATAAATGAGATGCCTACTTGGTTTAACTGATCAATTAATATGACATCTGCCCTAAAAAATGAAGTCTCTCAAGGCAAGTGTCTGTTTTGTAACTTTCCCAATAGAGGAAGCACTGCACCAGTCGTACCTGCTAAGGACTACATAACATTGGTTGGGCTTAGGCTATTTTGCATCTTCTCTATAGATGAAACTCTAACTTTTGTTCTATATCTTCCCTATAGTAGAAGTTCTGTATCAGTAGTATCTAATAAAGACCACCTTCTATTGACTAGGCTTGTGTTGTTTGCATCTTCTCTATAGATTTTAGAAAAAGTTTTTATATCTTCCCGTTGGAGAAAACTCTACACCCACCTTAAAGTTATTTATATTAGGTGGTTTTACTGTGCACATTGGAGTAGCATCCTAAAAGGTTGTGTTCTCCCGATCCACGTCTAAGTCTAGGAGCTAATGTGGACCAAACCTTTCCTACGGCCATACCTTTTGAGGTAAGGAATGGACGAGGCATTCACCCTCAAGCTAAGTGACCAAGTACGGGTATGACAATTATACGGCTCAGGTGAGCATATGGTAAGATACAGCAGAAAGCGGAATATACGAAAAAAATACACAAAAAGTACGAAAAGTAATAAAATTAAAAATCCAAAATAACAAAAGTGTATTCTTAGTTCATAATAAAGTGTCTTCTTCCTTAGTAGCTCAAAATACTAAAAGATACTACAAAACAAAGTGTCTTCTTCCTTGCAAACTAGACATTCAAGTTATCAAATATATCATAATCAAAGAGAAGACAAAGAGTGCATACCTGGTAGTCACAATCCACAAGTTGCTGAGCCTTAGTGATAACAATTACATCATATGAATACTACTCCTACAACTAATCATGGCTTCATCTCAGCCCTAGACTGGAAATTAGTTACTCATGCTAGGGAATTGAACTGTAAAATCAAAGAAATTCATTTTAATTCAAATCAAAATAACTTACAAGAAACTTAAAATTCATATACAAAGTGCACTGTTTCCTTCTTCTAGCCACCGTCCGAACTTGTTACAGATGCAAAGCAACCCAATAGCCAAAATGAAAACAAAAAGAAGAAACTGTAATCTCAAATTGCTCTCGATCTGTAAAAAAATAAAAAATAGAACTGTTGGTCGTCTCTCTGTCGGGTCGACCCCCCTCGCTCTCTGTCTTTCTACTCTGTTTATAGACTCCAAAACAATCCACTTTCTTCCCAAAATCAAACCTTCCAAAATCAATCTCGTGAAAAATCAAAATCTTCCCTTTGGCCACCTTCCAAATCAGTTGACTTGCCTTTGAATTGTTTCAATTTTGTAATAAAAATCCCAACTTTAAACTCTTCAAATAGAACCGAGATCACCAAAAAATGAAGTTTTCCAAATCAAAACCAAAATCCACTCTTTTGAAATCTCCAATCGAAACTAAATTCGGCAACATACCATTCTGATCCAAATTTGGCTCTGTCGCACACGTCTTTCCAAAACAAGAGCTTTCCTTCTCTATTCGTGTTGTTCATGCCGGATTCTTCCTTAACCTCATCGCTGACGCCATCGAGTTCTCTTCTATCGTCGTCGCCACCATGAGCCCTCAGTCTGCCATCGATCGCCGTCGTCGTCTCTTCCACAGCCTAATAGCCACTGTTCTGGTTTATCCATGAACAATCACGCCGTCGTCGACTCCTCTGTCGGTTTTGCTCCTCGTGGTCCCCCCTCTCCGCCATCGATAGCCGTCGAGCTCGACCCAGACTATTGCCGCTCTGGGACCACCGTTGCTCGATTTTTCCATTGTCGCACTGTTGCTGTCGAGCGCTCTGTTTTGGCTAAACAGAACATCTGATGAACCACTCTCTTTTGCGCATCGGGTTTAACAAGGAAATGCATTTTGCGCGTTTAAACGCATTTTTTCACAAAAATAAATTTTTTTTTCACAAGTGCGCTTTTTAAATGCCATTTTTTATGGCTGCCTACCCAAAATGCGTTTTGCGCATTTTAAACCCGTTTAAAACGCGTTTCTAGTCACAGAGTCCTCTAGGATTCTAGGATTATCATGATTACCAGTAATAACCGGAGTGATAGTCACAGTGTTTTGTCATGTATGAATGATATTCAGTGAGTCTGTCTATATGAGGTAAAGATTTAATCAGTGAATATGAAATTGGAAAATAATAAAAGACTTTGTTTGGAAGACTAATAAAAGAATCAATTAAAATTCTATAATATGATGCATAAAATGTTAATGCAACTATTGATTTTAATGTTGATGATTTTGTTACGATATCACTCTGAGTATTTTTATACTTAGCATCCGCTCGTGATACAGGTTCTTTAATAGAAGACTGACTTAACATAGTACCTAGTTGTAGACGATCAAAAGTGAGGACAACTTGATAGCTTCAAAGTAGGCATCAGTCTTCTTTATTTTTTAGTATATTTTGAGATAAGTGATAGACTTGCATGTGGAGGACTTGTGTTGGTTTAATTGACTTTACATATGTAATATTATATTTATCTATAGTTTTGTACCTATATTTATGAACCTCAGTTATCACGGCCTACATACTTAGTCGACAAATTTCAACTAATGATTTATCGTATAGAAGAATAATCTTCTAATTTTTCATTATTACTCTGATTTAATCATGGTTTTAAAAATATGGGCCGAGACAATTAAATTGACTTGATCAACTGAGTTACTGAGCCAAAACCTAACTCATTTCTCTACACGTTTGCAATTTCCTGTGCAAAAGAGGGAAAATGAGAATGAACGTGTTCAAAGTGTGAGTATATTGGCAGCCCTTTGATCTCGTGGACCCCACCTGATCAAACGGTTGTTACCCATGCACACGCTGTTTGGCATTATTCATGTTAAGAGGTAGCTTGTTAGAGTTTCTGAACTTGAATTGGACCTGGGGGGGGGGAACCGATGATGGACCCGTGTTTTTTCAAATGAGGCTTCATTGGAAGGAGGGAGTCCAAGCTACGTTGGGCTTAGAACCACTACATAAATCCAACTTTGGGTTGTGAGGGGCCCATGATATATTATATTCTTGGTCTTACACATAATTAAGTTGTTCCCTTTTAAAACTAGGGATCAAATTGTTTCATGCTATATACCTCTAAAACTTGGAGCATGCAGTTGAAAAGTGAGAGTAACTACTTATCACTATTACTTTCTACAACTAATTTTCTTAACTTTAAATACGTATAACCATGTGAATACCACATGATAACCAGCTTATATAATGATCAGCTTTTCTCCACCCTTGTCATATAAAGTATAAACTTATATGAGAGTCATGACAAGCACAAACATGAAACATATATTTAAGGCGGCATTGGCTGGTATCCATGATTTTGTGGAGTTAAAGCATGATTTTATGGGCCTGCTTTCTCTCCTCAATCTGTCTCCAGCATAAAGTGTCCCCCCCAGCCATAAAGTTCCCAAGACTGGGTTCTCCAATCAGCCCATAAGCCAGTTAATTTCTATTCGTAAGAGATCCAAGAACAGCCCACATTATTATTGTTTTGGTTGGGTAACTAAAAAGAAAAAAAATTATTATTGTTTGTGTTGTCACATCCTAAAAAATATTTGTTAAAGGCTGTTCCCCTATAAATTACCTTTGATCAATCACATAATTGGTCCATTCGCATTTGAAAAGGAAAGCATTCAAGCACAAAGGGAATGCACTTGACTGGTAAAAGAAGAATCGGGAAAAGGTCGGCCAGGATCTTGTTTCCAAGTTCAAATGAGCATCATTAAGGCAAAACGAAACATGCACCTAACTATATGGTGTTCAATCCGTTGTAGTTAGTGCATCTTGTCCCAACTCCTAACAAAAGAAAAGCCAAAAGGGATCGACCAAAGAGGTGCAATATTAAAGCAAGTGATAGTCATGTGATAATTTTAATGGACGAGAAACTCCAGCCTAGCACAAGGTTGAGTGCTGAGTGGGGAAATATAATGGAATCTAAGGCAAGGGACATGATGTGGTACACAGTGCGTGTAGTGTAATCCACTAGCACACTATTTTCTATTAGAATTTTAGGTTACTAGTAATTGTTAATGCAAGTCCTCTCACTATCATTAACTAACATCTAGTTATGTTTCCATGCATGTTCCTTTTAGCTTGGCTGATGACCATCTGAAGCCATGCATTTGATAAGTTGTCATTGTGATTCAGCTAAAGCTTTTCATCGTTTTTCTTCTTGGTTAAGAATGTGCCAATTAAAAAGAAAAGAATGTGCCAACGTTGAAAACCACTTCTAAAAAGCCGGTCAGCCGGAGAAAGAGAAAGGTATCTGTCGCAATATATATGACTGCATGCCCTACTTTTTGTGCACAAAGATCCACCTACTTTGCTCACAGACTACCTGTCTGCTGGGAGGACAAAGCAAAAGCTTTAACGCAGCATGGCATCTCACGATATAGCATGGTTTGTAATATATTTTCCCCTTCGGGGTCCTCGTTCTAAAAAAAAAATGTTCACGAGTTGATCTTGTTAGATTATGTATGTATTTGTCAAGAACGAATTAAGAACAAACATGTATAAAAAAAATTTAAGAACAAACGACATGGCTGGACGTCAGCTTTTCCTATGGGAGCCAATAAAGAGAAAAGAACGGGTCGAGTAAGAATCCAGCACATATTTCGGTCATAAAACTGACCTATAAAGGTAGCTTGATTGTGTCATAGAAGGAATCAATGAATATCGCATTCACATTGCGGAAGGAGGGAGATCACAACTAGTCATGTCGAAGAAAAATGGGATTCAGGAATTTAAAGACTAGTTTCATTCGCTTTAACGAGTAGATGATCAGCTAACTAGTCATTTACATAATTACGTTCTCGTACAAGAAGAAAAACTAGTCATATACTCCCAAGGAACTGCATCTCCTGCAGCCAGCAGCCACTTCTACGTGTAGAAAACTATATATATTCAACTTCAAAGACTATCCAGAATATATCTTAACTTGCTCGGTTCTCATGTTTTCGTTCTCTTCCAATCATTCAACACCTGTACATGGATAGCATTGCAAGTATCTGAGGAATATATTTGGAGAAATAATCAGATTATCCAGGAGTGCATCTCCATTATATTTCATAATAATTAGATTAGGTCTTCTCTGAGTTGACTCTAATGTTTTATTAAAAAAATTTGTCGAGTTGATTCTACTCTTAGCTTTCTAAATCAAACTCTTTAGTAACTCAAAAGCAGCATAATTCAATGACTGACTTTATAAATTTTCGAGTCAAACTCTAAAATTCATCACATTTTATTAGCTAGCTAGTATCACTTCCTCTTCCATAATCATTGTATATCATTTAACTCAAAAAAATAAATATTGTATATTATATTCTGTACAGGAGCCCCACTTATTTGACTTGTCTTCTTAGTGGAAATATTTGCACTATTGTTGCAAAAGATGTGCCTAACCCATGCGCATTGGCAGGTATTTGCGCTTTCAGGCTGCACAATTTAGATCAGGCAGCGGGCTCTGACAAAGAGGAAAGGGGTTTGGGTGCTACTACACATGCAAGTCGTTAAATTGCACAATGCGTTGGGCACACCAATGTTTCCGAATATGCAACCAGATGCATACACACTAACTATTTCATTTTATAATAATTATAAAATATCATCAAGTATACTAACTTTATGTAAATTAAACGTTTTTACTTGTTAGAAATGGTATAATATCTATCTATTATAATATATTTTTTATTTAAATTTAAACAAACAACTTCATATACGTTATTCCACTTTCATGATTAAGATTCCATTTTGGCCATGTAAAAACGGCTCAAATAATTTTGAAGCCAAAACCGAGTTTTGAACTTCTTTTGTAAGGAGTGTTGAGTTATCGAAAAAGAATGAATTTTTTTATGCTAACACTGATATTATGATCTTCATATGAGACCTGAGTAGAGAATCAGAGTCCGGTGAAACTCGTGTTATATAAGGATTCCGATTTCCCAAGAACGAGAGAGTATCAAAGTTATCACTATCCTTGTATGTTTTTATGGTTTTTTGGCACTGCACAAGGGAAGGGACACGTCCTCCCTAAGCCAATTCAGTGAATTCAGTTGATTCTCTGTTTTTGTCTGAACCTGATTGCATTCACTGAATATAACACCTGAGTCAATGTCCGCACTACATCCTTTAAATCTGCACTCGCATTTCTGATGTGTCTGCCAGCCATAACAAAAGCACTCTCAGGATTAATTCAGACAGAGTGGCCAAACGTTCATAAATTCGACCCCATCCGCTCCACTGGGCCCCGGGCCCAGCCGTTCACACAATCTGGCCCTCTTCTTCTAATATATATTTTAAGTATTTTATTGATCTCTGCTCTTCCTTCCACATTAAAAAAAACGCGAACATTGCTTCTTTTAGGCCCAGGAATCAAGCGCCCACATGCAACAACCATGGGGTTTGCATGGCGCCGCCCACTAACCCAGCCCGGCTATGACACGAAAGAAAGTACGGTACTTTGGAAGAAGCCGTCGCTGTCAAAAAAGAAGATCTTCTCCACCAACGATTTTCGCCAGCCGCTCTTTTGGTCCGGCTGACTCCACCATGCCTTTCTTTTTCTTCTTTGATCTTGCTGATCCGCTTCCAGCGCTTCTATAAATAGCAGAGGTATTAGAACTAGCAACCATGCACTCTCCACGAAGAGAATAGAGAGGTTTGTAATAACACAAGAATAGTAGAGGCCCAGATAGAGAGAGAGAGAGACAGAGAGAGGGAGCGACGGAGAGAGAGAAGCGGTATAAGGAGATCTTCAACTGCGGAGTTTTAAGAGGTGGGTTTGTCTGTCTTTTGTCGGAATATTAACTCAAACCAACCGCTTTATCCATTGTCTTGCTATCTCAAATTTCTACCAACTTTGTCTGACACTTGAGCGTTGCCATTTTGTTTGATAGAATTGTCTCACTAGTGTAAATACAGTGTTTTGTTGATTTGCAGATTTTTTTTATTTTTGGCGTGATAACGGTATGATGAAATCTCTTGAAACTGCTCTGTCCTTTGTTTTTTTTATTTTTCATCTGCAAAACCGGATTTTTGTCTTATCAGGGTAGTTTTTTTTCTTCAAACAACATGCCATCTTACTTTTGGCTTGTCGTTCTCCTGATATAAAGAACATAAACAAGTTTTTTCTCATTCTGTTTTCTGTTTATCAAGTACAAATATCTCTAGAACTTATGTATCTTAATGGGTTGTTTTGTTAAAAGAGTCTTCATTTATTTTGGAATTTTTGACATGGTGTGGTTGGTTTTGGACATTTGTTGAGAACAGGGCAGTTTTCGTTTTCTTTTGATTTGGAGGACTGAGAAGTTGCTTACTTAAAAAACAGAGAGAGAACAGAGGTTCGAGTGGCCAAGCTTGGCATCCTGTGTTGGAAGCAGAGTGGAATGGAACCAAAAAATCTTCTTGTCTCAGCGCTCAGCGTTGGGGTCGGTGTTGGCGTCGGACTCGGCCTGGCCTCTGGGCAGTCAAAATGGTTGTCCTCTAATTCTTCTTCGTCGGGAGTCACCGGCGAGTGCATTGAACAGGACCTGATCAGGCAGGTTGTCGATGGCAAGAACAGTAATGTGACTCTGGACGATTTTCCCTACTATCTGAGGTAAGAAGCCTGATTTGTTGATGATTTTATGGTAATTAATGTAATGATGTTTGAATATTCATACTTTATGATGTCATAGATATCCTGCCAGAATGTTTAATTTGTTATAGCCCTCTGGCCTCAATAGAGATATTCGATTAACGGATGTTAGTTCCTTTTCTGCTTTCATTTAATTTGTTGCTTGAGCTTTAAGAGTTGTGGATGAAGCCCTGATTCTAAAGTGTGGGCATAGGCTTTGGCCTTTGAATAGCATCTTTGATTAGTCTTCCTCTGTTACCTGTCTTTCCCAATTATGTGATACAATCTTTACAAGTTGCTTTCATTGTGGGAGTGGAAATCTGTTTTAAGATGCCTTGCTGCAATATTGCTTATGTGAAATCTTTCCTCATTTATCATGCTTTTGGCAAACAATGACAGTGAGCAGACGAGGGCGTTACTGACAAGTGCAGCCTATGTTCATCTGAAACAAGCGGATGCGTACAAATACATCCGAAATCTTGCTCCTGCAAGTCGAACAATTCTTCTCTCTGGACCTGCAGGTATATTCTTTGGAGTTTTTCTCTATTAGCTTAGATTTGTTATGAACCATACTTCAATTATAGATGAAAGATTAGGAATAATTTTGTTTTTTTCATAAAGAGCTTTATCAGCAAATGCTTGCCAAGGCATTAGCTCATCACTTCGAAGCCAAGTTGCTGTTGTTAGATGTTACAGATTTTTCATTGAAGGTAAGCAGTTACTTAGCCCTTCAACTTGTACAACAGCCTTTTTTTTAGAGTGATCCTGACCATGGTGTATGTCTGCTACAGATATCAAGTAAATATGGCAATACCAACAAAGATTCCGTAAGATATTCTTATAAACATAAAAGTTTTTTGTTCGACAAAGGATTGCATTATTAGGATTTTTCTTGCATATGAATGAGTTGCTACTTATCACACCTGAGAGATGAGTTGATGAAAAGCTTCAAGCTTCATGTTTTGTTTCAAAGTTCTTCTATAAGCCATAGCCTGTTCTTTTTGAACATTTCTTATTAGAGTTAAATGTAGGAATGCATTCTTTTGTTATCATTCTTTTTTATGTGAATGCATTTCTTATTAGAGAATTGAAGATGTGCTTAAGCTTTTGTATCTTGTTTCATTCCGTTATTTTCATATCCTTCTTGTAGTACTTTAAGCGATCAATCTCTGAGAGCACACTGGAGTGCATGTCAAATTTATTTGGTTCATTTTCAATTTTCCCACCAAAAGAGAAGAGAGGTGGTAAGTCACTAAGTTAATCCTTTCTCATTCTGTTTATGTACCAATCGTCGATTTTTTTCTGAGCCATGCTTATTACTTTTTTTAGATTTTAAAGAGGCATTCTAGGTGTTCACAGCTCATGACCAGCAAAACAAATTATTATCAATATGACATTTGTATAAGAAAATGAGTTTGTTTTAACCTATTTGAAGTCAAAACAGAAGTTTTGCAGAAGTTTACTTTGACTAGCCTGTGAATATCACCTACTTATCTGATACTAGTTAAGCCGGCTTTGCACCGATAGAAACACTAAGCTAAAATATGTTTGAAGTACATTAAGACTGGTTTTTGGAAATATGATATTACGTACAAAATCATCTCTAGTTCACGAAAAGTGATTTGGAATATATAACATTTGTATAGTCATTTTTTGTTTATCTATATTTGCGATTAAAATTTGAAGTGTCCCATCTCAGGTAATTTGAGAAGGCAAAGCAGTGGAGTAGAATTAAGTTCTAGGTACAGTATTCTTAAAATTAGCACTTGACCTACCAGAGAATTTGGGTTTCACTTGGTACTCCAGTGCTTGACTAAATCGTCACTTATTTTATTGCAGCGAGTCTGAAAGTCTTCGTAATCCCTTAAAGCTCCGGAGAAATGCATCTTCTGCAGTTGATATTAATTCTTTCACCTCACAATGTGCTCCAAATCCAGGTTCATCCTCTAATTAGCATGGTGGAATGAATATCTAAATGTTTTTGGTCATCTAACTGAGTGAAACTATTTATGGGGGTGTGGAAACTTTAGCATTCTGGCATTTAAATGTTTTTCCATTGTCATATCAAAGTCGTCCTGATTTTAAAAAGTGGGAGGACTAGATTTGTGCTGCATTATAACTATAATTATAGGCCGTGAAGAAGAATGTTCAAGTTTTTTTTGAGAGATATTTGGCTTCTTCTACTGCAATTTTGCACATTATGATTTGTTTATTTTTGTAAATTAATTACTGAACATTGTTGGTTTTTCGCTAATTATTGGATCCATTTATTTGCAGCTCCTCTCAAGCGCACCAACAGTTGGTCCTTTGATGAGAAACTCTTTGTACAGTCTCTTTACAAGGTCGATCATGTTCTTACTTACAGTTATAGGAAAACTATGAACTATTTAACAATATTCTGAATGTGACTGACATGTTGTCACTTCTGATTGTTCTGGCAGGTTCTGACTTTCGTGTCAAAAACCAACCCCATTGTTCTCTACGTTAGGGATGTTGATAAACTTCTCGCAAGATCACAAAGAATATACGTTATATTTCAGAAAATGCTGAAAAAGCTATCAGGACCAGTTCTAGTCCTTGGTTCCAGGACCTTGGATTCAGGTACTGATTATAAAGAGATGGATGAGAGACTTACTCTTGTATTTCCTTATAACATTGAGATCAAACCACCTGAAGATGAGACCCACCATATCAGTTGGAAGTCTCAATTAGAAGAAGGCATGAAATTGATTCAGTATCAGGATAGCAGAAACCACATTATGGAGGTACTTGCAGCGAATGATCTTGACTGCGATGAGTTGGGTTCAATCTGTCTCACGGATACAGAAGTTCTCAGCAATTACATTGAAGAGATTGTTGTGTCTGCTATTTCTTATCATTTAATGAATACAAAAGATCCTGAGTACAGAAATGGGAAGCTTGTCATCTCATCACAAAGGTCAGTTGCTTGTAAGTAATTATTCATTCAATAAAAAGGGTAATTTAAACATACTTTTTTGTCTCTAGTACTTATAAGTGAAGTTTCAACTCTTTGTTGAACAGTTTGTCTCATGGATTGAGTATATTCCAGCAAAATAAACTTGATTCAAAAGATACTAGGCAGTTGGAAGCAAATGTGGAAGCTGGAAAGGTCTGTATATCTATGTGCATTACTAAAATTCTGGAAATTCTGTTTCAAAGTAATTAATTTCACTTTTTATTCATTCGCAATAGGAAAGTGCAGAGGATGCTAGTACAAGTGGGAATGCTGATGGAAAAGGTGAAGCTCCTGTGCCTGATAGTAAAAGTGAAACAGAGAAACCTGTTATTCTGTCCAAGAAAGATGGTGATTCTGCTGCTCCAACAAAAGTTTCTGTAAGTAGATACTCTTTTGCAAAGACTACTTGGATTTTGATATCTACCCATTGTTACAAATACTTGTTTCGGAGGAAATTTTAATCATGATTTAATTTATTCAGCAAGACTGATTATCTCCATCCCAACAAGTAATGGAGAAATTCTTTTTTTTTCCCTATCAATAGGAAGTTCCGGACAATGAGTTTGAGAAGCGCATTAGGCCTGAGGTCATCCCAGCAAGTGAAATTAATGTAACATTTGCAGACATAGGTGCCCATGACACTATAAAAGAGTCACTTCAGGAACTGGTTATGCTTCCACTTCGAAGGCCTGATCTTTTTAATGGTGGTCTCTTGAAGCCTTGCCGTGGAATTCTTCTTTTTGGGCCACCTGGCACAGGCAAGACAATGATGGCCAAGGCCATCGCCAAGGAAGCTGGGGCTAGTTTCATCAATGTTTCAATGTCCACCATCACCTCTAAATGGTTTGGAGAGGATGAGAAAAATGTTAGAGCATTATTCACTCTCGCAGCAAAGGTCTCTCCAACAATTATATTTGTGGATGAAGTGGACAGCATGCTCGGCCAACGAACCAGGGTTGGGGAGCATGAAGCGATGCGAAAGATTAAGAATGAGTTTATGACGCACTGGGATGGCCTGATGACAAATGCTGGTGAGCGCATACTTGTACTTGCTGCTACAAACAGGCCATTTGATCTTGATGAAGCAATAATTAGGCGGTTTGAGCGCAGGTAGGGACCTTATATTCTTGGGAGAAAAACAATGAATTTTTCATTGTGAATATTAATTGCTGTGTAATTCTATGATCAGAATCATGGTGGGTCTCCCATCTGTGGAAAGCCGAGAATCTATATTGAAGACACTTCTTGCCAAAGAGAAGGTAGAGGAAGGGCTTGATTACAAGGAACTAGCAATGATGACTGAAGGGTACAGTGGAAGCGATCTTAAGGTCTGTTCCAATCTGGACTATGTACTAGAATACTCTATTTTAATCAACTATAATAGCATTTAACTTTTGGAACTTTTGGTATCAGAATTTGTGTATAACAGCAGCCTATCGTCCCGTGAGAGAGCTAATTCAGAAAGAAAGGCTCAAGGACATGGTAGGATTATTTATACTTTGTTTTTGTATCACGTCGCCTGCATATTTCTTTGCTTTTGTGAAACCTAAACTAAATGTTTGTTAGAGTTGACAGTTCATACTTTTTATCATTTACAGGAAAGGAAGCGACGAGCAGCAGACGCAGAAAGTAAGGGGAAGAATTCTGATACGAAGGAAGAAGACAGGGAAGAGAGAGTGATAAACCTCAGGCCATTGAACATGGAAGACTTGAAATTCGCCAAGAATCAGGCAAGTCTTGCTGAAAACTCTTTTTAAGTGAAGAAGATCTCGAGATTTCTTTTCTACCCTAAAGCTGAAACTGATTTTTATTCCGTGGAAAAGCATTTGTTGATGATCTGACAGTCATATATATTTGAGTCGTTATATATGTGGTTTTTATTGTGATGCAGGTGGCTGCAAGTTATGCAGCAGAGGGGGCTAGTATGGGCGAGCTAAAGCAATGGAATGACTTGTATGGCGAAGGAGGCTCAAGGAAGAAGGAGCAGTTATCTTACTTCTTATAGAGTGTAGAACACTCTGGGCTATGGACAGAGAGAGAGAGGGAGAGTACATGATTAGTGAACAAGAATACAACATATAGTTCGAATATTCAGTGTAAATAGTATGCATGTATTTATTAACCAATGTCATTGTATGAGCTAAGGCATGTATGGTCTTTACAGTAGGGGAAGCTTTGCAGGATGCATTCCTTCAAGCAAGGTTAAGAGTAGTTTGGGCACAATGCTTTGTACGGGGATGTTGTTGGGTTGCATTTCTGAATGCAAGCTCTATATCTTTTCTATACGTAAATTAATATTCCTTGCAGTACATGTTTTAGTAGTTCGGGTTTCATAACTGATTTTAGCTTCTGAACTTTTTGATCTTTGGTAAGGAGGCCCATCTTTTTTCTTTCCAGATTATATATGGGGGGCCAACTTGGCTCATTAAACACTCATGTGACTCGATTAATGCTCATTGAGGTAGTTTTGATGGGCCCAAAATGGCCTTTCCTAGCTCCTACACCTTCAAAGTTGTTCCGAGTTCTTATTTGTATAGCCAAGATCTCAAAGCTCTTAACAAGTTAGATGAAAATGATTGGCAGTCATTTCGGCATTAGCACGGTTTTATTACTTGAAGCCAATGAGCCCCATTAAGGTGGAAAGGGCCATTAAGCCCTTTTCTTTGAAAATCGATGGGAGTTGAAACATCCCCAAATTATTGGAAATGGTAAATGGCGTAACCAATAAAAAAAAGGGGGAAACACAAATATATGCCTTGGCACAAGCTGTGGAGAGCGGCTCGGCTGCACGCACGTCCAGAGGAAATCCTCTAGACATACACTCCTCTGGATTTCCCTCTGGACGTACGTGCAGTCGGTCCGCTCTCCTCCTCGATCCAACAATGTGCATTAACGAACGGTCACGTCTACCCGTATATTAATGCATGTCATCAAATCAAAATCCTACGGCATGTGGTGCACACATGAAGCTGCATATTAATGGGACTCAATAACTAGAGAAAGTTTACATGAAACTATAGCCTGTGCATGAAGCCTATGAAACATGAAATAAATATGAAATCCGTTTGGATTTTTGCCATCTTAAAGTTAATACGTGTGCATCGTCAATCACGATTGATATTGATTGATATTGACGGATAATATGGGTTGGTGTTGGTATGGGTATATGCAAAAAAGACCAATAGATGTCCATATGAAAAGATTAAAAGTGGTGTATAAAAATGATGCCAAAAGAAGGAGAGGAAGACAATACTTAGATAGAGTTAATAAAAATAATTTGACTTTACCATTTCTTATAAAAGATGTAACCTAAAATGGACCCGAATGGAGAATGAAGGAGTAAGATCCGTGCCACCGACCCTAAATAGTTGAGAAAATTCGCAAATTATGATTATGATATGGGCTGGGCTGAGCGCAAGGAATTCCCGATATATCGATTTTGGGCCCCACCCGAGAAAACGATACGGCATAATATCGTTTTTTAAATTTTTTTACAATATCGCCGATATATAGCCATTTAAAAAAAAAGTTTTAGGATGGGAAACAAATGGGAAAGTTACTTTTTTTTCTTTTTTTAAAATTTTTTTTGTTTCCCATCCTAATATATATTTTTGGAAGAAAAAAATAACTTTTCCGTTTGTTTCCTATCGTAATATGCATTTTTATGCATATTTTAAAATCTATGATTTATCTAAATTAGCATAACTCATTTTAAAAGTTAGATTGTGAAAATATATAATAAAAATTAATTTTCGACTATGATATTTTTTTACAAATATTTTGGATATTTTGTTTCTTAGACCGACCGATACACGGAATTCCCTGTTGACTGAGCGAATCGAGACGGAATCCTTGGGAGCATTCAATCGACCAGCTGATCATTGTCAGTAGCCCTGGTGTGGTCACTGGTCACACTATAGAAGGGCTTTTTACATATTACCTGGCGCCAAGTATGGTTTTATCATATTACCTGGTTTTTCTCGTGACTTCTCATATGACCTGGAATCGGCACCTAGAGTACCGAAAATGCCCTTCTTTTATATTTTTTATGCCTTTTGTATCTGAAATGCTTCATTCTTCCCAAAATTAGCGATTTATAGGATCATCAAGTTGGGGAAGAAGAAATTCCGGAAAAGATCCATCCATAATCGCAGTTCAAACCATCGTCGGCGCCGTCCAACCCGAAAAAAAATTTCATGCCAAAAAACTGTAAAAATAGCGGGAAAGACGAAAAAAAATCTATGATGAATGGATTTTGATGTAAGAGCAGTGGGAAAGCCCTCCCAACTATAAAAATTAAGATCTACATGTAAAGAAACACATATAAAGATCACCCATTAGTGTTCGACTGCTTCTGGACATGAAATAAAAGGATAAAAATGGGCAAAAATGTGAAATACTCGTCGGCGAGAGACAAGTTCCATTTATATATCTTTCTGTGATACTAATGAGGTGGAAGAGGAGGAAAAATAAGGAAGAACGAAAAAAAAAATGGGCAAAAACAGATAAAAAATGAGCAAGTTATGACATTATGAAGATTGTCATTTATCGTATTTTCGACGACACGACTTGATTCAAGTCGTGTACTATGCAACATGACTAAAATTTAAGTTGTGTTGCATATAACACGACTTGGATTCAAGTCGTGTTGCATAGTACACGACTTGAATCAAGTCGTGTCGTTGAAAATACGATAAATGACAATCTTCAAAATGTCATAACTTGCTCATTTTTTATCCGTTTTTGCCCATTTTTTTTTCGTTCTTCCTTATTTTTCCTCCTCTTCCACCTCATTAGTATCACAGAAAGATATATAAATAGAACTTGTCGCTCACCGACGAGTATTTTATGCTTTTACCCATTTTTATCATTTCACTTTCTTCTTTCTTATTATTTTTTCTTCTTTTTCCATCCTATATCTTATTGAGGTGAAAGAGGAGGAAAAATAAGGAAGAACGAAAAAAAATAGGCAAAAACGGATAAAAAATGAGCAAGTTATGACATTTTGAAGATTGTCATTTATTGTGTTGTCGACGACACGACTTGATTCAAGTCGTGTACTAGGCAACACGACTTGAATCCAAGTCGTGTTATATGCAACACGACTCGTGTTGCATATAACACGACTTGGATTCAAGTCGTGTTGCCTAGTACACGACTTGAATCAAGTCGTGTCGTCGACAACACAATAAATGACAATCTTCAAAATGTCATAACTTGCTCATTTTTTATCCGTTTTTGCCCATTTTTTTTCGTTCTTCTTTATTTTTCCCCCTCTTCCACCTAATTAGTATCACAGAAAGATATATAAATGGAACTTGTCGCTCTCCGACGAGTATTTCACGTTTTTGCCCATTTTTATCCTTTTATTTTATGTCCAGGAGCAGTCGAACACCAATGGGTGATCTTTATATGTGTTTCTTTACATGTAGATCTTAATTTTTGTAGTTGGGAGGGCTTTCCCACTGCTCTTACATCAAAATCCATTCATCATAGATTTTTTTTCGTCTTTCTGTTTTTACAATTTTTTGGCATGAAATTTTTTTTTCGGGTTAGACGGCGCCGGCGATGGTTTGAATTGCGATTATGGATGGATCTTTTCCGGAATTTCTTCTTCCCCAACTTGATGATCCAATAAATCGTTAATTTTGGGAAGAATGAAGCATTTCGGATACAAAATGCATAAAAAACGTAAAAAATGGCATTTTCGGTACTCTAGGTGCCGATTCCAGGTCATATGAGAAGTCACGAGAAAAACCAGGTAATATAATAAAACCATACTTGGCGCCAGGTAATATGTAAAAAGCCCCACTATAGTCTATAGTACACGACTTGAATCAAGTCGTGTCGTCGACAACACGATAAATGACAATCTTCAAAATGTCATAACTTAATTATTTTTTATCCGTGTTTGCCCTTTTTTTTTTCGTTCTTTCTTATTTTTCCCCCTCTTCCACCTCATTAGTATCACAGAAAGATATATAAATGGAACTTGTCGCTCTCGGACGAGTATTTCACGTTTTTGCCCATTTTTATCCTTTTATTTCATGTCCAGGAGCAGTCGAACACCAATGGGTGATCTTTATATGTGTTTCTTTACATGTAGATCTTAATTTTTGTAGTTGGGAGGGTTTTCCCACTGCTCTTACATCAAAATCCATTCATCATAGATTTTTTTTCGTCTTTCTCGCTGTTTTTACAGTTTTTTGGCATGAATTTTTTTTTTCGGGTTGGACGGCGCCGGCGATGGTTTGAACTGCGATTATGGATGGATCTTTGCCGGAATATCTTCTTCCCCAACTTGATGATCCTGTAAATAGTTAATTTTGGGAAGAATGAAGCATTTCGGATACAAAATGCATAAAAAACGTAAAAGAAGGGCATTTTCGGTACTCTAGGTGTCGATTCCAGGTCATATGAGAAGTCACGAGAAAAACCAGGTAATATGATAAAACCATACTTGGCGCCAGGTAATATGTAAAAAGCCCACTATAGTGGGATGGATCTCCCGAGCGGACATGTATGCGGGGCCATTTCCTTTCTCGAGTCCTATAAAAACCCACCCTAGGGTTCCTACAAAAAAGTGAGAGGCCAGCTGCTCTGCCTCTCTGGCCGCCGGCGGATGGATATGCTAATCTGATGTTATGCTCTTCTCTTCTTGCATTCCCCTGTTTGTATTGCAAATTCAATTAAAATATGCGATGAAGATAAAAGAAAAATGGAAGTTACAAGGTTGATCACTCATGAGATGATACCCTTTTCTTCTGGTTCGTATTCCCTGAGCATCTTATTCATCTGCATTTCTTGTTGCACGGTTTTACTCCGAATTAATGCTTCTTGTTTTGCCACTTCTCGATTCACATCTTTAAGTTTGATAAAAAAGGATTGCCGAGTGAAGGTCCCAGCAGAAAGGAGTACTAAATCAGTGACACCTTTCTAACACCTATAAACCTTCACAAATTGAGACGCGATTTGGATTTGGAGTGCTTGGACCTTGTCTCTCTAGTCCACAGCGCCTGAAACCATGGCAACATGCATGTATTTTTTTCTTTGTTTGCCAATATTCACTAAGTTTTAGTGAAGGACCTATGGGGAAAGTGCGTGAAACAGATGCGCTTTCTGCCAAGTTTGCCTTCAGAGAGTAATTCACATGAATATGCAGGATCAAATGGACTGATTCTTTATAATAAGTATATAGTCATTGGATCTGTAATTTGTACATAGTCGTATTCAAAGAAATCTAATTTAAGATGCTAAGCTGATTCCTAGTTATTTCTCATTGTGTTATGCTATAAGTTCAATTCGGTGCCTTGCTGCAACGATGCAGTTGTGATCCTGCTTTGCTAGAAATTTAAATGGTGCTTGAATTTTGAAGGGAATGATAGTATCCTTAAAAGGTTCAATGAGACGAGAAAACTTTGATCCATCCAATGTAGAGAAGTATTTTATTTGTGTCGGAAATATGTCTTTTCACTTACGAGTGATGCATGTGCGCCATCGATCCCGATGATTGATGGTCCTATATGATGGTGATAGAGTGAAAGAAATGCTTTCCCAACATAGGAGTTGTTGGGCAATTTCTCGAGGAATTAAGGATTTTCTTTAGGGCTCATTGTATAAGGGGATGTTCGGTTCATGAATTTGGCAGCAAATTTAGCTTGAATTTAGATATAATTGACTGAATCATGTTTGAAATTAAAGAGGTTCTCTCTCCCAATCAATACTTAATTTGTGAATTTTTCCATGAGGAGATTAACCAAATTAAGACGTGAATTTTTAATTCAACAACATTCTCATTTTACACCAATTCAAGCTTATAAATTCTCTCTTAATTCGTTTCAGTTTCATTAAATTCACTAACCAAATGGCCCTTAAATCAATATGTCCCATTAATTCTAAGTCAATATGTCCCCTTAGTTCTTTCCTTCTTTTAAAGGCCAACCCAAGTAGAAATGGAAAAAAAAGGGTAGTCATTCATCACTCCAAATTTTGCTATTTAACTTCTCCAATTAGGGAGTTGTTGGCTCCCTTTTTAAGTTTCAAAGAAAATGGGTTGCTGCCTTTTCTATCGTAACTCTCCTCGTAAGGAGGTTGGCTTCTGAAAGGATGGATTTGTTGTCTTGAATAAAATGCCCCAAAGAATAATTTGTTAATACTCAAAGGGAGTGCCAAACATACTCAAAGGGAGTGCCCCCACATTTGTTCAAATATAGCCCTTAAGTTTCTTGTAGAATTTGACAGAGTAATTGTCTCTATTTCATTTTGAAAAATCCACTTTTCAAAGTGAACTTCAGTTAAGTTGGTTAAATCTATTATCAAATTATTACAATTCTATGTTAAAAAGGGGAATTGTTTTGTAGACTCCAATAATTCATTGTTTCCAAAGAACGGTAGACTTTGGAATAAGAAAATAGATGATGAATGATAAATTACTTTTTTGTTCGCTATTTATGAAAGCTTCTCCAAGTTTGTCAAAATTGGTTGGATACCTTCAACGGTCAGTATTGACGAAGTAGTTGGGTAACACCTTCTCGAATGAAATTTTATGCAGTTCACCACTCAATGGCTGTTGGGCACATCCGATGCATCGAATAATTTATCTTTTGCAATGGGTCTTTGCCTTTTCTTGTATGGTGTAATGACGCAAATTTTTTAAGTGGGTATGGCAAAGCCCTTTGCTTTATTGAAGATAGCAAACAAAAAATGAAAAATTAGTTTGTCATTCATTATTTTCAAATTTTTTTATTCCACAAATCCGCTATACCTTAAAAAAAATGGAAGTTGGAGTATATAAACTCTTTTGTTCCCTTTTATTTTTAGAACCATCTATTTCTCTTATCTCCTAGAAGTGTGGTAAAAAAGTAAATTTAACAAACGTTGTATGAGCTCATTTTTTTTTTTGATAAATGTATGAGCTCACTTTTTTTTTTTTGATAAATGTATGAGCTCACTTTGAGAGGTGGGTTCTCGGATTTTATCAAGCAAGCAGCTAAAATGGAGCTTTTTACATATGATCTGGCGCCAAACACCGGTTTGTCATATTACCCGGAATCCTTTTCTTCCTTCCATATGACCCGGAAAGTACCCAAAATGCCCTTAGGTTTAGGTATAAGGCACCCACACTTTGGTTTTCCATATTACCCGGAAAGGGAGCGACTACCCGGAAAGGGAGCGAGTACCCGGAGAAGCTGCCGCTAGTCGGAGAAGAAGGCGTTCCGTCCGGCCGCTCCGCCCATATCATCGCCGGCGCCGGCGTCGTCGAAGTCCGAAAAGGTCATCTTCGCGGCAACAAGCGGGAAAAGGAGCGGGAAAGATCGGGTATTGGAAAACAACTTCAACGGAGGCAAGGCACATCGAAAAACTGGTAGGTGAAGTTAAAATACGACGATTTATATGTTGAAAGTTGGTTCCAGAGAAGAAAGTTGAAAACGTAGCAAGTTTTCAACTGTTGTTACAGTCGTGTCGTCGACAACACGACTGTTACCATAGTCGTGTTTGATGAAACACGACTCATATACGATGCACTCATATACGGTTTTCAATATATCGTGTCTCACGGATTTGTAACTTATGTCGGGTTTTTAATGGCAGGTACGGATGGAGAAGATAGTTCTTTGTTTACACTACGATGGAGTTTTGACGGATTCTGGTAAGTACGTGGGCGGGATACGGAAGCTCCTGCCTATAGATACACGAATAAAGTACCTAGAACTGTTGCAGCTAGTCGAAGAAAGATTACCGCTTAAGTCTACACCTGGTACATTAACTTTGTCATATCATGTTGAATCTGAAGAATACACATTTCTCCTTGAAGACGATAAAGACGTAGAGTCAATATTTATACTTCACAAGAGCAAGCAAGGCACAAATGGACTAGTCCGCCTGTACGTGGAGTGGACTTCTACGGGCAATAACACCGAGACATCGACTCTCAATAAGGAAATAAATGCCAATGCGAATAACAGCCCAGCCGAGAGGCTACCAGAGGCAGAAGTGATGCCGGGCAGTAACACACCGCCGGAGAGGCTACCAGAGGCACAAGTAATGCCGGGCAGTAACACACCGCCGGAGAGGCTACCAGAGGCACAAGTGATGCCGGGCAGTAACACACCGTCGGAGAGGCCGTCCAGCCCGGGCAATAAGACACCCGCATCAGCAGTCGAAGGAGGAAGAGATGGGGACTATGCGAGGTGAGACTTCTAAGGCGCGGATACAAGCAACACGTGTGCTATTATAGTCGACTATAATAGTACACGACTAAAAGGGTTATCGTGCCGTATTGAACACGACTATATACTCGTCGTGTTGAATCGTAGACGACTATAAATCAATTCGTGTTGCATAAAACAATACCTCATAGTACACGACTAAAAGGGTTATCGTGCCGTATTGAACACGACTATATACCTAGTCGTGTTGAATCGTAGACGACTATAAGTCAATTCGTGTTGCATAAAACAATACCTCATAGTACGTGCAATCGTTTTGTCAAGTCCATTCATACATGTTTTTGCCCGCAGTTTCGGAGATGGAGAAGGTGAAGATGAAGAAGATGACGATGAAGATTCCAGTCCAGATGAAGAAGAATTGTTGGATGAAGATGAATTACCGTGGTCTGCAGATGAGTGGGATGAGCCTCTTACAGTACCACATTTCAGCCAGCCATATCACACGCGAACATCAACCTCTAGAGGTCCAACGGCAAGAGACACATCTAAAGGGAAATCTGTCGCGTCGGAGGACGATGACTATCTCAATATTGAGGGTGATGGTGGTTGGGATTGGGGTACCTATTCTGCAGAGGCCGGTCCTTCAAAACATTGTGAAGAGGAGACGATGTTGACCGGAAGTTTGCAAGCAGAAGACTACGAGGCACAACTTACGTTAGGGGCTAGATTCGAAAGCGTCAAGCAGTTCAAGATGGTTCTAACTGATCTGGCAATCAAGAGGAAATTCATGTTCAAAGTAGCGGATGAGAGCAAGGACACATTCGCTGCAAGTTGCAAGGTTTCGGGGTGCAAGTGGTACATACGAGCGTCGAACAGACTTGATGGAGTCAGCGTAACAAGGAGGGAAGAACGGCATACATGTGACACTTCTCTAAGTTCGAAAGATCATCCATTGGCTTCTCACCTCTGGATCGCGAGGAAGTGTCATGGCCTCCATAAGGATTCAAACTCCATAAAAATCTCAAATATCCAACAATACATTGAGAAGCATTGGGGCGTCACCGTCAACTATAAAAGGGCATGGAGGGCGAAAGAGGAATTGATCCGATTGATCGATGGCAACCCTGAAGACGCTTATCGTATTTTGCCACAATACGGAAGGGAATTAGAGCGGTCTAACGCAGGTACACATGTGGTCATCGAAAGATCAGCTGATATACCTGATATCCCAATTGAGTTAGCCGGCTACGACTTCAGACGTGTGTTTTGGATGTTCGGACCCGGTTGCAAGAGCATTCCGAAGAACACTGAGACCGTTGCTCACGCTTGATGGAACATTCCTAAAAGGAAAGTACCCTGGAGTATTATTGGTTGCTACAGCAATCGACGGCAATCAACAATTAATGTGTCTTGCATATGCAATTGTGGATAAAGAGAATATCAAAACGTGGTAAGTTTAGAACCAGGAAAGACGACTGTATGAGTAGTCGTGTTAGGCACGACACGACTGGGCACACAGTCGTGTAATCGACAACACGACTACTCATCTAGTCGTCCTTTGCTTATAGACGACCTTGTAACAACCTGAAGCATTCTATGTTTAATATGTTTGTCTCTCACTTGTACAGGACGTGGTTCCTCACCTTACTTAAATGTTTTCTCTTTACGGACCCCCTGGCATCCCTGGACACTATTGTCTCTGATAGACAGAAGGGACTTCTGAGAGCGGTCGCCGATGTCTTTCCCGAGGCTCACCATGGGTTTTGCCTCCGGCATATGGCCGCAAATATGCTTAATACTTGGAAGGATAAGTACCTGAAGGAACTCCTATTCCGAGCTGCAAAATGCTTCAGGAGACCAGAATTCGACGCTACGATGGAGAAGATGAAGGAACACAATGAGGCGGCCTGGAAATATGTTGACAATATTCCGAAAACACATTGGGCGAACGTCGAATATCCGGGTAAAAGGTACGGCACTCTCACGTCGAACGCGTCAGAAAGTGTAAATAATATGCTTCTAAAGGCAAGGTTTTGGCCAATAACTCGGTTGATCGAGCAAACGCGGGCGACCACAAGCGTCCATTTTCAGAGACGCCGAATAGAGGCAGACGGCCTACCGACTCCGTTAACAAAATATGCACAGAATCATATCAATCAGATGAGGAATCAGAGTGCTGGAACAGTTCGAGTTCAACCGCTATCATTACGGCAGTTTGAAGTGACATCTTTATACCATGTGGTAAGCATAAATTTGTTTTCTGTAAGAGACGCCTATAACAAAGTCGTGTCGTCGAAGACACGACTACCCATACAGTCGTGTCTTCGACGACACGACTGTATTGTCGAATACACTAATTAATTCATGTTTTCGCATCAGGATGTTGTGGACCTTACGAATAGAACATGCACATGCGGCTTCTTCCAGAGCATGGGACTTCCGTGCAAGCACGCCATGGCATGTATTGATGAGAGGAGTCTGGAAGCGGTAGAATATTGTGAGAAGTGGTACTGCGCAAGTACGTACCGCACCACGTACGAAGAAGTAGTGTTCCCTACTTTAGACAAAAGTCAGTGGGGAAATTACGGCGTATTATTTAAATGCGAACCGCCAAGGCTTGAAGCTCCAAAGAAGGGCAGGAGAAAGACAAAAAGAATTGAGTCACAGCCCGATCCACCTGCAAGGCCACGTGCGAAATGTGGGAATTGTCGTGAAGTTGGTCACAACCGTACAAAGTGCACAAAAAGCCCCGTTCCGAAAGAACATCGGACGCGCAGGAAACGAAAACTTCCGCAACAAGGCAAACTGTCTACGAACGAGACAGCGGATGTACGCCGCTCCGGCTTACCTCAGCCCCCACCATTCTTCACTTAGGATGTAGTCAAAGTCTTGTATAGCGCAGAAGGCCTACCCAAATTAACATCTCTACTGTCGTGTATTGTGAAACACGACTACATATAACGTCGTGTTGAATCAGAGACGATTATATACGTAGTCGTGTTGTTCCAGAGACGATCATATGCGTAGTCGTTTTCCATCAGAGACGATTATATGAAACTAACCTGTTGTATCAAGGCCGTATTCACATTCATGATAGCGATATTTTGTCTACATCTGGTATGAGACAAATATGTGAACTTTGTACATTAAAAATGAACTTTGTACAGTGAAAGAATGTGAATAAAATGAACTTTGTACAGTGACATCTGGTATTTACAGGAAATGAACTTTGTACATTAAAAGAATGTGAATAAAATGAATTTGAAGTTATTCTTTATCCGGAAGCCGCAAAAAACCCGCAACTGTGACAGCATCTTTTGTGCCTTGTCCGGAATCGTCGTCAAACTCGCTGTTAATAAGCCCCCGAATCAAGGTTGAAGCGATGACTGGTCGCCACAGTCGTGTGATTGTGGACTGGTCAAACTCCGGGGGGTTCACATTGGACGCCAAATGCGCGACGTACATCATGATGAAGATGCCACAGTCTTTCGAATTTTGTTGCCACGGCGCTTTGGTTATCTGAGTCATCTTCCAGTCTAGCAAACCAAACCACCCCAGCTTGCCTGCCATAACGACGTTCATGAACTGCGTGAATTTGTCAGCAGCTTTTCTGTGATGCGGATATAATTGGGATCTGCCAGACAGTGGGTTGTAGAAGCGCCATACACAGTGCGGGAAATGGACATACACGAGGCAGAAGTGGGAGCCGGTGCGGATTGGGAAAAATGCGTAGAACATGTTCCTATTCAAGCCGTCCAGCATCCTCCCGAGCTTTTTAACCAATTTAGCATTATTTCCCCCTTCCTGGTGCTCCTGCGAAAGCGAAAGAGATTTAGACAACGATCTAATAATATCATAATTATTTACTTATCACTCCTTCTGCAGGGAACACTTACGTTGTCGAATATCTCTTTGAATGCGTGGCAACCAAAAAATGCCCACGGATATTTCATCGGGTTTCTCTCGTTGCGCTGGCTCAACAGACTTAAAAAAGCATCTATAACCTACAGAAAACATATTGAGGAGTCATTACACTTCGGTAAGGCAAGAATTCCAATTAAAAGTCGATTATTCTATATATACGATCTGCATAGTAGTCGTGTCCTCGATAGACACGACTATGCGTATAGTCGTGTATTCCATAGACACGACTACGCGCAAAGTCGTGTCTTCCAATACCGACTTTATGTCTACAACCCTATATATGAGGAGCATAGGTTTACTTACATTGGTGTTTATTTCTGTTGTTTGTAGGAGGGATAAATAGTCGTCATCACATAGCGTTGGGATTGGATAAGCCTTCCTCGGATTGGCCATCCATCCATCTATTGCCACTCTATCCCGCTCTAACAGTACCCCCATGTCGAAGCATAACTCCGAATCGGCATAGTGGTCGGGGAGAGCAATTACAGACTTAGACTTCTGAGGGGTTAGGAGGACATCGACGTCAACCGGCTGTGATGCGGTTAAGCCAGTGCCCTCGGCGACCTCCTCCTCCTCCCTCGCCTTCTCCTCCTCAGCCTCCTCTTCCTTCAACTCCTCCGTCTTCTCCTCGTCCATCGCCTCTTCGTCTGCTTGCACCTCCTCCTCCTTCCCCTCCTCCTCCTCCTTCCCCTCCCCCTCCTTCGTCTCTTTGTCCAGAACATCCGCCTTCACCTCCTCCTCTTCGACGTCCCCGCCCTTCACATCCTCCTTCACCTCCTCCTTCACGGTTTCGATATCCGACTACCGTATGGAAGAGATGACCTCATCGATGATAGAGGTCGCCTCTCTATCGGATATGGTTTGTTCGGAGTCGGCTTTCGGCTGAGGGGACCTATTTCTTCTTTTCTGCTCCTCCGCCATTCTCCGTATATGGTCCTCTTCTCTAATCCTCTGCTCCTCCTTCGAGCCGACAGTCCTGAAGCGCTTCCTTATCACTACACCAGGGGGGAATATGTCCCGGCCGTACGTCGGACGGGACTCGACTTCTGCACGCTCCATATCTTCCTTGAATTCTGGTTGGAGCTTCTTCAAAAACATCTTGGCAGAGGATCTCTTCGCAGCCCGTTCCATCTTGTCTTCCTCAACCGCGCGTTTGATGGGAGCTGAAATGACATTTTACTTCTTCATGTCAGTAGTAGCAGCACGATAAAAAACATAGTCGTGTTATATAGAACACGATAAACCACATAGTCGTGTACAATGAAACACGACAAATATAGTAGTCGTGTATGATGGGGCACGAAAAAATAAATCATCGTCTACAACTTACCTTTACCCCATTTCGTCGAATCCAGATGTGACTTCCTTGCCAGCTCCTTCGTCCGCATACCGATAGGAGTGTTCTTATTATGCTCCTTTTGAAGTGGCCGCTTCTTTGGGTCCATCTGATGCACTGATGACGATTGTGGCCCCATTTGGGGCCGCTTCTTCGGCTCCATCTGATGCACCGATGACTTCTTTCTCTCCATTTCGGGGCGCTTCTTCGGCTCATTCGTCGGCTCGTCAGTCATCTCCTCCTTCGGATGCTCGAAGATCTGACCTTCTAACAGCATTGACGCTGAGGCGGCAGAGGACTTCATAGAGTGGAGAATCTCTCGCAGAGGTCCCACTCTCCTTCCCATCTCCTCATAGGAAGACAGAGCTATCTCTATTAGTGACTGTATGCCCTGAAGGGCACCCTCCAATCGGCCCATTGCAGTTGCAGTCGACTGGGCAGCCTTTCTCGAGGAAGTGGAGGCAGCTTGGTTGGGAGTCGTCTTCATTTCCGGCCTCTGCGGCCTCTGCCGTCGTGGAGGATGGGCCCCTGAGGTTGACGAAGCAAGGAGATATGCCTCTCCGGCCATGGGGCTGATTACGTCGACGAGTTCCTCCCCTATTTGAAGATTGTGGAACACTCCCGTCCAATAGTCGGCCATGCGGTGCTTCTTCTGTGCACCTTTCTTCACCTCTGTAATGAGGGCCCCACTTCCTGGCCATCTTTTCGCCTGTGGGCTGGTAGGGCCCATGACAGGATGGAAGATTGTCGTGTGCTCAAAAAACCAAATCTGCAAATTAAACAGTTGAAAACATTATAACAATGCACGGTTGCCTTAGTCGACTATAAGTTCAACACGAATTGAACTATGGTCGTGTCTTAAAAAACACGACTATATACCTAGTCGTGTTTCATTATACACGACTATAAATATAGTCGTGTTCTATAATACATGACTATATATATAGTGGTATTGTATAAGACTTTTTCCCGATCGAAGACTATGAATGCTACATACCTGAAGGACATATGCGGCGCCATTTAGGCATCCACCGCCCAGGCACTCTCCTTGCGATCTCGCTCCCACTAGGCGGCTGGTATGGGTTATACCAGAAACCAACATCTTATGTATAGCCCCAGCCCAATTGTATGACCTCAATCTTGGGAGGTCGTCAATGTAACGGTACAAAGAGGGATGAACCGCTCTAGTGCTGTGTGGAAACAACACCGTGGAGAAGAGGAGGCAGATGATCATCCTCGCAATGTCCTCCTCTTCCATCTTCAGTTCGCCCGCGCTAAGCTTGTCTATCATTTCCTCAATGTGTGGAATGTCTGCTCTCCTCGCGGCGAAGTACTTTCTGAAGAATTGACCTTCCGGTCGGCGTGTCAAAGAGGGGAGGACCTCAACTCTGTCGCCCTTTGCGGGCAATCCGGTGATAAGGGCAACATCTTCCTCTGTGAAATGTAGCGTCCTACCCTTGATATTGAAGACCTTCGCCGACTCATCCCAGTACCTGACCAAATGGTCGAGGAGGTTCCGAGATACAACAACGTCCTCACCTTCAAAAATGACAGCGAAACCAGCCTCGTTCATCAGTTGGGCACATCTTTGGTGACGCTGTAGGAGGGCCGCACACTTTTTCATCGCCCCCGGTTGACAACACGTCTTCAGCGCCGGTCGCGCATTATATGTTCTCTTCACTGGTCGGTCCATCGGAGCCTTCCTTTTCCTGCCCCTCTGATTTCGCTGCCGAGGTGCGAAGACAAAATCATGATCCTCCTCCTCTTCCGGTGGTATTTCCTCCATAGACTCATCTCTTTTTTTATCCATCTGCAAGGAGTGAGGTATAGTGGTCAGTACAAAAGTGTCCTCGGTGCAACACGAAAATATAAAAGTCGTGTCGTCGCGGACACGACTAAATACACAGTCGTGTCTACTCTAGACACGACTTTATAGTTCATAGTAAAAATTAAAAATTCAAATGTCCGACCTTATGAAACTAAAATCAGGTAGGATAGTTGTAACTTACCGTAGTTTAGTCGTCTGTATGTCTGTATTTCCTCGCAGGTGCCTTCACAGTCTTCCTCGCCGTGCACCGAAGCTCAATCCGGTCAATCCGCCTGTTGCATGCAGGCGGAGGGAGCCGCGGGGGTCTTCTCAAGGTTGAAGATCAGAAATCCCGACGGATGCGCTTCAAATCGCCGCCTTTGTCCACTCTCCCTCAGTCGTGTCGTCGAAATCCAGCAGGGGGGCAGCTCGATATCGAGATGGGGGACGCGAATAGGCTCGAACTCGTCCGTGTATTCCGCCGGTTGAATCGCCGCTCCAACTCGCCGGTCGCCGGTGCCGTCGCCGATGGGAATCGCCGGAGAACTTCACACTCGAGGCGTGTTGTACACAACACGCCTCTTCGCACAGTGTTAACATGAAAAAATAGAAGAAAGGGCATTTTGGGTACATCAAGTCCAGATTCCGGGTCATATGAGATTTCACGGGAAAAACCTGGTAATATGGGAATATGAGATTTTGCGCCAGGTAATATGGAAAAAACTCGCTAAAATGGCTCAATTTGACCAACATGGCAGAAGATGGTTAGACAATGACAAAGCAAAGGGCATTGTCATTTCCAAGTAACAAATAGGAAGAAATAACAAAGTTGAATAGAATAGGTTTTTTCCTAGCTGCTTTGTCAAAGTTTGACAAATTTGGTAGGAGATGACACCCAAACATGGGCATCCACCTGCTTGTTGGTTGCCCTTGACATTTGGTAGGATTTTAAATCGGCGGTTGAATTTTTACCAGGTAAAAAACTACCATGCTTTGCAAGTGCCAGTGCAGGAGTTGTCAAATCACGTAGAGCCCATTGATCCAACGGCTCTTACGCTTCAGAGCACTGATGCTGCAGTGCAAGTTAGCCCTACTTTTTTATTAATGACTATTATTATAGAAAAATGATATTTCTACATCAGTTTTATTATATGTCAACAATGCACATGAAAAGCGTATGCACTTGGTGCAATGACATGTTTTTTATTGAGCTCACGCTTTTTGTATGCGCCCCATCGAATCGTGTTGATTATCGTTAGTGAAATTTTACAAGCGGATCTGAGAGTTTACGCTTTCTGTGTGGCCATCGATATGTATTTAGTACACCACCAACTTTGAGTTTATTTGGTAGGGTGTTATTGAAAAATGCTTGTTTTATGGGTGTTTCACTACGGGATTGCATGCGGACTCTCAGTCAAACCATAGTGACAAGTTCAGCATTTTGTTGCAATTCGGCCAAAATTCATGTTGTTTCGGTTCGGGGCCAATTAGTGGGAATTTGCCGTATTTAATTTCAAAGCTTTGTTAAGACAAAGTATTGCTTTCGTAGATATGCAATGTCCTAACTACTTGGGTCCACTTTGTTATTATACATTTGTTAATTGAAATAATAAGAAGATACAATTAAAAGCATTGTTATTGTTTTCACAGGTCCGCCAACTACCAATTTGAAGCACTTGTAGAATCCAATCCCAAGGCCGACTTATAGCAGTTGGTTTAGTGAAGTTTGTTCAAGTCCAAGTGCCACACACCTTAGGAAAGAATTACTAGAAAATTAGGTAAAAAATGATTAAAAAAAGACGCAAAAATGTGCACAGTATGTGATGGTGGCAAAGAGACTGATAGTCCTACATCGAGAATGGATCAAAATCTTCATGATAAAGATAAAAAATCTTATAGGAAGCGCCAAAGCAAGCATTGGACCGTAAGGAATTTATCCCTTTGGTCCGATGCCTACTCGAGTATTTTCTTTATAAGACCTTTCTTCATTATGATTTTTATTTATTCTTGATGAGGGACTGCGTGACTCTATGTTAACGTCACATGTTGAGAAAAAATTTATGCCTTTTTCTGTCATTATTTTACCCTTTTTGGCACTTATTTTCTAAGGTGTGGTCAACTTAGTTTTAATCTTGAATAGCAAAGCACACTTTTGGGATCCAATTTAACTTAACAAAATTGCTTCATTTCTACTAAATGAATACAAGTTCTTGTAGCTAAAAAAATGAATATAAATTTGATATCATTCGCTGACCAGCTTAGATTTGCTGGCCAAAGATGTTAATCATCGATGGCTCCACCCCAGTCGTGGCGACGCAGCCCCCGTCTCGATTTTTGTCACTAAAGTCGTGTAAAACCTGAAAATGTTATCCCACAATGTCGAGGGCTGTGAGTATAATCTACTTTATTGGCAGCAAAATTTTGGTTCTATATTTACGTTTAAGCTTTTAAGTAGGGAATAGTATTGGGGCATTTTATCAAAGGACAGAATGAGTAAATTGGGCAACGCCCCAGCACCCAAAACCTTTGTTGAATAATATTGACATAAACATGAAAGTACCCTTTGTCAAATTTTTTAAAAACTCTACCATCATATAAAAACCAGAAACCCTAGCTGCTACCAATTACTGATATCCCGGTGTGACTAGGTTCCGCGACCTCCATTGGAGGAGCTAGTTTAAAAAAAAACGTAAATTAACTCTGGTAGAGAAGATGACTCCTAGCATAGTCTTATCATTTAGGGAAAACTAGTGGCAATATTCATAAGTTTATGTCCTTGAAATCTTTCAATGAAGTGGACATTAAAAAAAGAAAGCACCACGCTCCATGAGTTTTGACTCCATTGAGCTACCAGCAAAGCAGGCTTCAATGTAGCGAGCTTGAGCCAGCCAATAGATTAGCTAGCAGCTTAGTACCACAGCAGACAACTCGAAATGGAAGAAGCTTGAAGAATTCCGCCAGAAAAGAAAGAAGGGGATAGGAGGAAAATGGTATACAATAACGGAAGCCCATAAACAAAACATCCTACTGGACCTAAAGTGCCCGTCCCCAACAGTACAAATCTAAATGGACAGGCTAGTTGGAGAAGCATATTCAGGGTGCGTTTGGAAACTGACAGTGATTTGTAAAAAAGAAAATCAGGCAGAAAATAATCAAGGTGATTTGTAGGTGATTTTTTCTGATTGTGGACCTGAAAATAATCAGGCAGAAAATCCGTTTGGGAACCTGAAATTAATCATATTTTCAGTCTTTCACCATCAGCCTAACTCTTGATTGGTGACTTGCGTTTGGGAACCTAAAAAAAAAATTAGGCCTGATTTGTGTTTGGCAAAGCCGGTGAAAAATTTCTTTTTTGGACGGCGAATGACGGCGTTGGTGGTGGGTGGTGCCGGCGGCGAGTGGGCAGTGGTCGGCGATGCCGGCGATGGTGGTGGTGGGTGGCCGGTGGGTGGTGACGGCAGCGGTGGTGGTTGGGTGGCCGGCGACGCCGGCGGTGGTGGTCAGCGGCGATGGTGGCCGACGGCAGGTGGTCGGTGGCCGGCGACAAAAGCAGTGGTGGCGGCGGCGATTGGGCTGTGGCGGTGGCCGTGGTCGATGGTCGACGGTGGTGGTCGGTGGCGTTGGCGGGCGGTAGTGGTCGGCGGCAATGGTGGGTAGTGGGTGGTGGTAGTGGTAGGTGGTGCAGTGATGGTGGGCGGTAGCCGGCGGCGATGGTGGGTGGTGGCTGACGACGATAGCGGTGGTGGTCGGTGGCGATGGTGGTGGTGGGTGGTGGCCAACGATGGTGGTAGACGGTGGGTGGCGACGATGGTGGGCAGTGGCAGGTGGGTGGTGCCGGCCATGGGCAGTGGCGATGGTGGAGGTGACGAAAAAAAAATTTTCAAGCTAATGCTCATTCGAATGAGAATTAGCAAAATCACCTCTTTCAGGGGTGATTTGCTGATTTTTTTCAGTTTTCACCGTCAGGAGTGAAAATTGAGCAAATCAATAACCAAACACCCTATCACCATCAGCACCTCCTATCACTAAAATTAGTAAACAAACACGAATCAGAACAATCAGGCCGAATCAGCCTGATTTTTTTCAGAAAATCAGTAAACAAACGCACCCTCAGTCTGATTACCAGAATCGGAATCACCGGATTGCACTGGATTTCATACGCAAGCCTATGGTATGGCAAGTTAGCACAAGCCTGAATCATCAATTTCTTGAGCATAAAACTGAAAGCTGAACTCTAAAGCAGAAGGAAAAGAGGAAAAGCAGAAGGAAAAGAGGACTCTAAAGTGGCCACTTCATTTTAGGTATTGTTTGCTACTCTTTGCCAAAGTTATTCCAGGATGTTCTAATTTGAAGCTCTCAATTGAAAACATTATAACATCATAGTGACTTCCTTAAAGAGGTATGTGTCCATATTTTATGCATCCTGAACTTGGAGTGACTGAACAGAAGAGAAAAAACATGTCTGACAGATCTGTTTCAAAACATTTTATGCAACAGTGACACCACAACCGCAAAACAAAATGCAGAAGTGATTTGTATTCGAGCAAGCGCAAATTCTTCAACTTTAAGACGTGTATAGGCAAGCTTATTCCTATGGACAGAAAATATGCTCTTTATAGCTTGTCGACTGCAGTGGTGAAGAAGAGCTGAAAAGAGCGCGCAAGGCTCATAGACAATTTCTATAGACACATGACCGCAGGAAAATTAAACTAGGGTAAAATCCGTGCAAGTACAATGATCTAAGAAAACCAAGGCATAAGCACAACATTGCAAACACACAAGGAATTCACACTACTACATCCCTGTTAGTAATTTTCCCAATTACCAAATCCAAACATGAAGCATCTTTAAACCCCAAGGATATTAAACGCATAAATATAGCAGAGGGCACTAAATGAACAGCAAATACATGGAAGTACCAATGACCCATGGTGAAGCAGATTTAGCTATCTATTACCAGAACCAATGATAGCCACGATATAATATATCAGGTAACCTCTAGAGCTTCTTCTTATCATTTAAAGGTCCTCTTGGGATCTTGCTAAGAACCTTGGCATCAAACACAGCATATTGTTTCTTTAGCTCAGCAAGTGCCTTCTCTGCATAAGGGTCCACCAGATCTTCGTACTTCTCATAGAGAACAGGCACAGTGTGCAACAAAACAAACACTGGTTCACAATGACAATGTGTTAACATCAGTTAAACATGTAAAGAAACAGAAAATTATCACCAAGTATATAAGAATGGATAGTTACCAATGTAGAACAATGTCAAGAAATTGCACCAATTTCCAACAACTGAGAGAACCCATAACCCAGCAATTACCTAGATAACCATAGGATGAATTGAGATAAAATTGCTGATTAATAGCAAAGAAGTAACCCTACAGAACCAACAGTACGAAACAAGATAGATTAACATACGCCAAGAAACTTCTTAAGTTCACGTCCAGATGCAATCTCCCTCAGTACTTTAAATGCTCGGTTGATTTCAAACCTAATAGCAAGGGCTGTGTTCACAACACAATTTTCTGGTAACACAATTTCAGGAAGGCGAGGAGGTGCCCTAGAGAACAAAAAGAATGAATCAAACATTGAATGCAGCACACTAAGAAAGTTTTACTAACAAGGCCATTAAGGATTAATTACTTCTTGATGAAGGTGGTAGCATTGGCCCACAGAAATAGGATAGCCAGAGAGAGAATAAGGCAATGGCAGACAAGAGTGACAAGGTAGTATTCAAGCAACTCAAAGAGAACCCATATTGCAGTAACTCCAGCTAGCACTCCTCCAGATATTTTCTTGTTCCTCCATAGTATAACATCGGCAGCTGCAATACAAACATCAACATCATAATCATAATGATTGTTAATAGAATCGAGCCCATCCCATATTAATAGCTCCATTTCGAAGAAAAATTTGTCTCCTATTAATAACTCGTGGAGCAATAGATATAGGACGGAGGGAGTATCACTTATTACGAAATTTCCAATAGATTCGATCACATCCGACAATGGCAAGGCACTTAACTAATCCTCCCCCCTTTCAGAATTAGTAAATGCATTGGAAAACCAAATGTATCTGCCAATTCCACATGGAGGGAGTATTATGTGTTATGAAAATGACAGGACAAAGGAAGCACCATTTATTACGAAATTCGCAATAGACACGATCACATGACAATGACAAGGCACTTAACTAATACTCCCTCCGTCCGGAAGTAGTAGACACACTATAGCAGCAAATGTGTCTACTAAATCCAGACGAAGGGAGTATTATGCGTTAATCGGACAACACGTCCGGATGATAGAAAAATGCTGATAATCGAGCACAAATATGAGACTCGTCCATGCAACAAACAACACAAAAAGACGAACCTGTTGTCGCTTCATTCAATCTCAACGCTTATTATTAGTGATGGAAATGAATACAAGTACTGCTATTGATATATAAATCCACCCTCGCGCAAAGTTTATCATGCATAGTACTGCTATTGATATATAAACCCAGCCTCGCGCATAGAATCCTACAAAACCAACGACCATGATTTCTAGATCGACTGCAAACAAATCAACATAACGGATCCAATGTCCCACGCAGATTTAACAAAAGAACGACGACAATATCATCAAAACAATCTACTTCTTGCATAATCATAGCTTAAATTAAAGAAGAATAACGATAACGTCGTACGAGAAAAAGGGAGGGTTTTAGGACAAAGGAGAGGGAAAGGGAGGATAGGGTTTACCCTTGCCGGCGCCGAAAACGGAGTGGACGGGCTTCTGGCGGCCAAAGAGGCGGTTGATGCGGGACTTTACGGCGGAGGAGATCTCACCGTCGGAGTCCGAGGAGGAGGAGGAGCCGTCGTGGTGGTGGAACTTCTCCGTGATCTTCTCCACCACCGACTCCACCCCTGAGCTGGCCTCATCCGCCATTTCCCCTCAACAACAAATACCTCCCTCTCAAATCCCCAAACAATCAGCGATCGCAAAAACACCAAACAATCAGCGATCGCAAAAACGCCGAGAAGCAGCAGCAGCAGCAGCAGCAAGAGAGATGGTGGAATTTTGTGGAAATGAAAACACAGCCACTCCCAAAATAGCGGCGAAGGAGATCTCGAAGCGGCAGGGGTGGGGTGAGATCGCGGCCGTTGGATGCGTGAAAAGGGCAGATGACGGCCAGCAGGTAAATTTGGGTTTGTGCCGCGTGTTGAGATGTGAATGGAAGAGCACACAGCAGGATCTTTTGTTTAAATTTATTTTTAAATTTCTGGATGGATGGCGATGGGGAAGGGTGACAGGTGGCGACGTGTTCTTGGGCAACATATTATGTATGATGCGTGGCCGGTTGGTGATGTGGACTACGGGTGCGTTTGGAAGCTGATAGGTGAAAGGGTGAAAATTTATATCATCCTGAAAATTATCACACTGATATTTTATGATTGGTGACAACCCCTTTGGAACCTGAAAGTAAACAAGCGTCAGGGTGAAAAATTTCAGGCATGATTTGTAAAAGGTGAAATATGTTTGGGAACTGAAAATAAATCACATTGATATCGCCATATTTCTCCCCGGTGATGATGGCGGCAGTGGCCTAGTTGAGCCCCCTTCTTCCGGTCGTCGCCGCCGTTGCCTCATTGAACCCCCCACCTCGACGCTACCGCTGGCCTCACCCTGGTGTGTGCGTGCACGACTACCCCTTTGTCGCCGAACCGTTGAGCCGAGGGAGCCCCCCAGTCATATCTTCATCATATCTCCTTTAAATTTAATCTATTTTTGTTATTTTCATCATTATAAGAAAGAGCCCTAAAAATTAGGAAGAATAAAAAAAAAGGCCAAAACGGATAAAAAATGAGGGAGATATGAACTATTGAAGTTTGTTTCATTTTAACGGGGAATTACATGATCCAGTTTGTTATCGTGCAATCGATTACACGATAGTGCTACCTATCGAGTAACTGGTTACACTATAATACTGGCTATCGAGTAACTGGTTACACTATAGGACTGGCTATCGAGTAACTGGTTACACTATAGTACTGGCTATTGAGTAACTTGTTACACTATAGGACTGGCTATCGAGTAACTGGTTACACTATAGTACTGCTTATCGAGTAACTGGTTACACTCTATCACTGGCTATCGAGTAACTGGTTATACTATAGTACTGCTTATCGAGTAACTGGTTACACTATAGCACTGGCTATCGAGTAACTGGTTACACTATAGTACTGCTTATCGAGTAATTGGTTACACTATAAAACTGGCTATCGAGCAACTGGTTACACTATAGTACTGCTTATCGAGTAATTGGTTACACTATAAAACCGGCTATTGAGTAACTGGTTACACTATAGTACTGCTTATCGAGTAATTGGTTACACTATAAAACTGGTTATCGAGTAACTGGTTACACTATAGTACTGTTTATCGAGTAATTGGTTACACTATAAAACTGGCTATCGAGTAACTGGTTACACTATAGTACTGCTTATCGAGTAATTGGTTACACTATAAAACTGGCTATCGAGTAATCAAGTATGTAATAACTTTTTAATGAGACAAACTTCAACGATGCGTATCTTACTCATTTCTGATCCGTTTTGGCCCATTTTTTTTCATTCTTCTTCATTTTTAGTGTTCTTTCTTATAATGATAAAAAAATGTTCAAAAACGGATAAAAATGTGGGAGATATGATGGGGAGGGGGGTCCCTCAGCTTAACGGTGCGGCGGCGGAGGCGTCGGGGCAAATACCGAGGTGACCGGCTTTGGACGACCTGAGCAATTGCCTGGGAGGGGTGGGGACGGGTTCCCTCAGCTCAACGGGGCAGCGGCGACGAGGTGGGGGCCTCAATCGATGGCGGCGGCGACCGATGGGGAGCGGGGCTCAACGAGCGGCGGCGGCAACCGGGGGGCACAAACTCTCTCAGCTCAACGGGGCACCATCAGCGTGGGGGTACTCACCGGGGGCACGAACCTCAGTGAGAGAGTTGATTTTTTTTTCGTTGAAGAGGTGCGACGATCGATTCGTCAGTCTGATTCTCACTTTGCCTTTCAGGGTGAAAGGTAAAAAATTGTCACCTTTCACCTTTCAGGGCCAATTTTCGGCCTTTCAGCAAACAAACACTTTTCAGGCCTGAAAAGTGAAAGAGTAAAAATCTTCACCTATCACCGTCACCGACTATTTTTCACCATTTCAGCTTCCAAACACTTTTCACTCTGAAAAGCGAAAATTTTCACCTTTCAGGGCTGAAATATTGGTTTTTCAGCTTTCCAAACGCACCCTACATTGGACATTTGGATTTTTAGAGGGTAGGGGTCAATGAATGCTAGACTTGGGCCTTAAAAGGAATTGCCGAGCCCATATCTATCTGACAAGATGGACTTAAACCAAACCCAGGCCCAAATCACAACACCCAACGAGCAGGAAACACCGAAACAGTATACTTCTTCTGTTCTTTTTTTGCAATAGGAAATAGTCTACTTTCTGTTGCACAGTTGCACTACGGCCATACATAAGACAAAGTCTTATACTTTCGTTTTACAAAAAAAACAGGAAAAATAAAATGATGCTTCCTTTGTGTTTGGCTTTTTTCTCTTTTTTTGGCCAATTATGATAAGAACACATTATTCACATTGCAGCTACAGAAGTTACATGTCAAAGCAGCCAATCTAGTAATAGTCTAATATATCCAGTGTTACAACAAGAATTAAGAACTTATAGACTATAGTAGTAGGTTGTAAGTGACATCAAAAGGCAGACGATGTGAACAATAGCAGTAAAATGCTTTCAGATCTCTTCTTGAGACGATAACAATTGAGATGAATGCGAATCAAAGCAGGCAGGGAATTGAATGGGGAAAGAAAGGGCAGTGATAACCTTACAGCAGATTCCTATACATTTCCATACACAGCTGATGTGTATGAAAATGAGTGGGTGAACTGATGTGGTCACCCCACTCATTTCCATACATAGAGGAATCTGCTGTACAAATATCATTTCCCGGAAAGAAAGGATAGAAGATAATTGGAATACCATCAATGTGCAAGGAATGTACCTGATCTGATCGGTTCTGGGTTGGAAGAAGAAGGAGTGCCCTCTTCCCTCCGTCACGAACAGAGCTCTCAGTCACGAACAAGAGGAGGAGCTGGGTCATCTCTGTGGGTTCGATATGCTAGCAACAAGAGCCAAGAGAAAGGGAAAGCGAATGAGAACAAATGATGAGAATATGTAGCGGGATATGCTTTTCTCCACGTCATGATTTTCGGGCATCCCCAAGGTGGCTCCAGCAAGGAAAGAGAGAGGACTACATACATTAGTCTACTAGAGAGTTTTTTCCATATTACCTGGCGCGAAATCTCATATTCCCATATTACCAGGTTTTTCCCGTGAAATCTCATATGACCCGGAATCTGGACTTGATGTACCCAAAATGCCCTTTCTTCTATTTTTTCGTGTTAACACTGTGCGAAGCAACACGCCTCGAGTGTGAAGTTCTCCGGCGATTCCCATCGGCGACGGCACCGGCGACCGGCGAGTTGGAGCGGCGATTCAACCGGCGGAATACACGGACGAGTTCGAGCCTATTCGCGTCCCCCATCTCGATATCGAGCTGCCCCCCTGCTGGATTTCGACGACACGACTGAGGGAGAGTGGACAAAGGCGGCGATTTGAAGCGCATCCGTCGGGATTTCTGATCTTCAACCTTGAGAAGACCCCCGCGGCTCCCTCCGCCTGCATGCAACAGGCGGATTGACCGGATTGAGCTTCGGTGCACGGCGAGGAAGACTGTGAAGGCACCTGCGAGGAAATACAGACGACTAAACTACGGTAAGTTACAACTATCCTACCTGATTTTAGTTTCATAAGGTCGGACATTTGAATTTTTAATTTTTACTATGAACTATAAAGTCGTGTCTAGAGTAGACACGACTGTGTATTTAGTCGTGTCCGCGACGACACGACTGTTATATTTTCGTGTTGCACCGAGGACACTTTTGTACTGACCACTATACCTCACTCCTTGCAGATGGATAAAAAAAGAGATGAGTCTATGGAGGAAATACCACCGGAAGAGGAGGAGGATCATGATTTTGTCTTCGCACCTCGGCAGCGAAATCAGAGGGGCAGGAAAAGGAAGGCTCCGATGGACCGACCAGAGAAGAGAACATATAATGCGCGACCGGCGCTGAAGACGTGTTGTCAACCGGGGGCGATGAAAAAGTGTGCGGCCCTCCTACAGCGTCACCAAAGATGTGCCCAAGTGATGAACGAGGCTGGTTTCGCTGTCATTTTTGAAGGTGAGGACGTTGTTGTATCTCAGAACCTCCTCGACCATTTGGTCAGGTACTGGGATGAGTCGGCGAAGGTCTTCAATATCAAGGGTAGGACGCTACATTTCACAGAGGAAGATGTTGCCCTTATCACCGGATTGCCCGCAAAGGGCGGCAGAGTTGAGGTCCTCCCCTCTTTGACACGCCGACCGGAAGGTCAATTCTTCAGAAAGTACTTCGCCGCGAGGAGAGCAGATATTCCACACATTGAGGAAATGATAGACAAGCTTAGCGCGGGCGAACTGAAGATGGAAGAGGAGGACATTGCGAGGATGATCATCTGCCTCCTCTTCTCCACGGTGTTGTTTCCACACAGCACTAGAGCGGTTCATCCCTCTTTGTACCGTTACATTGACAACCTCCCAAGATTGAGGTCATACAATTGGGCTGGGGCTATACATAAGATGTTGGTTTCTGGTATAACCCATACCAGCCGCCTAGTGGGAGCGAGATCGCAAGGAGAGTGCCTGGGCGGTGGATGCCTAAATGGCGCCGCATATGTCCTTCAGGTATGTAGCATTCATAGTCTTCGATCGGGAAAAAGTCTTATACAATACCACTATATATATAGTCATGTATTATAAAACACGACTATATTTATAGTCGTGTATAATGAAACACGACTAGGTATATAGTCGTGTTTTTTAGGACACGACCATAGTTCAATTCGTGTTGAACTTATAGTCGACTAAGGCAACCGCGCATTGTTATAATGTTTTCAACTGTTTAATTTGCAGATTTGGTTTTTCGAGCACACGACAATCTTCCATCCTGTCATGGGCCCTACCAGCCCACGGGCGAAAAGATGGCCAGGAAGTGGGGCCCTCATTACAGAGGTGAAGAAAGGTGCACAGAAGAAGCACCGCATGGCCGACTATTGGACGGGAGTGTTCCACAATCTTCAAATAGGGGAGGAACTCGTCGACGTAATCAGCCCCATGGCCGGAGAGGCATATCTCCTTGCTTCGTCAACCTCAGGGGCCCATCCTCCACGACGGCAGAGGCCGCAGAGGCCGGAAATGAAGACGACTCCCAACCAACCTGCCTCCACTTCCTCGAGAAAGGCTGCCCAGTCGACTGCAACTGCAATGGGCCGATTGGAGGGTGCCCTTCAGGGCATACAGTCACTAATAGAGATAGCTCTGTCTTCCTATGAGGAGATGGGAAGGAGAGTGGGACCTCTGCGAGAGATTCTCCACTCTATGAAGTCCTCTGCCGCCTCAGCGTCAATGCTGTTAGAAGGTCAGATCTTCGAGCATCCGAAGGAGGAGATGACTGACGAGCCGACGAATGAGCCGAAGAAGCGCCCCGAAATGGAGAGAAAGAAGTCATCGGTGCATCAGATGGAGCCGAAGAAGCGGCCCCAAATGGGGCCACAATCGTCATCAGTGCATCAGATGGACCCAAAGAAGCGGCCCCTTCAAAAGGAGCATAATAAGAACACTCCTATCGGTATGCGGACGAAGGAGCTGGCAAGGAAGTCACATCTGGATTCGACGAAATGGGGTAAAGGTAAGTTGTAGACGATGATTTATTTTTTCGTGCCCCATTATACACGACTACTATATTTGTCGTGTTTCATTGTACACGACTATGTGGTTTATCGTGTTCTATATAACACGACTATGTTTTTTATCGTGCTGCTACTACTGACATGAAGAAGTAAAATGTCATTTCAGCTCCCATCAAACACGCGGTTGAGGAAGACAAGATGGAACGGGCTGCGAAGAGATCCTCTGCCAAGATGTTTTTGAAGAAGCTCCAACCAGAATTCAAGGAAGATATGGAGCGTGCAGAAGTCGAGTCCCGTCCGACGTACGGCCGGGACATATTCCCCCCTGGTGTAGTGATAAGGAAGCGCTTCAGGACTGTCGGCTCGAGGGAGGAGCAGAGGATTAGAGAAGAGGACCATATACGGAGAATGGCGGAGGAGCAGAAAAGAAGAAATAGGTCCCCTCAGCCGAAAGCCGACTCCGAACAAACCATATCCGATAGAGAGGCGACCTCTATCATCGATGAGGTCATCTCTTCCATACGGCAGTCGGATATCGAAACCGTGAAGGAGGAGGTGAAGGAGGATGTGAAGGGCGGGGACGTCGAAGAGGAGGAGGTGAAGGCGGATGTTCTGGACAAAGAGACGAAGGAGGGGGAGGGGAAGGAGGAGGAGGCGAAGGAGGAGGAGGGGAAGGAGGAGGAGGTGCAAGCAGACGAAGAGGCGATGGAGGAGGAGAAGACGAAGGAGTTGAAGGAAGAGGAGGCTGAGGAGGAGAAGGCGAGGGAGGAGGAGGGGGTCGCCGAGGGCACTGGCTTAACCGCATCACAGCCGGTTGACGTCGAGGTCCTCCTAACCCCTCAGAAGTCTAAGTCTGTAATTGCTCTGCCCGACCACTATGCCGATTCGGAGTTATGCTTCGACAAGGGGGTACTGTTAGAGCGGGATAGAGTGGCAATAGATGGATGGATGGCCAATCCGAGGAAGGCTTATCCAATCCCAACGCTATGTGATGACGACTATTTATCCCTCCTACAAACAACAGAAATAAACATCAATGTAAGTAAACCTATGCTCCTCATATCTTTTTGTAGACATAAAGTCGGTATTCGAAGACACGACTTTGCGCGTAGTCGTGTCTATGAAATACACGACTATACGCATAGTCGTGTCTATCGAGGACACGACTACTATGCAGATCGTATATATATAATAATCGACTTTTAATTGGAAGTTGCATGTTGCCTTACCGAAGTGTAATGACTCCTCAATATGTTTTCTGTAGGTTATAGATGCTTTTTTAAGTCTGTTGAGCCAGCGCAACGAGAGAAACCCGATGAAATATCCGTGGGCATTTTTTGGTTGCCACGCATTCAAAGAGATATTCGACAACGTAAGTGTTCCCTGCAGAAGGAATGATAAGTAAATAATTATGATATTATTAGATCGTTGTCTAAATCTCTTTCGCTTTCGCAGGAGCACCAGGAAGGGGGAAATAATGCCAAATTGGTTAAAAAGCTCGGGAGGATGCTGGACGGCTTGAATAGGAACATGTTCTACGCATTTTTCCCAATCCGCACCGGCTCCCACTTCTGCCTCGTGTATGTCCATTTCCCGCACTGTGTATGGCGCTTCTACAACCCGCTGTCTGGCAGATCCCAATTATATCCGCATCACAGAAAAGCTGCTGACAAATTCACGCAGTTCATGAACGTCGTTATGGCAGGCAAGCTGGGGTGGTTTGGTTTGCTAGACTGGAAGATGACTCAGATAACCAAAGCGCCGTGGCAACAAAATTCGAAAGACTGTGGCATCTTCATCATGATGTACGTCGCGCATTTGGCGTCCAATGTGAACCCCCCGGAGTTTGACCAGTCCACAATCACACGACTGTGGCGACCAGTCATCGCTTCAACCTTGATTCGGGGGCTTATTAACAGCGAGTTTGACGATGATTCCGGACAAGGCACAAATGATGCTGTCACAGTTGCGGGTTTTTTGCGGCTTCCGGATAAAGAATAACTTCAAATTCATTTTATTCACATTCTTTTAATGTACAAAGTTCATTTCCTGTAAATACCAGATGTACGGCTTCCGGTCGTACTCTTTCACTGTACAAAGTTCATTTTTAATGTACAAAGTTCACATATTTGACTCATACCAGATGTAGACAAAATATCGCTATCATGAATGTGAATACGGCCTTGATACAACAGGTTAGTTTCATATAATCGTCTCTGATGGAAAATGACTACGCATATAATCGTCTCTGGAACAACACGACTACGTATATAATCATCTCTGATTCAACACGACGTTATATGTAGTCGTGTTTCACAATACACGACAGTAGAGATGTTAATTTGGGTAGGCCTTCTGCGCTATACAAGACTTTGACTACATCCTAAGTGAAGAATGGTGCTGAGGTAAGCCGTAGCGGCGTACATCCGCTGTCTCGTTCGTAGACAGTTTGCCTTGTTGCGGAAGTTTTCGTTTCCTGCGCGTCCGATGTTCTTTCGGAACGGGGCTTTTTGTGCACTTTGTACAGTTGTGACCAACTTCACGACAATTCCCACATTTCGCACGTGGCCTTGCAGGTGGATCGGGCTGTGACTCAATTCTTTTTGTCTTTCTCCTGCCCTTCTTTGGAGCTTCAAGCCTTGGCGGTTCGCATTTAAATAATACGCCGTAATTTCCCCACTGACTTCTGTCTAAAGTAGGGAACACTACTTCTTCGTACGTGGTGCGGTACGTACTTGCGCAGTACCACTTCTCACAATATTCTACCGCTTCCAGACTCCTCTCATCAATACTTGCCATGGCGTGCTTGCACGGAAGTCCCATGCTCTGGAAGAAGCCGCATGTGCATGTTCTATTCGTAAGGTCCACAACATCCTGATGCGAAAACATGAACAACATTAGTGTATTCGACAATTACTCGTGTCGTCGAAGACACGACTGTATGGCTAGTCGTGTCTTCGACGACACGACTTTGTTATAGGCGTCTCTTACAGAAAACAAATTTATGCTTACCACATGGTATAAAGATGTCACTTCAAACTGCCGTAATGATAGCGGTTGAACTCGAACTGTTCCAGCACTCTGATTCCTCATCTGATTGATATGATTCTGTGCATATTTTGTTAACGGAGTCGGTAGGCCGTCTGCCTCTATTCGGCGTCTCTGAAAATGGACGCTTGTGGTCGCCTGCGTTTACTCGATCAACCGAGTTATTGGCCAAAACCTTGCCTTTAGAAGCATATTATTTACACTTTCTGACGCGTTCGACGTGAGAGTGCCGTACCTTTTACCCGGATATTCGACGTTCGCCCAATGTGTTTTCGGAATATTGTCAACATATTTCCAGGCCGCCTCATTGTGTTCCTTCATCTTCTCCATCGTAGCGTCGAATTCTGGTCTCCTGAAGCATTTTGCAGCTCGGAATAGGAGTTCCTTCAGGTACTTATCCTTCCAAGTATTAAGCATATTTGCGGCCATATGCCGGAGGCAAAACCCATGGTGAGCCTCGGGAAAGACATCGGCGACCGCTCTCAGAAGGCCCTTCTGTCTATCAGAGACAATAGTGTCCAGGGATGCCGGGGGGTCCGTAAAGAGAAAACATTTAAGTAAGGTGAGGAGCCACGTCCTGTACAAGTGAGAGACAAACATATTAAACATAGAATGCTTCAGGTTGTTACAAGGTCGTCTATAAGCAAAGGACGACTAGATGAGTAGTCGTGTTGTCGATTACACGACTGTGTGCCCAGTCGTGTCGTGCCTAACACGACTACTCATACAGTCGTCTTTCCTGGTTCTAAACTTACCACGTTTTGATATTCTCTTTATCCACAATTGCATATGCAAGACACATTAATTGTTGATTGCCGTCGATTGCTGTAGCAACCAATAATACTCCAGGGTACTTTCCTTTTAGGAATGTTCCATCAAGCGTGAGCAACGGTCTCAGTGTTCTTCGGAATGCTCTTGCAACCGGGCCGAACATCCAAAACACACGTCTGAAGTCGTAGCCGGCTAACTCAATTGGGATATCAGGTATATCAGCTGATCTTTCGATGACCACATGTGTACCTGCGTTAGACCGCTCTAATTCCCTTCCGTATTGTGGCAAAATACGATAAGCGTCTTCAGGGTTGCCATCGATCAATCGGATCAATTCCTCTTTCGCCCTCCATGCCCTTTTATAGTTGACGGTGACGCCCCAATGCTTCTCAATGTATTGTTGGATATTTGAGATTTTTATGGAGTTTGAATCCTTATGGAGGCCATGACACTTCCTCGCGATCCAGAGGTGAGAAGCCAATGGATAATCTTTCGAACTTAGAGAAGTGTCACATGTATGCCGTTCTTCCCTCCTTGTTACGCTGACTCCATCAAGTCTGTTCGACGCTCGTATGTACCACTTGCACCCCGAAACCTTGCAACTTGCAGCGAATGTGTCCTTGCTCTCATCCGCTACTTTGAACATGAATTTCCTCTTGATTGCCAGATCAGTTAGAACCATCTTGAACTGCTTGACGCTTTCGAATCTAGCCCCTAAGGTAAGTTGTGCCTCGTAGTCTTCTGCTTGCAAACTTCCGGTCAACATCGTCTCCTCTTCACAATGTTTTGAAGGATCGGCCTGTGCAGAATAGGTACCCCAATCCCAACCACCATCACCCTCAATATTGAGATAGTCATCGTCCTCCGACGCGACAGATTTCCCTTTAGATGTGTCTCTTGCCGTTGGACCTCTAGAGGTTGATGTTCCCGTGTGATATGGCTGGCTGAAATGTGGTACTGTAAGAGGCTCATCCCACTCATCTGCAGACCACGGTAATTCATCTTCATCCAACAATTCTTCTTCATCTGGACTGGAATCTTCATCGTCATCTTCTTCTTCATCTTCACCTTCTCCATCTCCGAAACTGCGGGCAAAAACATGTATGAATGGACTTGACAAAACGATTGCACGTACTATGAGGTATTGTTTTATGCAACACGAATTGACTTATAGTCGTCTACGATTCAACACGACTAGGTATATAGTCGTGTTCAATACGGCACGATAACCCTTTTAGTCGTGTACTATGAGGTATTGTTTTATGCAACACGAATTGATTTATAGTCGTCTACGATTCAACACGACGAGTATATAGTCGTGTTCAATACGGCACGATAACCCTTTTAGTCGTGTACTATTATAGTCGACTATAATAGCACACGAGTTGCTTGTATCCGCGCCTTAGAAGTCTCATCTCGCATAGTCCCCATCTCTTCCTCCTTCGACTGCTGATGCGGGTGTCTTATTGCCCGGGCTGGACGGCCTCTCCGGCGGTGTGTTACTGCCCGGCATCACTTGTGCCTCTGGTAGCCTCTCCGGCGGTGTGTTACTGCCCGGCATTACTTGTGCCTCTGGTAGCCTCTCCGGCGGTGTGTTACTGCCCGGCATCACTTCTGCCTCTGGTAGCCTCTCGGCTGGGCTGTTATTCGCATTGGCATTTATTTCCTTATTGAGAGTCGATGTCTCGGTGTTATTGCCTGTAGAAGTCCACTTCACGTACAGGCGGAGTAGTCCATTTGTGCCTTGCTTGCTCTTGTGAAGTATAAATATTGACTCTACGTCTTTATCGTCTTCAAGGAGAAATGTGTATTCTTCAGATTCAACATGATATGACAAAGTTAATGTACCAGGTGTAGACTTAAGCGGTAATCTTTCTTCGACTAGCTGCAACAGTTCCAGGTACTTTACTCGTGTATCTATAGGCAGGAGCTTCCGTATCCCGCCCACGTACTTACCAGAATCCGTCAAAACTCCATCGTAGTGTAAACAAAGAACTATCTTCTCCATCCGTACCTGCCATTAAAAACCCGACATAAGTTACAAATCCGTGAGACACGATATATTGAAAACCGTATATGAGTGCATCGTATATGAGTCGTGTTTCATCAAACACGACTATGGTTACAGTCGTGTTGTCGACGACACGACTGTGACAACAGTTGAAAACTTATTACGTTTTCAACTTTCTTCTCTGGAACCAACTTTCAAGATATAAATCGTCGTATTTTAACTTCACCTACCAGTTTTTCGATGTGCCTTGCCTCCGTTGAAGTTGTTTTCCAATACCCGATCTTTTCCGCTCCTTTTCCCGCTTGTTGCCGCGAAGATGACCTTTTCGGACTTCGACGACGCCGGCGCCGGCGATGATATGGGCGGAGCGGCCGGACGGAACGCCTTCTTCTCCGACTAGCGGCAGCTTCTCCGGGTAGTCGCTCCCTTTCCGGGTAATATGGAAAACCAAAGTGTGGGTGCCTTATACCTAAACCTAAGGGCATTTTGGGTACTTTCTGGGTCATATGGAAGGAAGAAAAGGATTCCGGGTAATATGACAAACCGGTGTTTGGCGCCAGGTCATATGTAAAAAGCTCTCTACTAGATGAATGGAGGTCCGTTGGGTGCAATTCCTCCCACTGGGTCCCGTTCTGCCATCTTTTAGGCTGTGACCGGGTGAAAATGGATGGAAATCAATTCCAACAAGTTTGAAAGGGGCCGTTTGGGGCGTGATAAAAACCAAATATCCACTGTGGATAATCCACCTGAAAGTGGATTATCCACAGTGGATATTTGGTTTTTATCACGCCCCAAATGGCCCCTTAATCTGCTACTATACAGCCAGTGAGCAGTGACCGGTCGCAGTCCCTCTTCACCCCTCTCCCTGACAAAATATTGCAAGGAGAATTTTACGTTCTGCATGTTCAAATCTAACCCATGTGATTGCATATGTCAATTACCTTTGCCACCAAAGTTAGTTCATAATGAAGGGTAATCGGGCCGCAGCGGAAGCGAATTTAGGATTTTTATCTGTTTGATGTGGGTTCTCAAAAATTGGGTTTTTCCTTCAAACAACAAATATAGCTTAAAGATTATCAAATTAGAATTACTAACCTTCGGCCTTTGTGCCTACGAATCACTCCACGGATTAGAATATGTCCGAGAACACCAAATCCTTCACCGATCGAGTGTAGAACGTCGTGAAAAGCTATATTCCCAGAATTAGCTTTTTCACCCAATGAAATCAAGATCACCAAATCTAGAGAGAGCAATTCAATTTCAAAACCGAAAGAAGATTTTCCTTGGCATGGAGGGCGTCCCCTCCATTGCCCTTAAAAAGGCAGAAATTTCAGTTACAAAATCATGCCCATTCGGTTTCCCGAAATTGCTCAACGTCTCTCCCATAACTGATTTCTAATATGGTGACTCTTATTTGACAATTCCATTTTGGTCGTACCAAAATAGCTAATTCCAAATAAGTGATTTCTGGATCGGTGATGATTACAGTGTCTCTTCCAATTTAGTGTGGACCGGGCCCACGGAAGCCTAACTACTCCACATGCCTACACTTGCATGAGAGAGCCGACTCCTCTCAATCAAGATAAGTAAAATGGGACAAGAACCCATATTTACTTACACATAACTTACTGATGTAATTGTCGAATGAGATGGTTCACATTTCTCCTCTCTTGCACTTACAACTTCTACTCTTCTGTGATAAAGATAGGCAAGCTGGCTGACAATTTTCTTAATCTTCTTCTGCTAGCATGAATCGATGAAAGTTACCATACCTCCTTAGGAACTTTACTTCTTCCTTTTTTTCTTTATGATTATAAAGCAAGGATGAACCTAACTAAGGGCCTAAGGCAACCAAGACGTGTACTCCATGGAGCTTATGCCAGTGACAATTGCTGCTTTTAGCAGTGAAGGGACGGTGGAGAGATTGAACGCCAGGCAGTTAAAACACAGAGTTCACTGGTAGCCCGGTAGGGATGAAATCAGGCCAGGCTTGGGTTGGGTTTAACCTCCCAATGTCAGTTTCACCAGCAGGAAGGTGTGTTTATATAATGAAGGAAGAACACAAGGTGTGAATTATAAAAGGTCATCATCCCTCCTAAGCTTGCCGAAAACATTGGCTGGAGGGCCAACAGATCTTTTCTCCGATGTCATCCCTGAATTTTCTAATTATTTTTTGAAGTTCAACCCTCTTCTACAACCCAAACCATCCTGTTGTAAATGAAATCCTGAAGTTCCCAACAAGTTATGCGATAAGATTATACTTAAACCAATTCCTCAACTTCTTGTTATGCAGTAATTTGTTAACCTGGCTTCGTTCTAACCCTTTCCACATCTTTGATGAATAAATCCTAGGAACGCAAATAATATGTTATCTATTCCATCCCCAACAAGCGAAACAAAATATAAACAGCAGAAACGAGATTTTGTCGCCAGCAAATTTTAGACTTAAACTCATTAAACAAAAGATAAAAGAGCCCCTCTAATCTGCATCACAAAATTACTTGAAACCGCCTGGGAATTCCAAAAATCTTCTCAAGTCATATTGGCTGTTTTAGAAGAATACACAAGTTCACCCTAACAAGTCACTAAGTTCCCGCTTTGCGACGCCCAACCAGTGCAACAAATCCAGTCTTGATGGGTGCAACTGACCGTGACGAACCACACTGCAATAACATAATAAACCAAAAATTAAAAGCATCCACATTATTCACAAGGAAGATCAAAACTATCTCATAAACAGGAAAAAAAAAACAAGGCCAAAACCACTTTCAGACCAAAGCCCGTCTGAAAAACCACAACTCAGCAGACCATGAATAATAAAAAAAAAGTACTGCACGCACAAGTTTATAGTATTAACGCCACAAAATGGTCGAGGTTTATAGCCAATGGAAAAAAAAAAGGCTCAAGCAGAGAAAGCATATTAAATCCAATATCGAACTCCAGACCTGCAGATCAGCCTACATCTGCAGACCACCTCGACAGGCGGGAAGTTTGATATTTTTCTTATGGAAAGATTGATACTATCAAAGTCATTTGAATCTGTAACTGTGTCACCATACTCATAAAAGTAATACTCTTTAAGTTTCTCATTTAGGAGGTCTCAGAAAGGCTGAATAATCTTATCATTATCACAAATCAAACAATGTAGGCAATAAAATTTGCAGTTCATCACAGCCTCCTTGTAGTACACATGTTATAAATGCAAACTATGCTATAAATGCAAACTATTATCTATCACAGTACTTCATTGTGAGGAAGAAAGTAAAAAAGGGTCAGCAAATCACCTTCTCGCAGCGCAAAGAGAAGAGGCGATTCTCCTTTGACAATATGGTGTCTGGACTTTTGCAGCCATTGCAAATGACATATTCATCAGCAGATAAGATCACGAAGAATGGTAAAGCATTCATGAGCTTAATGTTTGTTATCTAATCTGATAAACCTTGCCCTTAACAACCAAACATCAATTTATGACTGTCACCATTGATCAACGGGAGTGAAGGATGACCTAATTGTAATTCATTGAGCTCTTCAGACAAAGCAAACAACTTACTGACATATCTTCGCAAGATCCCCTCAAAATTTTTAGGAGCAAATCTTCCCTTCACAACTAATCTTTGTTGTCCATCAAGGGATCCATTTGTTCCCAATTCAGCAAGCAAAAAATTCATTATATGTTCTGGCTGTCTATGCATCCTGCAAGTATAAAAACTTCAATTCACTAAACAAAATTTGAACACCAGCCTCATCCTCATTAGAAAAATTAAGACAAATTCATCACAATCATTACAGCCAATACCAACTTTAAAAGACGGTATAATGGTTTCGGCACCACTATTTTGCTCTAACATGATGCACTCCCACATGCATTCAATTGTGGATAATATTTTCTCACCATCTAAATATATATCCTTATGGCCCCAGTCTCCTCTTGTTAGGATCTTCGATTATTTGTGAGCTCAAAATAACAAGCATCTAATTATTATAAAAAAAAAAACAGGAACGTTGTAACAGTTTTCTCTATAAACATGGCTGGCCAGAGAGATTTTATAACTAATAAAAGAAGCCTCCATCATCGTTACGTCAACACCTGGCCTGTCTGGTGTAGTGCTGTAAAATTAATAGTGCCTCCTTCTTGGACATTGTCTACATTCAAAATCTGTGGAAAGTGGACAAAGTAATTAACAGATTAGCTGATCCATTTGACAGGGTAAAGTAGGAAATTGTATATGGTAACAATGCAGAATGCCAAAGCATAAATTGTATATGTTGGGTCAAGCTGATAATATTGGCAGAGTTAAAATTGAAATGATTACTTTATGGCCAAATAATTACTTGGATATAAAACGAGATTTTTATCTAGTCCATGCCTTCATGGTAGTTACCCTAACGTTTCTGCCAATCCTTGCATTTTTGTCAATTATAGCCTTCCGAATGTGAGATTGCTCTCCAATTCCAACAGGAATTTCTACTCAAATAGCTTTGTGAACCCCCACTGCCACCCACAGATTATATCCCAACTTAGGGGCCGTTTGGGGCGTGATTATAAGAAATATCCACGGTGGATTTTCCAGATCTACTGTAGCATCCATGTTTTTTCTCACGCTGGATATGAAAAAAACATGGATGCTACAGTGTAGCAAAACGTCCACTGTGGATGTTTTGCTTTCAATCACGCAAGTGTGTATGTTGGGGATTGGCGGCGGATACTGTGCTGTAAGAGGCTGGTTGCCCTGCCCCTTCTAGTTGGGTCCTAAAGACTCCAACACCCTTCGTTATAAAAAAAAAAAATTTTGTGAATGAAATGATAATTTTTTTCTATGATGCCCTTATATCTCTCACAAAGTCTTCAAGTTTGTTGCTGAATATTCTTCAAACTCTCTGAATCGCAGCTCAAACAAATAGTCAAGCGAATAAGGAGCCGTTTGGGGCATGAAAAACCAGCTCCATCCACCTAGATTAATTTAGAAAAATCCAGCTAAAGACTTAGAGTGGATAAATGCTGGATTTTTTAAATTAATCCAAGTGGATGGAGCTGATTTTTCACGCCCCAAACGACCTCTAAGTCTTTAGATTATCCAAATTTACAATCTTTTACAGATTTCATTCAAATAGTATATGATTTGGCAATTTTTTCGCCTGTGGGTGAGAAAAATAGGAAACTACCGATTAGGTTCAACTTCCTATTTGAGTAAATCTTGTAGTTTTGACTTGTCTAATGAAAAATTATCTTTAGATACTTTGTTGGATAATCATTGCCTTATTGATGTGTCAATATTTATTCCTTAAGCCTAATGCTGAATCTTTCTCGAATATATCCCAAATTTCCTGAACCGAACCGAATTGCCCTGTTGCTGATTTAACCTGATTGCAACTTTGTGATAGAGGATAACCGTAGTTTATCCTTAAAAAGAGAAATAACCGTCGTTTCCCAATACCTTAGGCAGACAAATGTGGGATATATATGCCTCTACCAATATTTATACCCAATAAAAGGAAAAAAAAATTGAACCTAGGATCTTCACCAGACCCTGGAGCTCTGATACCTTGTTAGATAGCAATTGTTTCCCAATAGTTTAATATGATGAGAAGCAGATTAGCAGTGTATTCACTTCATGTTTCAACACTTATGCTTCCATTGTGTCATGTCTCGTGCCATAATATCTTTCAGTATTCATAAAGAATGAAACCTACTGTAATTTGATAAAGTTTTTCCTTCTGGTGTTTGCTGTGTGCATTTTTAATTCTTCTTCTGTGACAAATAGTTATGTTGCTGCAAAATAAGCTGATCGGACGGTAATTGGAGCTACAAAATGCTGTCATCTGGTCTCACAGAACTTCTCAGGACAATGACAATTCCGTCATTGATCACATACCCAAAGAGATATAAAAAACATTTTCCGTGACAACTTACGTGTTTCTTCTTCTTCTTCTTCTTCATGCCAGCAAAACTAGACTCAAGTCCATCATAAACTGTAAAGTCACAAGCTAATTAAACAACTAAATCTAGCATTGAAATCATGGAACTCAAATAGAGGAGAAACCAGTTACAGGGGAAATATTTACAATCGGACGTCATTAAATACAGATCTGACAAATTTTCTGTCTTTTCAGCGTGTTTATCCACGGCATCATCCGCCAGGTCTTCAATCACAACCTTCTTCTTTTTTTTCTTCTTTGTAGGATCAAATGGTGCGAGCTTCAGATCAAAAAGAACAAGATGGTCAATCTAACTGAACAAGGAAGCTGATTATAAGCTGAGCAAGCACAACGTGTCAGTATTTATAAAGCATAAAAAAGAGACTCACATCCACGGCATCTTCCTTTACATCTACTGGCGGTGCTTCTTCTGCCTTGTTTTTTGTACGCCCAAAGAACTCTATGTCCCAAAGCAAAAGAAGTACTAAGTTAACTATCCCAATTTTCAATCACATATTTACTTAATCGAAACAACCTAAACACACAACACAAAGAGGCAGAAAAAGATGTAAGTAATTTCATTATTACTTTTTAAGTGGTCCTACATGATAAATAAAATAATGATAAAGCTAATTATCTTAATTATAATTGGCTATAAATGGGAAATTATAACAACTTGATGGAAGTGGTTACTTAACATCTGCCTTTTCGTTCGCCGCCATGGCTGACCCGAATGCAAACTAACTTCACGGTACGCCAGCGACCTCCGTCATGACAGCAAAATAAAAATAAAATAAAATAAGACATCTTTTGGCCACCGCCGGCCTCGCCTTAAAAAAAGGGCAGCCCTTTCATTTACGGCGAGACCAACGGAAATGTGTTAGGACACAATAATTAACTCAACAAACTATAACTTAATATAGAAATAAAATCATGAGAATAATCTTTGATTGCATATATATATCATACAAGAATAATGAATAAATTCATGCATTCATCACTAAATAACATGTGTGATTCATCTCATACAATATCATTCATTCATCATCATCATCAACATAAGTCATAAGTCATAATATAATTCATAAAATATCATTTAAATAGGCATAGCGGAAACATTTATATTGGCCCAACATAAGACCAAACCGAATGCATAGAATATTAAGTCGGACCGGTCCAACTTGGTTCCGATTTATGGGCTGGTTCAATTTTCTTAATCTGGACCGGGTTGGCTCGGTTCACTTTATAATTTGGTCTGGTTTAGAGCATGGGTCATCCTCTTCAAGAGGATGCCCTAAAGTTTTAACAGTAGCAGGCGGCAGCATGGCATGGGCGCCGCCACTTTCTTCCTTCAGCGGCCAAAGGCCGCTTCTTTCTCCCTTCATTCAACCCCCTTCCTCATTGGCGGCTACGACGGCATCAGGATCCGCTGGAGCGGCAGATACACCGAGCGCCGCCACCTCCTTTCACCACAGTCATGGCCGGTTGATGCATGGCCAGCGTCAGGTGGGTTCGCCATCGCCTTCCTTTCACAGTCATGGCCGCCGCGATTGTGGCGGCAGCCAAAAAGACTATTTTTTATTTATTTATTTTTATTCATTCTAATCCGTTGCATCGATCGGCATGCGACGACATCATAAGCAGTGCCATGGACGCTCCCTTTCTTTTACGGCGAGGCCGGCAAAGGCCAAAAGCCGTCTTTTTTTATTTTGCTGTCATGACGGGGGTTGCAAGCATGCCGCGAAGTTAGTTCGCGTCCGGGTCAGCCATGGCGACGAATGAAAAGGCAGATCTGCCACTGCCATGGTATAAGACTTGTGCCGACGGCATATCCGGCCATTGGCCAGTATCAGACGATCAGTTCAGTCGTCGACTCTGATACCAATTGTAAGCATTAATCATTTAAAAAAACATCATAAAATTAAAATTTACTTGAATCCATGATGAATGCAAAACTGATAAGGAGAGGTTTCTCTCCCTTTTACCTATTCTTTCTAACGATCTCCTTATTTAGATAGAATGTATATCGTCTGGTCAATCGTTGGGTGGAGAAAGGACCTCCTCTATTTATACTTAAGTAACCACTTCCATCAAGTGGCTATAACTTCTCATTCATAAATAATTAGAATTAAGATAATTAGTCTTATCATTATTTTAATTCTCATATAAGACCACTTAAAGGGTAATAATTGAATTACTTACATTCTCCCAGCATACCAATAACAAAACTGATATCTAGCCTTGTACAGGTTTTTGCATATTTTAAACTTCCAACTGCATTCCCTCCATCATTTTCCGTTCCCATTCATTCTTTGGACATTGGATAAGGCTTAGTTTATCCCCTTTCTGAACCCTTTCTGAATGAGAACTGAGCTTGATGAGCACTTGTCCATTCCAAGTCTCTCTAAAATCTTTTCTATATAAGCTTTTTGACACAAACCCAACATTCCACGTGAACGATCCCGAAATATTTCTATTCCAATCATGTATTTTGCCTCACCCATATCTTTCATTTCGAAATTTTTAGAGAGAAAGTCCTTGGTTTTATACAATAATCCAAGGTCATTGCTTGCAATTAATATATCATCAACATACAAAATAAAAAATATGAACTTACTCCCACTGACCTTTAGATAAATACACCGATCAACAATGTTTTCTTTAAATCTAAAGGAAGTAATGGTATCATTAAACTTAATGTATCATTGTCAGGAAGCTTACTTAAGTCCATAAATTGATTTTTTAAGTTTGCAAGCGAAATGCTCTTTTCCTTCAATGGAGAATCCTTCAGGTTGGTCCATATAGACTTCTTCATCTAAACTTACATTCAAGAAAGCTATTTTCATATCAATTTGGTGGAGCTCTAAATCATAATGAGCAACCAACGCTAAAATAATTCTGAGTGAGTCTTTTTTGGATACTGAAGAGAAGGTCTCTTTATAATCAAAGCCTTTTTATTAAATAAATCTTTTAGCCACGAGTCCAGCTTTATATCGTTCTATATTACCCTTTGAGTCACGTTTGGTCTTAAAGATCTATTTGCAACCCACTTTCTTGTATCCTTTGGGTAATTCAACGAGTTCCCAGACTTTATTTTGGGTCATTGAATTTAACTCATCATTCATTCATGGCTTCAATCAATTTTTCAAAATTAATACTTTATATGGCTTGTAAAAATGAAACCGGATCATTAGATGTCCCAATATCATAATCAGATTCTAGTATATAAACTATATAATCATTAGAAGTAGCTGATTTTCTGATCCTTTCAAATCTTCTTAAGGCTATTTGTGGTTCTTCTACTACTATATAATCATTAGAATTAATACTTTATGTGGCTATAATTATGGAGTGTTAAAGGACCAACAAGTTGTAGCTCATTAATTTGTCGTTCTTGATTGATAGGACATACATTAATCATGAGAACAATAATTTATTTAGAAGTTATAGGTAATGGAACATGCACCCTAACTTCTTTAATTGCCATATTTTGTGTTGTAGCACTCCCATTGATTTCACCATTTTCAAAGAATCTTGCATTACCAGTCTCAACAATTCTTGTATTATAGTTAGGACAGTAAAACCTATACCCTTTGGATTTTTCAAGGTAACTAATAAAGCAACCACTCATTGTCCTTGAATCCAATTTCTTTTCATGTGGATTATAAATTCTCACTTCTGCTAGACAACTCTAAACATGTAGGTGTCTTAAACTGGGTTTCTTTCCAGTCCACAACTCAAAAGAAGTCGTTGGAACTGCCTTACTAGAACCTGTTTAATAGATAAACAGCAGTCTTAAGTGCATGCATCCACATAGATAAGGGTAAAGTAGAATTACTCATCATACTTCTAACCATATCCATAAGAGTACGATTTCGCCTTTCAGCCACACCATTTTGCTTACGCATTTCAGGCATAATGTATTGACCATATATACCTTTGCTTTCAAGAAGTTTAGCAAATGGGATTCGGTGTTGCCCTAATTCATCATATCTCCCATAGTATTCACCACCTCTATCAGACCTTATGATTTTCACCTTTCTGTCTAATTATTTTCAACCTCAGTAATGTACACCTTAACGGCATTCACTGCTTGAGATTTATTATCTAATAAATAGACATAACCATAACGTGAAAAATCATCTATAAAAGTGATAAAATACTTTTCTTCACCAAAAGATGGAGCATCAAAAGGCCCACAAATATCTGTATGAACAATCTCAAGAGGTTCCTTACTCCTTGTGGCACCTTTATTTGTGTTTGGTTTGTTTTCCTTTAATACAATCCACACACACATTGAGATCAATAAAATCAAGATTACAAAGAATCCTATCTTTTACTAATCTCTCCATTCTTTCTCGAGAAATGTGCCTCAATCTCTATGCCACAAGTTTGAGGAATTTTCATTAAGGGGCTGTTTGGGGCGTGATTATAAGGAAATATTCACAGTGGATTTTCAAGATCCACTGTAGCATCCATGTTTTTTTCTCCATCCAGCTGAAACACGACATGAGGTATTTCAGTCGGATAGACAAAAAACATGGATGCTACAGTGTAGCAAAACATCCACTATAGATATTTTGTTTTAATCCGCCCCAAACGGCCAGTAAGAAAGCTACGTTTAGCACCAACACAAGTATGCAAGGTTGCTCCTAAATCTACCCACCAAGTATTAGAAGGAACTTCAGCAAGGTTAGATTCATAAGCATAAATTGAATAAATACCTTTCTTTTGGAACTATTCTTTCTTTTTCTGACAATCTTTTCTTAAGGTGGCCAAATATTTCTACAGAAGTAGCACTTTATGTCCCGTTCCTTCTGATAATTGTTATCTTTATGGTAGCATTATTTCTTTTAAGAGCCTTCCCTTTAGAGCTTTTAAATTTTTTTTGTTTGCCTTTAACCTCTTGATAAACCATGTGGATTGAGTTTTGTTCCAGTGCCTTAAGCCTTGACTCCTCTTGCACAAGCATATTGGCCAATTTATTTACATTCCATTTATCTTTCATTGTGTTGAATTAAATTGAAATGGCCCATACTGAGGTGATAAGGAATTTAAAATGAACTAGACAAGAAAGAACTCATCCAGTGACATCCCCAATTACTTAAATTGTGCTGCCAAATTTGTCATCTCAAGAACGTGTTCATGCATACCACGAGAACCATCATACTTCATCGTGGTTAGCTTAGCCACGAGAGTTCTTACATGGACCACCAAATGCAAGTAATTCCATTATTACCCTTTTAAGTGGTCCTACATAATAATTAAAATAATGATAAGACTAATTATCTAATTCTAATTAGTTATGAATGGGAAGTTATAACCACCTGATGGAAGTGGTTACTTAAGTATAAGGGGCCGTTTGGGGCGAGATTAAAAACAAAACATCCAGATGGGATGTTTTGCTACACTTTAGCATCTGGATATTTATAAATCCAGCTGAAACACCTCAGGGATGTAAAAATCCACATGGATGCTACAGTATATATCCAATATCTAGTCTGGATATTTTTGCAATAATCACGCCCCAAACGGCCCATAAATAGAGGAGAAGATTATCTCTACACCCCAATAATTGACCAGACGATACACATTCCATCTAAAGGAGATCATCAGAAAAAATAGAGAAAAAGGAGAGAAACCTCCCCTCATCGGTTTTGCATTCATCATAGATTCAGGTACGTTCTAATTTTATGATGATGTTCTATAAGATTAATGCTTACAAAAGAAACAAGTGGTACATATTTTAGTAAACCAATCATTCAGCAAAAAATCCAAAGTTTTGCAGTGAGATAACAAAGTGAACTCAAAACAAGCAGTGATAACTGATAAAACGCAAGTCAATAATGGAAGCATGCATGGTTGAAAGCGATGAGGAAATCCCACCTGAAAAATACAATAAAGCAAAGAGAAAATTGTTGAATTAACGAAGCATAATAAGCTTTGTAAGGAAGGGCTATTTTAGGGATCTAATCACAGACATTTGATTATACAATAAGCACTAACAATTCTATTACAACCTATTACAAATGCATAATAAGAGGTACATAAAACAGTACTCTGCATTGTTTCACATAGAATGCACTATCTTAATCCATAAGGAGTGGTTCCCACTATTGCTTTAACTACGGAAACTAAGAAAGATATCCTCCATAAATATATTTGACTTTTTCATTCCTTATATGGCCAGTTTCTTGATTTATTTCCTCGATCTTAATATTTATATTTTCGATTAGAAAGTTGAACAGGGAGAAAGCGAACAGATATGCTCAAAGAAGATCCACTAATATCACTTGAATGATGTGGCCCTAAGTGGAATTCCTGAAAAAGCCGGACTTGGACCCAATTCCACCTCAATCACATACACTATACGTGCCACATGATATTTCCATTCTCAACTACCAAACATGGTTGACTAAAGAAATGGACAAGACAGTAAACAATTATGACAGATAATTGTTACATATTTTTTAATACCAATAATACAAGGCTCCGATAACTAATCATCTTTTCTCAATCAGCCAATCCAAAGCCCTACATTGCTATCTCACAGCACAAGGAATCAGGAAAATTAGAATAAAATTAGAGCAGCCTCAGAAAGGTCTAATAATGTCAAATGAACGAAGCAAGGCAAGGACTTGGACCCAGCTACACCTCAATCACAAGGCCTACTCCTCACCAGAAAATAATTCCAATTTCCATTAGCAAACCCCTAAAACTCAAAACAGAGCAGCCAAATGAAAGATAGTCCTGAAAAAACATACCATAAACCGATTCTGCTTTAAAATTGTATACAAAACCACGAAGTGAAGGGAATATTTCCTTCAAATATGTCAGAAACATAGCAACAAAATCTAGCTCATATCAAGAAATTCGACCTTTTTTTCTTACCTGCAGCTCATATCAAGAAATTCAACCATTCCAACCATTTTTTATTATCTTCTCCAACATCACTCTCAGAAACACAGATACATTTCACCAATGCAAGCAAGCAATCAAACATATAGAACCAAACTTTTGATCAATAAAAGATGCATCTATAAAGTTGATACAGGTCAGAAAACGGAAAGATCGGATTGAACTGTAACACTGGACATGCTTCGATTTGACACGAGCAAATGCGGTTCTTGTTAAGTCATTTGCAGTAATTACTCCGACAAGACCAGGTTCCAGCGAGCAGAGAAGATAAACAAGGGATTTAGAGATACTCACCTCTGAAATCTCCGACGCCCGCCACGAGGCCAAGAACCGGCGGCAGTTTAGATTCAAGAACCTCTAAACTGGCCTTTTTCCTCTCGTCTGGGTTTGGAGCTGATGGTCCCAATCCAGTGGGGCCAGGCGTAGGCCCCGTTTGGTTCTAAAGAATCTAGAGAATCTAGCTTCTTTGGGGAAATCTCTTCCCAAAAGAATTCAGCAGAGCTTCTTGTAATGGCATTTAACGTAATTTTTAAAAAATGACATGGATACTTAAAACAAAAACAGAAATCGTGTTTTTTTTTAAAACTGTCCCAGTCAGTTTTTGGAAGTTACACAAAATGACATCATGACTTAAATTCTTCCCAATAATACTTTTTTCCCAACCAAACACCACTTTCACTTCATTTTGAAAATCCAACTTTCCTACTTCTAAAAGTAGCAACCAAACATAGCCGTAACATAATATATGAAGTAAAGGCCCATGGCTCATGTCCATGTTCTAAGTTCTACCTTCACTCTAGCTTCTGTATTGGAAATGTAAAGCATTTCCAAATGCAAAAGGTTTGGATGAGACATGGCTCACCTCGAGCCATTGGATTTTGATATGCCAGGCACTAGGGGCGGGCACTGAGTCACACTAACTTGCCCCCTCATTTGACACCCGTGGTTAGGGATGGAACTTGGGTCAAGTTTTACCCCGACCTGACAAGACCCGGCCTTATTGGGCCGGTTCTTGGATTGCTTATGCAAGACCCGATTCGGTTCCGGGTTTGAAAGAGGAACCGACCCATCGGGTCGGGTCAGGTTTTCATGTAAAATCCGGATCCGACCTAGGTATATGATATATATATGTATCATATACTTGGACTCATATTTATTTTTTTATGAATATTTTTTGGGCGAAAGCACTCGTATCTCTTGATTTGAATAGTTTGGATTTTTATGAATATATATTATTAATAAAAAAATTAAAGGAGTTAATAGTTTAATGCATATGACATTAAAAATATAAAAGTTCTGGTACCGGGGCGGGGTGGGTCTGGGTTTCAAGTTAAAGTACCGGGGCGGTTCCGGGTCCTTGAAACTAGACCCATAGTGGGCTTGGGACGGTTCTGAGTTTGAAGAATTAAAATAGTTCCGGCCCAAACCCGCCCCGGTTCCATCCCTACCCGTGGTTCGAGGCAAGGCAACCAGCTCTTAGAGCACCGTATCCCTCTGGTTGCATACACTATCCGCACAATATACGCATCGGATAAATTGAGATTGAATGTTCCATGGACACCGGTAATATCATATGTGAGTTAATTCAATGATCCCAAAAAAAAGTCCGAGAGCTTCAGGATGGTTATATTAATTTGTAAGCCACAGGGATGGGGGAGTTCCTGATTTTGTCGTGGACTCATTTTAGTTGAACTTTCAGTCTTGTAATTTTGCTGAGATAGTTCAGCTTATAAAAAAAACAGTTGTGAGGTCATAAAAAATTGTTGTACCTTGTAAGAGCGTTTAAGACGGAGGTTTAGGTAGTTCTAAAGTATGTAAATACTCAGTCGGGGAAGGGGAAAGCTATTCTGTTTTTTTTTCGCTAAATGTAAATTGTTCCTCGTTGTTATGAAAATTGATATGAGCTCAGCTCATATCAATTTTCAGAGTATGAGCTCAGCTCTTCTCATCAGATCTCTCACTTCTTCGACTGGAAGTGAGAAGTCTTTTCACGAGGGTTATCTCATCTCTCTCCATTCTACCTGATCCCGAAATGTCTATGTTTTTTAATAAGGAAAAATTACGTTTTAGTCTCACTTGCTAAAGTTTAACCACTTTAGTCCCCAGGACCAAACTGGTTAAACTTTAGCAAGTTGCCTTGGTCAATGACCAAAAGGGCATAACAGAGGGGCTAACAGCCCCTAACCTTCCTTCCGGTTGAAGGAGACGGAGCAGGGCTGGGGCAGTCAAGGCGCACGAAACCCTATGACTGCCCCCTTCTTCCCCAACAAGTTTTGGCCCTTTCTTCTCTGTCCGCCATGAAAGCCCCATGACCGAGCTCCAAAGATTCTCATCCGGTGGTTTTTCTAACTCCGTTGAAGTTCCAAACCCAAGAAAGCTCTTGCGGCGACCCAAGAAAGCTCTTGCGGCGAGCCCAGATTTCTACTTCTCCTAGTATCTGAGATGGCGGAAGTAATGGAAATGGCGGCAGCCACCTCCAGCAGCAACATTGTAGGCATCCAAAGTGAAGACGATGATGGTGGAGAAATCGGCAAAACCCAAACGATGGTTGCAGACGAAGGTAGTGGACATACCGGCGCAACTCATACGGCGGAAAAATTGAAAGTAAGTAGGATTGTAGGAAAGCTACTCTTTTTCTTCTCATTTGATCTGTCTGGTCATTGCTTGAATGTCTAAGTAGCGATGATAGGTAGAGTAGCTTAAGTTATGAACTGTAAAAGAGGTTGTGATAATCCCTATATAGATATATTGTGATGACGAAGTTATGATTTGTATAATAGGTTGTGGTCATGTATAGATAGGTTGTGATGACTTATAGATGTGTTGTGATAGAATGTTATATTATCGCTTGTTGTGACGGCATGTAACTTCAGTTGTGATGGCATGTAACTTCAGTTGTGATGTCTATTAGCTTCAGTTGTGATGAATGTTGTGATTCAGTTTTGTTGGATTAGAATTCGGTTGTGATTGTTGTAATTAATGTTGTGATGACTGTTGGCATGAGTTGTGATGCTATGTTGTGACAGCGCTGCTATGTAAGTTGTGACCTATGTTGTATTCTTCTTATTTATTTTGCAACTTGAGGTTGAAGCAGGCAAGCTTAAAATTTTGGTCTGCTACTGTTAGGGCTGCTCACGAGCCGAGTCGAGTCGAGTTTTGGCTCAGCTCGACTCGAGCTCGAGGTTTAGAAACTGGGCTCGAGCTCGACTCGGCTCGAGTCGAGCCCAAGATTTATCAACTCGAGCTCGGCTCGTTGTAAAGCTTGACAACTCGAGCTCGGGCTCGGCTCGGGCTCGCGAGCTGAGCTCGATCCATAATTCGAGCTCGGCTCGAGCTCGAGCCGGCTCAATGCAAAAACTCATATTTTGGTTTTGGTGGGATTCGAACCCAAACACAAAGGAGCATTCTCAAGGCTTTAACCAGTTGACCTACAAATATTTTTATACTCTTTATGTACAAAAAAAATATTTATTACATATTTGAAGTGGGCTTCATTTTTTTATAACGAAGGGTGTCGAAGTCCTTAGAACCCAACTAGAAGGGGCAAGAAAACTAATCCCTTAGAGCACTGCATCCCGCCGCCAATCCCCTTGGGTGCATAATAAGGCCCACCCATCATACATATTTGAGGTGGACTTCACCCCGCCATTGCTTATCACCCATCGCCTCCCACCACCGGTCCACCGCCCAACACCCCCGCTGTCGTCGCTCCCCGCCGCTGTCGCCCCTCGCCGCCCACCACAACCCCCACCACTGCCCAACACCCTCGTTGCCGTCGCTCCCCACCACCCCCTCCGTCGTCACCTCCCACTGTCGCCCATTGTCTTCCTATCGCCGTTTGCCGACACTACCCCCCGCTGACACCCCCCCCCCCCCGCCACCACCCATTGCCCCTTGCCGACCGCCACCCCCGCTGCTATCACCCACCACAGTGGGGGCAGCGGGGGGCGATAGGTGGTGGGCAGCAGCGGTGACGGTGTCGGTCGGCAAGGGGCAATGAGTGGTGGGCGGCAGTGGTGGCGGTAAGGGGCGATAGGTGGTGGGCGACAACGGTGGCGATGGGTGGTGGGCGGGGAGCGGTGTCAGCCGGGGGCAGTGTCGGCATTCGGCAAGCGGCGGTGTTGGTAGGCGGCGATGGAGAGGCAATGGGCGACAGTGGGAGGTGACGACGGAGGGGGTGGTGGGCAATGGCAGTGGTGGGCGGCAAGGGGCGGTGGCTAAAGGTAGGAGGCGGGGGGCGGCAGCAGCGGGCGATAGGGGCAGCAGCAGTGGGCGATAGGGGTCATGAATTAATATGAGAGTTTCATATCGTCTAACAGTATGAATCTAAGGCTATACATGCTCTATAAAAAGGAAAGAAATGGTAGTCCTTTAATTTAATTAAAGGGAAACCAAAATAAGTTAAGCATATGGGCCTTCTTTAGAAAAGAAAGTCGAGTCGAGCTCGAGCTGATTTTCGAGTCGAGCTTCGAGCTAATTTGAGTCGAGCTTTTTCGAGTCGAGCTGTAGGTTGGCTCGAGCTCGAGCTCGAAGAAATCGAGCTCGAGTCGAGTTGGACTCGAGTCGAGCTGAAAATCGAGCCGAGTCGAGCCGAGCCAAAAAAACTCACGAGCTGGCTCGGCTCGTGAGCACCCTTAGCTACTGTGGGAGTATTGAATCCAGCCTTGGTGGAACTGTGAAGATAGTTGGAGGTAAAAGCACGGCATTGTCACTAGAAGAGGATGAAACTCTGAGTTCATTTGTGGAAAAAATTGCTGATGCCTTTAACGTTCCTCCAACAATTTGAGTGTTGCATACTTGTACCCCGATGTGTATGAGTTGACTTTCTTGATATCCGATAAGGGAATGGCTGACTTTAGAGAGTTATTCCGTGGAAGATTTTGTAAGGTGCTGGTGACCCATGATGGAGATCAACGACCATTCATGAGTTCTCAGGATAGTGTGTACGAATGCAAGGTTAATCCTCTTCCCACCAGTGGCAGTAATCAGCCAACACCACTACGTTCGAGAGTTTGGGATAACAACTTGGTAGGGGTTGGGCAGCATTTTAAAGACCAAGTTGAAGTTAGGAAGGCATTGAAACAACTCTCTATTGCCAAGAACTTCTCTTTCAAGTATTTGAAGAACACGAAGCGTCGGATTATGGCATCATGCAGGGTTGAAGGTTGCCAGTGGAAAGTGAATGTGAGCTTGGAGCAAGCTTCAGGTTTGTTTGTGGTGAATGAGTATGAAAAACTTCATACATGTGCTGGAGGGGTAAGGAAAAAGTATCACCCTCATGCTTCACAAAACTTGGTGTCGGAGCTCATTTCCAGTAAGATAAAAGATACACCCTCGTATTCCACATCTGAATTGGTAAAAGATTTGCGAAATGACTATGGGTTGAGCATCTCATATCAGAAGGCATGGCGTTCTAAGGAGGTTGCCCTTAATTCTTTGTTTGGTGATTATAAGGATTCTTACAATGACATCCCTTGGTATTGCAACAAAGTAGTGGAGACAAACCCGGGGAGTGTAGTGAAGTATGAGGTTAATCGAAGAAACAGGAAGTTTTTACGTTGCTTCATCGCGTTGAATGCATGCATTCAAGGGTTCCAACATTGTCGACCATTACTTTTTCTTGATGGGGCTCATCTTTATGGGAAGGCAAAGGGGACTCTTCTAGCAGCCACTGCAGTTGATGGAGGTAACCACATCTTCCCCTTAGCCTATGGAGTTGTTGATAATGAAACTAAAGATAATTGGTTGTGGTTTTTACAACATGTGCGACATGTAGTTGGCTTTGCAAGGGTATTCACATTGGTATCCGATAGGGACAAAGGGCTGCTCGAAGCGGTTGCAAAGGTGTTTGGGGATGGATTCCATGGCTATTGTGTGCGACACTTAGAGTGCAACTTACTGAAGACAGGTTTGAAAGGGCACAAGGTTCAAGGAACAAAAAAGGTAACGAAAAAACAAATTGCGTACATGATTAATGATGTTGCAAAAGCAAGTGATATGCATGGCTATCACGTTGCATTAACTCACCTCCACAAGCATTCTAAAGTAGCATATGATTGGGTCATGGCAAATCAACCTGAGAATTGGTGCAACGCCCTCTTCCAAGGTGAGAGATATAACCACCTTTTAAATAACACTGCTGAGACTTTCAATAAATGGGTCAAGCCGGAGCGCGACATGCCAATTCTTGCTTTGCTTGATGGCATTCGGATGAAGATAATGATCAAGATGAACGAAGCGAGAAGGGCGAGTAAGAACTGGGATTCTTACCTGATTCCAGAAGTCAACGACCGGCTTAATGAACTGACCAACCAATCTCGGGGGCTATTGGTTGCGGAAAGTAATGAGAATGTGGTGGAAGTGGTTTCAGAGGAAGGACATTTAAGGATGAATCTCACTGACCTCACTTGTACTTGCAGGATATGGCAAATTGAAGGTACGCCGTGTATCCACGCATGCGCTGCCATATCTGCCAATGGAGGATCACCAGCGTATGCTTGTCGAGGGGATTATTGGACTACTCAGTGCTATAAGGACACATACAGTGAAACAGTTTTCCCGATCACCCATGATGACAAGCCGGTACGTGCAGAGCCACCTGTGGGAGAGCATCTCATCCTTCCACCAAAAACCAAGAGGCCAAGGGGGAGGCCGAAGACGAAGCCCTATCCGTCACAACCATTAAAACGGAAACGTCAATTTAGATGCAGTCGTTGCAACGGCCTTGGGCACAATCGGACTTCATGCGTGCAACCAATCAACGTGGATTGAGAGAGTGCCTTTGAATTTTATTTCTGTAATGAACTTAATCCATATGATGACATTCGGTAGAACTTCATTTTTATGGCTTGTAATGATAATGTTTACATTACTTTGAAGTTTGTAGAATAAATCATATCGTAACTGCATATCGCAACGCAATCACAACTGCAACGCAACCTGCTATCACAACATGCATTAATCGCCACAACTCAATCACAAGGAATGCAGAAGCTATGGGAAATTACTATGTGGCAGCAAGAAGACTATCGCAATGCAATCACAACGTCAACACAACCTGCTATCACAACATGCATAAGTCGCCACAACTTAATCACAATGCACGAAGAAGTTACTGGAACTTACTGTTTGTCCCAATGCAATCACAACCTCAACACAACCTTCTATCACAACATGTATAAATCACCACAACTCAATCACAACGACTGAAGAAGCTACGGGAAATTACTGTGTGGCAGCAAGAAGACTATCGCAATGCAATCACAACATCAACACAACCTGCTATCACAACATGTATAAGTCGCCACAACTTAATCACAATGCACGAAGAAGTTACTGGAACTTACTGTTTGTGGTAGCAGCAAGCCTCTCCCAATGCAATCACAACCTCACGGCAACCCGCTATCACAACATGCATAAGTTACCACGATGTATAAGTCATCACAACAATGCATAAGTAATCACAATAATGCAATCACAACCTCACGGCAACCCGCTATCACAACATGCATAAGTTACCACGATGTATAAGTCATCACAACAATGCATAAGTGATCACAATAATGCAATCACAACCTCACGACAACCCGCTATCACAACATGCATAAGTTACCACGATGTATAAGTCATCACAACAATGCATAAGTAATCACAATAATGCAATCACAACCTCACGGCAACCCGCTATCACAACATGCATAAGTTACCACCATGTATAAGTCATCACAACAATGCTTAAGTAATCACAATAATGCAATCACAACCTCACGGCAACCCGCTATCACAACATGCATAAGTTACCACGATGTATAAGTCATCACAACAATGCATAACTAATCACAATAATGCAATCACAACCTCACGGCAACCCGCTATCACAACATGCATAAGTTACCACGATGTATAAGTCATCACAACAATGCATAAGTAATCACAATAATGCAATCACAACCTCACGGCAACCCGCTATCACAACATGCATAAGTTACCACCATGTATAAGTCATCACAACAATGCATAACTAATCAGAATAATGCAATCACAACCTCACGGCAACCCGCTATCACAACATGCATAAGTTACCACAATGCATAAGTCATCACAACAATGCATAAGTAATCACAATAATGCAATCACAACCTCACGGCAACCCGCTATCACAACATGCATAAGTTACCACAATGTATAAGTCATCACAACAATGCATAAGTTACCATAATTCAAAGTCTATCGCAATGCAATCAGAACCTCAACACAACGAATGAAAAAACTACTGTAAGTTATTGTATGTCGCAGTAGCAAGTCTATCGCATTGCAATCACAACCTCAACACAACCTGCTATCACAGCATTCATCAATGATCACAACTCAATCGCAACGAATCAATAAACTACTGGAAGTTACTATATGGGGCAGCTGCAATTCTATCGCAATGCAATCACAACCTAAACACAACCTGCTATCACAACTTGCATAAGTCACCCCAACTCAATCACAACTATGCATAAGTCAGAAGAAGTTGCAGTATGTGGTACCAGCAAGCCTGTCGCAATGCAATCACAACCTCAACACAAGCTGATATCACGACATGTATAAATCGCCACAACTCAAAGTCATCACGAATTAAGGCGTTGAAAGTCTATCACAACTTAATCATAACATCATGTGTCGTCAAACCCAAAATATATCACAACCTACACCACCAATCTAACGCAACCTCATATGTCCATCACAAGTTACTTACATCACCGGAATAATGTCAAATGTAACCTCGCCATACTAACATCACATATTCATATCAAAACGAATCAAGTCTATCACACAATTGGCACATAGCCCTCGATCTTAGAGACTACGTACCACACCAACCATTTTCTAAACTTTTTGACGTTGAACCTTTGAAGCTCATCGTCGAGCGCCTTCTTCAACAAATAGTAGCACATGAAAACCCCACAATCATCACTGTTGCACTGGGTCTCGGGAACCTCCACCACTTTTGTCTTCCATTTTTCCCATGCTCCTTCATCGAAATCGACTTTCATGACATATTTAGAATGCCGCCTCATAGCCTTGAAGAACAAGTTGATTTCATTAGCAACATTGGGTCTATTATTCATACTATCATATATAAAAGCTTTCTTTTGCTCTAGCCTGAATTCTATCAAGCACCAATGTCTGTCTTTAAGCACAGGCAGCATCCACTTCTTGCAACGTAATGCATTATACCCATTTGGTCCTCTCAACCCTGCACTCACCTCCCGATGCCACTCTCTTGCAGGGTACAACGCTTCTATATCGCCATCTAGATCGGGATGCGCACGCCTCCAATCTTCATACTTTTTCTCTTCTGTTGCGCAGAAAGACTGCATAAACGACATTATGTCAGTTAGTCCACATCACAACATATGTAAACATGGCTAGAAGAAATAATCAGTGTCACACAACTAACATCACAACCTATGAATAAAAGGGTCACAACCTGAACTACAAGATATAATCACAGCTACACAACTAACATCACAAAATCACAACTAATACTGATAATCATAATATGATATCACAACCTATGCATAGAGACTAAGCTTCACAACATTCAACAGTGATGATATAGATAAATAATGAAACTAACTTACAATCCAATGGGGGTCGAATATGTGAATAGTGGGGTTTCCATCTCCATTCAAATCCTTCATGGCCAAGTCAGTCACATCGCTTCGAACTAATGCTACAAATGCATCGACATAAAAATTGTCAACCCACCCAGGGGTAGCACCTTCATCTTTAGGTGCCACTCCCGGGAACCCCGACCACCTAAGGCTTTGGAGGTGGAAGACCTTCACTTGAATCCCACAAGCAAGACCAACATTTATAGTGTTGCCCATGTCTCCTCCATTTGGAGGTGGGATCGTCCAAATATGGTCAACCATCGCCTCTTCCGCTGTGGCGAGTGGGAAATCCTCGTACTCATCTCCCTCCCTGCGATTTTTTCTGATAGCGTTGGGGACGTAGTATGGTGATATATGATGTGCTCCAGCAACGGAGCGAGTGGCATGGTTCTGAACTAAGGGGGAGACAACAATTGAGCTATCTTGTGTCTTCTCCCCCTCCACACGTGCTAACAAGGCATCCTGCGACATATGAAATAAAAATGGTTACTCACAACAACAAGCATTTAACCAAACACAACCTATCTGTAAGTCATCATAACAAGTAGCAGAAGAGTAAACTTACCATAAGAGACTTAAGGTCGAGGACTGGAATCAACTTGGGGAGAGCAAGTGTTGAATCAGATGCGATGGAGATGACAGAGGGTTCTTTCACAAATGCACTTCTTGGTTCTCCTTCTTCAACATGAGTGGAATTGAGGGAGATGACTGAGAGGTCCCTATTATGAGGGACTCGTGAGTCTTCCAACTGGCCTGCAAGGAGATCATCTATTGTGTGAGCAGGTGCAACATTGTCGGCCCTATTGGTCGGAGTAGCATTAGGCGAGGAGGCACAATCTTCCTCATCATTATCATCCCCAAATGGAAGCTTCCGTGGTTTGAACGGTGATGTCTTTTTAGCTTGTGTTTTGAACCTCTTGGAAGCAGGGATTGCGGGGGACTCTAGGTCCTCAACAGGGCTCCTTGCAAGGGGGACTTTGCCTTGTGTGGACTTGTCTGCCATATCATGTGCATCTCCTCCTACCACTTCATGGGCCTCTTCATGTTGGTCTTCTTCTCCAGGCACTTGTTGTTGTGCCTCTTCAGTCCGACCCTTTTCCTCTTCTCCTGGACAACCCACAACTTTCTTTAACTTTCTCATCTCCACTTCCAATACACGGCACCTATGATTTGCCGACATTATCTCCCTCTCCAGTCTGTTCTTCATCACAGTTACATTGTTCTTCATCACACTTACATCCTTGCGCAAACCCTTGTTGACTTCATACATTTGCATATTGGTCAACATCAAGCAATTCACAAGGTTGGACAAGCTTTCAAGAGTAGCAGGTCTGCTCTCCAGTAGCCGACGAACTTCTACAATGAAGACAACATGACAAAAATTACAACCTAATTTCGACATAGATTACAACCGAAAGAAATATCATCACAACTCAATCCCAACCTTTATAAAATCATCCAGTTACACCATCACAACCTACATTTACACTATTACAACGCAATATACGACATATAACACAACCTAAGTAAAAGCACAACCACTAGCATAACTTCATATGAGATCTATCACAACCTACAAATATAGCATCACAAGTCAATGTCCGAATCTGTATATAAGCTATCACAACCTACATTTTCACGACATAGATTACAACCAAAAAATATATCATCCCAACCCTAATCACAACCTCACGCATAAGCCATCACAACCTATATTTACACCATCACAATGCAATATACGATATACAAACATCATTTTATTCACATATTGGACACAACCACAATCACAACCTAGAGAGATATTATCACAACTCAATATGAGATCTAACACAACCTACAAATATAGCACCACAACTGAATGTTCGACTTTGCATATAATCCATTACAACATTATAAGGGCTATCATAACCTACATTTACAGCAGCAAAACGCAATATACGATATCTAACACAACCTATGTATAAAAAAACACAACCGGGTGACAATCAAGTACCTTCGACATAAGCATCACCAGCTTCCTCATTGGTAGCTTGTCGTCTGCGTTTGCTGCCAAGCTGTTGGATATCTTCTGATTGAGTATCTGAGCCACTGTTGGGCCTCTCATTTGAAGGCTTCACTCCGGCACGGCTCCTAAGAGCCTCCTCCACTGGTGTCTCAGCTACCCTCTTTGCCTTGCTCTTCTTTCTTTGTTGCCTCTTGCGAGGTAGCTCATCAGCCTTGTGGCATCCTTTCTCGATCTCCCCTGCCACATCCTGCCCCTTGATGAACAAGTCTGATGCTTGTTCATCCTCGGTGAAGACAAGCTCCACAGCCAAGCCCTCTGTATCCAAGGCCATACCAGCCTCGTATGTGTCCGGGGCAACCTTGACACTCCACCTCTTTAACCTAGGTGATTGATCCTCCTCCTTATCTGATTGTATCAACCACCCAAAGTCTCTAAACTTGGCCTCAGCCAATTCAAAAAACCAAACCTGTACATGTCAAACATTCAAGTCAATTATAATAGCAACTGTTAGTATCCTCACAACCCAATATAATTAACCACAACTTATAATAGTGACCACAAGGCATAAGATACAACATACCTGCAAAACAGCTCCACAACCAAACAAATTATATCGATCTTTCCTCTCCTCCCTATCCTCATAGGCGTTACTAACGCCATTCCACAATGCATTATAGACATCCCTAGCCTAGGGATATGCATCAAAGGTGGCAAGGTTGGACTCATCCATCATTGCCCAAAACTTGCCGTCAACCACATCCCCTGGCCTGGGTAGGAGGAAGACAGCAATGCAGTATAGCAAGGCCAACCTTGCCCTATCATTTACCTTCAACTTCTTGTTGTTAACCTTTTCCTTTATCATTTTTGCGATAATCTTACTTACTCTCACCCCAGGGAACATCCTCTCCTGGAAGGTGGGGCCCTTTGTGCGCTGCGATGATTTCCTTCCGACTAGAAATCCATCATGTAGTGGCAATTGCAGTATCATACTGACGTCTATTGGCTTCAGAGTGGCTGACCGCCTGCCGATTCTGAAAGTTAAGCCACTTATCCTCCTAGCCAGCATGTGGCCAATTAGACGATGACAGACCATTGTGTCTGTCATCTCAAAGAAGACTTTGAAGTAAGTTTTCATTACTTGCTCATGGACCCCTCCCTTCAAATCCGAGATGAGGTTCAGCACTTTTGAAGTTGAGCATCTACACTCAACTCTCCCAATCTGTAAAATGTAATGAATGCAATATTAAGTACACATAAAGCACAACCAAATACATTTAGGGAATAAACACAAGTTTATCGCAACCATAACACAACTACAGCACAATGTCAACACAACCATCATATAACCGATGCATCCCAACCCTACAAAAGCACTATCACAATGTCACTAAATTTCATCACAGCTCATGACCAACACAAGGCCCTCAACTTTCTCATCACAAGTTCTACACAACTACTATTTTTCATCACAACTATAACCGCATTCATCAAAACTTAAAAGGAGTTGAACATACAAGCACATCTCAATCTATCACAACCTGTTAAACATCATAGAACAAACACATGCAACTCAATCAACCATTACTCTTGTCCATCACAACCCTACAGAAGAACCATCATAACGTCACCAAATCCATTAGAGCTCATGACCAACAACCCCAGCCCTCAACTTTAGCCATCTCAGGTTGTACACAACTGCTACACGCTTCCATCCCAACCATAAATGTATTCATGAAAGTTGAACATACAGACACCTCGCAAGCTATCACAACCTATTAATATCATAAAACAAACACATGCAACCCAACACAACTACAGCACAATGTCAACACAACCATCATATGACTGATGCATCCCAACCCTACAAAAGAACTATCACAATGTCACCAAAATCCATCACTGCTCATGACCAACACAAGGCCCTCAACTTTTCCATCACAAGTTCTACATAACTACTACATGTTTCCATCCCAACCATAAATGCATTTATGAAAGCAGTTGAACATACAGACATCTCGCAAGCTATCACAACCCTATTAAACATCATAACAAACACATGCAACCCAACACAACCCATTAAGAAATATTATACAATACATGAAACCCTCGACATGCACAAGCCAAGAGCAAGAAAAACATCAAACAATTATGAAAAGAAATATCTTTTACTTAAAAAAAGGGTCTTTGTACTTACTTCGTCTTGCCGGCCGGAAGTAGAAGCTTCTGCCATTGAGGGCACTGTTATGAGGGGAGAACTACTCCGCTGGGGAGAAAACGAGGGAAGAGCGCCGCCGCTGGTAAGGGAGACAACGAAGGACAGCGCTGTCGCGAGGGGAGAGCGTACGGGACACCGCCGCCGCGAGGGGAGAGGGCAAGGGGACACCGCCGCCACGAGGGGTGAGTGCCGCTATAACACGAAGGTTGCGGTGTGAAAGGGAGCGCCGCCGGCACTGAGGGACGTCGCCGCCGTTAGACGAGGGAGGTCGCCGTGAGGAGGCAGTCTAGACTTGCGAGATGGTTGGGACGCGAAAGGGAAGAGGCAGTTTAGGTTGTGATGGAGAGACATGAGGTTTTGACTTTAAAAATCCATGTGAACAGTTTCTTATTTTTGAAATCACGTGGGTTAAGACGTGGAAAAGGCCGTTCAAACGGCGTTAATGACGCCGTTTCGTGGGCAGCCACGTTGTTCCATGTGCCAAAGGGTAATTTTGTCATTTTTAAAAAAATTGAGTGTGTTGGAGCTCGTGCGGGACTGAAATGGATATGAAATTCTGGGTACTTTGTACCAAAATGGATACCATATTTTCCCCTTTGTACTATTTTGGTTAAAATTCACCTACTTGGACTAAAATGTAAACCACCCTTTTAATAAATACAACCAAGGAGTGAGAAGTCGAAACAAAAATATTGTCATTGTACAAAATACAAAACAAAAAGATTGGTAGCTCAACTCAGGTCTCACGAGTTGAACCAAATTGCAATTGGTCAACATATCTATAGCCCGTATTATATAAAAAAAGCATATCTATAGTCCATTGTATCAAAAGAATCATATCTAATAGTCCATCCAGTGAGGCACTGACCAGTGACCAGGAGTCCTCTTCCCCACTCCCTGTCACAGACTCACAATAGTATTAAAGACCATCGCGTTGTAACAAGTGCACTTCCGGGTAGTGTAGATGGTAAGTGCATAGACTTTTAGTCAGCTCGCATTTTAGTAACAAGTGCATCGGTAAATTATGAGTCCGGACTCCGGAGGCAATTTTTCATTTTTAACAGAATATTGCTTTGATTGATAACTATCCAATCCAAACTAATATAGTCGCGTTCTACATGCATAAGGATCTGATTCCCTCATAGGTGCACAATGCTTACAGAAACAAAGAGAATTCAACTCTTCTTCTTTCCTCGATCCTTTAAAACCGCATTAATCTTTAAATCAAACCATTCTACCTTCCATTTCCATGTATAAAGAAAACAAAATCCACTAAACTTACATCAAGAAACCTCTAGCCACACCCTATTGATTAATCACACAAAAAACCAAAGAAATTCAGAAAATTGTAACTAGTAGAGCTACCAGTCTGCTATATTGTCATTGACCCAGACAACCAAACAAAGTACAGAAGCGGGGGAGAGAGAGAGAGAGAGAGAGAGAGAGAGAGAGAGAGAGAGAGAATGGGTGGCCTAATTTGTTGAGAAGAAGGTTCACCTCCGGGGGCGAGCAGGGTACTGGGAGAGAGGGACAACCTCGGCCAGAGGGGTGGACATGGGAGTGGGGAGGGGGGACGTCCGGCAGACTGGGCAGGAGGCGTTGAGGCGGAGCCAGGCGTCTACGCAGAGAAAGTGGAAGTAATGGCGGCAGTCAGGCAGCATCCGGAGCATTTCGGCTTCCTTGTAGTCGCAAAGGCAGATGGAGCAGACGGTATCGGCATTCGGCCGGTCTTTGGAAGAGCGGGAGAAGGGGAACTTGGGGTAGGAGTTGATGATGGCCTGGTCTAGGCCCTGGACGGCGGGGCTGTCGCCGTTGTCGTCGTCCTCGGCGACGAAGATGATCCGTGGGATGACCACCCCGTTGGGGCCGGGGTTGTGGGTGGGGAGAGGCGGGTCGGCGGGGGGCTGGCCGCGGCGGCGGTGGCAGCAGAGGTAGGAGGCGAGGAGGATGGAGGAGAGGAGGACGAGGAAGCCGAGGGCGATGGCGATGGCGTAGCCGAGGCCTAGACTCTCGGGGCTCTGGAACATGTAGCCGGAGGCTCCTCCGCCGGCGGCGGACATGGCTGGGGGGCGGCGAGCATACTGAAAGGAAGAACAGAGAGAAAGTTTCAATTTTTTGGCAATGTTGACTTAAATGGCTTTCAATTTTGGGTTTTACTTTTGCATTCGGGGTGGGTGAGCATCTCCAGCTGCTGCCATTTAATAGGCGGGATGGTGGGGGAAGAGGTCCAAGAGGAGTGTGTTGGAAGCAGAACAGGGGAGGGTGTAGTGTATTAATTGCTGTGGCTCTTTCCTGGGGAGACTTCAATGGTAATGGAGATGGGTGATTGAAGCATCCTTTCCTTGTGGCAATGAGAGGAAAGAAATAAGAAAATGAATAGCAGGAACCTGCACCTTGTCGTCTGTGCTCCCCTGGGCAAGCTGAATCCATGGCAGTGGCTCTCAACGTTTATAAAGTCTGTGTCCTACGTTGACAATCAGGAAATGCTCCATGGAGTAACAATTCAAAATGACAATCAGGAAATGCTTCTCCCCACAGTGCTCTGCCTCCGGCAGAGCCATGCATCCGGCCAGAGCTGTCGAACTCGATAGCGAGATGGCAGCAAATGCGCTACGCCGGCGTCGGACCACTTGGAAGGCTGCCTGGCCCATGTCAGGTGGCAGGGCAAGGAGGCCAGGGGAGGGCCCGGAGGTTTTATCACAGAGAAGTTTCCGAACTGATAATCAGCGTAGTATTGCAGATAATTTTACGATCAAAACGGTTTACACGAAACACCACAATCAAAACGGTTTACATGAGACAGGTCTCCTGCAACTTTCATGAACAGAGTGATATGCTGATGTCAAGTCAGTGGGCAAATAATATTGAACCACCATCTACCCTGGCACATTGATCTGACGGCTGTAGGTTACTTAGGCTCATACAAGCAGCATGAAGCAAGTCTCATTTAAACTCTTCGATGTATGGTAGATTTTTTTTAGATTTTTTTAAAGAGAATTTACCAAATAAAATTTAATAAAAAAATATTTACCAATCGTGTGAAAGAAAAAATTTTAATTCCCAGTCGGGTCATATGATGTCTAAACCCGCATTTTTTTTTTCAATCTAAACCGAAATGCATCACTTGAAGATACGCCTTTTAAAGGCATCATCAAGAATGACACCTTTTTTAAAAAGAAAATCTTTTAAAGGCGTCATTTAAAAATTAGAATGAAGCCTTCTTTTTAAAAAAACAAAATCATTAATTTTTTTTAAAGGCGTCATTTAGAAATCAGAATGACGCCTTCCTTTTTAAAAAAAAATCGTTAAGTTTTTTAACAAAATGTCTTTCCATATGAAGTCTTTCAAAGTCGGTATAGTGTAAAAAAATAGCATCAACGTCCCAGCTCCACCCCGCCCCCTAACGTCCCAGCTACGCCTCGCCCCTAACGTCCCAGCTTACAAGTTCTCCCCGCCCCATGACGTCCTAGCGTAGCCCCACCCCCCGATATCTCAGCTCCTCCAAGCCCCAACATCCCAGCTCCCCCTTGTCCCTAGCTTACCAGCACCGCCCCGCCTCCTGACGTCTTAGCACCGCCCCACCCCCCGATATCCCAGCTCCTCCTCGCCCCTTGACGTCTTAATCGGAATGATGCCTTTTTTTTAACGATTTAAAAAAAAATTAAAAGAAAAGGAAGGCGTCCTTCTAGATGACACCTTTCAAACAAAAAGTGGTTTTACCATCAATAATCTTTTTTTAAAATTCTCGCTAAAAAATTTGTGAATAGTGTCATCCAAAAGGACACCTTCTTTTTTTTAATTCTTTAATTTTTTTAAATCGTTAAAAAAAGGAAGACATCCTTTTGGTTAAGAAAAACATCATTCTAAATGACGCATTTCAAAGTCAGCGTAGTACAAAAAAAGAGCCCTGATGTCCCCGCTCCACCCCGCCCCCTAACCCCACCCCTAGCTTACCAGCTCTACCCCGCACCCTAACGTCCTAGCCCCCCCCACCCTCCCCCGATGTGAAACATAGGCGGAATAGTTGAGATCTTGTGTTGGTACGAAGGAAACTATATTATTATGGTGAACAAAGAGATTTCCCAACACAACTCTTGCTCAACTTGACTTTGAATTATGGAATTCTTATAATGATTTTATGATGCTACTACACAATTGTAAGGATTTTATTATCCAACTTCTTGCTTAAATCTTGGTCAACTCTATAATTTTAGTTCAATGTTTGCTAAATATCATAATAATCCTATATTTTGTGATGCCGTGATGAGAATGGAAGCAAAGTTAAGAAATATTGGGATAAGATTCCACTCCTTTATTGTCCAGGTGTAATTATGGATCCAAGGATAAAAATGGAAGGTGTTAATGTGTTAGTGGAGGGAATACAAAAGAACATGGATGTGGAAGAACCCCGTTTCAAAGATGAAGTTAAAAGGGTTTTGTTTGCTCTTTATGATGCATATGAATTAACTAATGGTAATAGAAGGTCTATTGTTCCAACACCACCTTCAAGTAGAAGTAACCCGGCTTAGCCATTACTTAGTAAAAATAAACAAAAATATAGTAGTGGCTGCAATGAATTAGTCATGTATTTACAAACGGATTTTACTCATTATCTTATAGAAGAAGATGAAGATTCCTTGGATGTGCCAGTTTGGTGGTGGACCCATGAAAATAGCTATCATGCGCTTGCCATCTTAGCACGTGATCTACTAACACCCACAGTGTCTACAGTAGCATCGGAGTCTGCTTTTAGTGCAGGAAAAAAAGTGCTTTACGAGAAGAGAAGCCGACTAGATTCGACGACGAGGGAATGTTGTGTATGCTTAAAGGATTGGCTTGATGTAGAATCTAGAGCACAAACACCAAATTTTGAAGAGGAAATGGAAAAAAAAAATGGCTGACATGCAACTTTCTTAGTGTCTTAGTCTTTAAACAATTTGAATTTCAATTTCAAATGTATGTTTTATGTACCTTAGAGGGTAGAGGCTTTGAGAATGATTGCAAATGATAGAAAGATGAGTGAGTACTAACCTAGTTGGGATGTACTCATACTATAGTGATGCAATTCTTGCTTAATTAACCTGTGTACTCAGCTTATCTTCATTAATAAAATTTTATTTTATATTTTTTTAAAAAATAATTTTGGCCACGGCCTGGCCCAGCCCATGGCTCTGGTCCCATTGGCCTCCAAAGGGCCAGCCCAGCCCAGCCCATAGCCAATGGGCCTGGTCCGGCCCAGGCCCGGCCCATTGCTACCTCTAGATATATCGCCGATGCAACTTTCCATGGTATGTACACTAAATACATCTTTTCTATTACCTTATCATAAGAGTGGTTTACAAATCCAAGACGAATCAACAAAGATCAAAGAAACAATAAATAAAGACGAATTGAATATCCACTAATAAAAGTAAAAATAGGATACAATAGGAAGAACAGTTGTCACTATGTTTGGATACCTCAATTAAGTTGAGACAGAGAGTGCAAATTATATAAAATATGTATTCACTTTTTTTAAATTGGTAAGACTATCAAACTTGTCAATGCGTCTCATAGATAATTGATCCCGGTGAATCTCTTCACTCAACTGGGAGAGTTCCAACCGGAGCAACTAGTGCCTAGGCACAATATTGAATCACTTGTAATGCCGCTGGTCCGGGTGGAATTCTAGCTAATTGTAGAGCTATTACGGAACTAAAGCTTAGCTGATCGTGGAGCTATGAGGGAAACTAAAAGCAGCAAGCAATGTTGCCCTAATTTGTTTCTCACCAAATTCTGTTTCTATCTTCTCTCTCCTCTCTCCTCTCTCCTCTCTCAACACTCTTCCATTCTGTTCCTTATTCACCAAAATTTCCTAAAAAATGGGCCCAGTAAACACATATCATGACAAAAAGAACATCTGATGGTGCTTCCTGCAGCCTACCAGGAGTAAAAATAATTTAATCGCTTACACGAAACACCTTCCTCCGTAATATCAGCCATCTTGCAAGAGTAAGACATAACTTTCATAGTAGATTTGTCCATAATGAGAACCTATTCAAAGACAATCAATTAAAACAGTATTACATATATGAATCATATAATCTACCACAGTCAAACCGGTAAGGCACTTAAAACATAAAGCCGAAAACATTGAGGAGCAGTCACAGTGTCAAAATTATCTGATGATTACCTTCCATATAAAGTCTTATCTGATGATTACCTTCCAAGTTGATTTTGAGTCTCCTACTCTAGTTGATCGAAGCTTCTCATGCAACAACCCTGCAGGAACATAGAGAATTAAAAAAAACGAAATGAAAAGGAAGAAGATATAACTATTGAAGTCCGCTTGTATTAGAATTGATTAGGGGTAATTTAAAGGCTGGTTGGCACCCCACTTTAAACATTATAGGATTGGCTTTAGGGCTTTAAGCCAGGCTAATAAGTCCAATCACTCTTTAGGGCTTTAAGCCTTGTAACTATATGTATATGCATATGTATACGTGTATATATATATATATATATATATATATATATATTATATATATATATATATATATATATATATATATATATATATAAATATGGGAAAAGTTTAAATGACAACGCTCTCATTTGGCTTATATGAGGCCAATTCAATTCGTAGTCATTGAATCTTGATCTGATGGCTACAAATGGCTACAAGGAACTCACCTACTCACTAATTTGATACACTCACCTACTCACTCATTTGATATCCACCATCGGATTAGAATCCAACGACTCAAAAGATTGCCCTCATGCTCCTTACATGAGAACAATCTCATGTAAACCGTCCTCTCTCTCTCTCTCTATATATATATCTATATATATATATATATATATAATGGTTATGCCTAATTCAATGAATTTTAGAACTAATTATTTTGGTTTAGTTTTCTATATCCAATTTCATGCTCTTCTCCCCTTTCATTTTACAAATGAATTATCTGTAAATCCCTTGATGTACAACATTGGTACCAAAGCACTAAAAAAAATGCACTTCCTTAAAAAATAGAAACATGATGAAGAGGAACCAAAGTTTTTAAAACGCGGACTCGCCATCGACCGAAAAATTTGGCCGGTCCGATTGGACCTCCGTCAAACCGCGGGTCAAACTAGTTTGACCAGAGATAGATGTTAGGAGAGAATACCCACTTCATATATAAAATAAATATATATATATTATGCATAGTAAATATAAAAAAGTCAAGTAGTCCAGTGATTAAGGTGTCAGGAATGATTCCTGGTTTCGAATACATAAAAAATACTAGTTTGACCCATTGAAACTCTGAACCGGTCTGGCGAGTCGACTGATCGGGGCTAACCGCCCTGACCGAACTGGTTTGTCTACCGGTTCCGATTTTCTGCGGTCGGACCGGCCGATCCGGTCCGGTTTTAAAACCATGAGAGGAACCCATATTTGTGGTATTGCATAAAAAGGTAGAAGGCATTTTTTAGATGCAATTTTACTATGCTTAATTACTAAACCAATTGTTCACTAAACTCCCGAAGTTAATTATCAATGTTATTCACTACATGCGCCAATATGACCACCATTTATAATATCTAGTTCCAGTCAGTGCGATTAATTCAGGAAAAAGTTCTCTCGAGTAAACAGTCCCCTGGGCAGCTTTGACAATCAAAATTCTCTTAGTCAAAAGAAGTACTCCCTCTGTCTAATGAAGTACAAAAATCAATGAAATTTATTGGACTCTAAATCCCGTTTAAAAAAAAAACAGTCTCCCTTTACCTCTCCCTCTCCCTGAATTTTTGGTCTTGACTCTCGAGAGAGCAAACCCAGCCATGTAATGTTGGACCATCTTTTTTCAAATCCGGATGAGCTTCTTTGGATGGAGGGAGTACAAAATTACTCGTCGCGGCATGTGAACATTTCATAAATAACTTAACAGATAAAGCAACGTCATACAAGTATCAATTAAAATCGACCAAATTACTACGCATCAACCAAAATTCGCACCCATAGGCGAAACAAAAAATAAGATGGTCAATTGGCATCTAATTCAAATTCAGCCCTCCGTCCTGTTTTAATAGATCCATCTGAATAAATGTTGATTTTATTGGATGGTGAAAACCTCAACTATTGAGGTAAAGAAGAGGCTCAAAATCAACTTAAATTGACCATATGGAGCATCTAAAACGGGAATGTCCTCTTCTCCAGATGGGGCATATAAAACAGATTGGAGGGAGTACAAAATTTCCAGATTATCAGCTTCAAACATAAATTTCATGTCAAAAAGAAAGCAATTACAAGCATCTCAAATCGCAATGAAACACAGAAAATATAATAATCGAAACGAATTCAAAAGAGGAGAAAAAGGAACATACACTCGCGGCTAATCTAGCGGAAGTTCTTGTACTCCCCCCCTCCATGCGACGAGTCGCTGTCCGACATGATGAGCCCGCCACTCCCTTCCTCCTCAAAGCAAGAACAACACGAGTACAAAAAAATCTAGGGTTTCCACGGGCTCCACCTCCTCTTCTCCGGAGAGAATCGATCGATCGGCGGCGAGAAAGGTGGAGGTTTGGATCTTCCGAAGGTCTCTCGCTCTGGCTTCGTCTTCCTGTTTTGCGCGTGGGGGAAATGGAAATGATCTCAACTCATTTGAAATTTCCCGTATGTATTTATGAAAAATGATGTGAATGGCCCTCGTGGCGGAGCCGGGCGGGGTCGGGAGGAAGCGACCCGGAAGTTGGGTTGGACTTTGGAGGCTGGGGGAAGGTTCGAAAGCCGGTGACGCGGTCCGAGTCGAGAGGGTAAAAAAAATGGACCGTTGGAGGTAATCATGCACTTGTCATTTGTGGGTAACGGTTAGCTTTTTTGAAAATGTGGCACGAGCAACTGACCATCGACATCGTCATCAATGTTATGCGCTACTGAGTCCTGTTTAATTAGTATGCGCCATGGCTAATGCTCGTTGTAGATTTTAATCCAACTGTGTCTGTTAGGGCCTGTTTGGCAGCAGGAAGAGGCTAGATTTTAGAAAAATATAACTTTTTGAGAGATTTTTCAAAAGAATTCAGCTTTTACTTAATCAATTTTTTAATGATATTTGTTATAATTTTGTAAAAAAGATAGAGACAATTAATAACAAAAAATACGATTTTAATCATGAAATTGAGTTTTTCGTTATTAATTGCTCATATCTTTCATGTTTGTTTACAAAATATGCCATCATACCTTAAATTCTTCTCCAAAAGCTATTTCTTTCCGACCAAACACCCAAATTCTTCTTCATGCTTCTTCACTAAAATCCAGATTTCTCACACCTAAAATCTCCAACCAAACATACCGTTAATAGAGGAAAAAATGTGTTTGAATGGCCCACCCACTCTTTGCATTAATGCGCATTGTCAAATCCTGTTGTCACGGCTGCGGCACCTCGGCGCATGCGAATGCTTACGGGACGCATATTAACTTTTTGTCAAATTATATCATGAGCGGTTGCTAGCACGAGTCCTTAATTTACATCTGAAACTCGCGAATCTTAGTGATTGGTACACTACATTCTCTGCGTCTTGAACCTGAAGTTCCTAATGGTTGGTATTCTAATTTCAAAGTCATAAACTTGCCAAGGGAAACTTAATGGCCGTGGGGACGCCACTTAGACAAAAATTGAACAATCATACAAATTCTAATTTTGAGTTTGTGCCATAATCGCAACTCGTAACATATAGAAATACTATGAAGCTATTACAAAACTTGGCGTTGACGTTATCAAGTATATAGCTCTAAAACAGAGTTGCCAAAGCTGCCTAGACCCATCAAATAACAACATCAAAATGTTCAATTCAAATAAAATAATTCGTACAAATAATTGAGCATACAACATAAAGAATGATGAAAGTGTAGAGATCAAACATGCGCATGAAAGTAATATCTCATCTCACCTAAACAACAGCAACTCGGAAGACGGCTCCACCGTTTGCAGGGAGAAATGAAAGCCCACTCCATTCCACGGCCCATTCCAACCTATTTTGGGTTCAACAGACCTTTTCCTCTCTTAACATAGAACTATTTTAATTTTCTGGCAAAAAAAATCCACTCACTCCGTTCAATAAAGCTCATCTACATTGTAAAATGAATAAATTTTAATGTATGGGCTCGCCAATGCAGACCAATACAAAAACCAGAGTTTTTTTGTTCCTTTTTTGGTGTTTTTTGCATTGAGGGAGCAAACACAACCATGTAATCCTGGACTTGTATTTTTCCGCATCTAGATGAGCTTCGGTGGACGGATGGAGCATTGTTTTCTTCCTCCTATTACAAAAATGGGGCAAGTACCTACAAGTCTCTTTTCTGCTGAGCGTTTTGGCTCTGAACACAGCGAGATCATTATCGCTTGCTTAAATATATGGGAAAAGTTTAAATGAGATTGCTCTCATATAGCTTATATGAGGCCACTTTGAATCGTAGCCCTTCAATCTTAATCTAACGGCTACATATAGCCATAATGATCTCACCCACTCCCTGATGTGACACACTCACCTGCCCACTGATTTAATATCCATCCTCCGATCAGAATCCAACGGCTATAAGAATTGGCCTCATGCTCCTTATATGAGAACGATCTCATATAAACCCCTCTCTAAATATATATATATATATATATATAGAGAGATGAGTTTACATGAGATTGTTCTCATATAAGGAGCATGAGGCCAATTTTTATTACCGTTAGATTCCGATCGGATGGTGGATATCAAATCAGTGGGTAGGTGAGTGTGTCACATCAAGGAGTGGGTGAGATCATTATGGATATTTGTAGCCGTCAGATCAAGAACCAATGGCTACGATTCAAAGTGGCCTCATATAAGCAATATGAGAGCGATCTCATATAAACTTTTCCCATATATATATATATATATATATATATAGAGAGGGGTTTACATGAGATCGTTCTCATATAAGGAGCATGAGGCCAATTCTTATTACCGTTAGATTCCGATCGAAGGGTGGATATCAAATCAGTGGGTTGGTGAGTGTGTCACATCAAGGAGTGGGTGAAATCATTATGGATATTTGTAGCCGTTAGATCAAGATCCAATGGCTACGATTCAAAGTGGCCTCATATAAGCAATATGAGAGCGATCTCATTTAAACTTTTCCCTATATATATATATATATATATATATATATATGCATGGTACAAGAAAGAAAACACACAGAACAATGGCTTATAAGGAAGAAAGACAACAATTTCTTCATAAATCCCAAACTACTTTGTTGCAAGCATCGTTTTAAAAACCGGACCGGACCGGCCTGTCCAACTGGAGCTGGACTATTTTTTGGTCTGGGTCGGCCGGATAGGTTGATCTGGCCGGGTCAATGCAACCCGGCCGACCGGTCCAGTCTGGGATAACACACCCCCCCTTCTCCCCCCCTTCTAGCGGCCACCTCCCCCTCTCCCCCCTTCCGGCGGCCCCTCCCTCCCTCTTCTCCCCTCTTCTCCCCCCATTTCAACGAGCTCGACACCCCCTCGGTGCCCCGCCGTCAAGCTAGAGGGCGGCGGGGCTTGACGAAAAAGAGGTGTGTGGCGCCGCCCCCCACACCTCTTTTTTTTTATGATGTCATCACCGGGTCAACCTACCCGGCAGGAAATTCGGGTTGGTCACTGGTCCGGTTTTTAAAACCTTGGCTGCAAGGGCTTCATCATCAATGCATGCATGAAGCTGCTTAGCGAAAAAAATACACGAACCTGTCAAAAGCATATAAATTGGCAATGCGAGCATCAATTCTCCAACTCGCGTGAGTTTTCATGGGATCCGCTGCTATTTGGCACTCATAGTAGTTCTGAATCTAACAAGTTGGGGATTCGATTGTCCTACTTACATGGGAGTGATTAGAAAGCTTACATTAGTACTAAGTGCATTAAATGAACTTAGTTGCAAGTTCTTTGAATAATATATATAGAGAGAGAGAGACCGGTTTAAATGATATTATTCTCATATAAGGGGCATGAGAATAGTCTTTTCGACCATCGAATTCCGATCCAACGGTGATTATCAAATCTGTGGGTAGGTGAGTGTGACCCATCACTCACTCTTGTAGCCGTCAGATCAAGATCCAACGACTACGACTTGAATTGGCCCCATATGAGACCGATTTACATGAAATCGTTCTCATATAAGGGGCATGAGAACAGTCTTTTAGGCCGTCAAATTTCAATTCAATGGTGGGTATCAAATCAGTGGTAGGTGAGTGTGATCCATCACTTACCCTTGTAGCAGATCAAGATCCAATTGTTGCCACTTGAATTGGCCTTATATAAGCTAAATAAGAACGATCTCATTTAAACTTTTCCTCGTGTATATATATATATATATATAACAGTTTACATGAGATCGTTCTCATATAAGGAGCATGAGGCCAATCTTTTAAGTCGTTAGATTCCAATCCGATGGTGGGTATCAAATCAATGGGTAGGTAAGTATGTCAATTATAGTTATTTGTAACCGTCAGATCAAGATCCAATGGCTGCAAATTAAATTGGCCTCATATAAGCTATATGAGAGCAATCTCATTTAAACTTTTTCCATATATATATATATATATATATATATATATATATATATATATATATATATATCGATTTATATGAGATCGTTCTCATATAAGGAGCATGAGGCAACCTTCTGGTGGTTGAATTCTGATCCGACGGTAGGTATCAAATCATTGGCTAGGTGAGTGTGAACCATCACTCGCCTATGTGGCCGTTAGATCAAGATCCAACAGTTGCGACATAAACGGCCTCATATAAGCTATATGAGAGCGATCACATTTAAACACTATATATATATATATATATATATATATATATATATACTAGTTTATATAAGATCGTTCTCGTATAAGGGCATGAGAATATAC